>JBAMJV010002430.1:115000-166492 GCA_037951105.1 Echinarachnius parma
GAAGCCTATTGATTTTGGTGTGGGGCGGATTCATGGTTGCCATGGTAACCATGATATAAAGAAATAGTTAAGATTACCTTGTGACCGCTCTACAGGTCCGAGTTCTTGTCCGATTATTTTCTTATTTGGTATGAAGTAGGCTTGGGCGGTTCTGCCCCAGCTTGGAGTCGATTCTGATTCCATACCCATGTCTCGGTTCCGAGAAGAATCGGTTCTGAGATCGTATAGCGTACATGTACACATAACTCATACAATCACACAATCAGCTCTGTGTATGTGAGAAGGTAACTCGCCGGATCGCCTACCGCGCTGGCGATCCGGTATAGATTGTTAGAATGAGAAAAAAATGAAGTAATATTTTCAATAAATCCATTATCAAACAGCAAATTAATTAATACTTGAGTCATTTGAAAACTTACTTGACATTAAAATAATGTTTTTTAAACTGAATGAGATATATGATTCTCTAGAGACTCTAGTACACTTGAATACTGATAATACTTGAATAATTGATAAACAAATCCAAGTATAACACCTTGTTCAAAACCCTAAACAATGACGATTGGCTGCAATTGTTTTTAACTGCTGCATAATGTAAGAGCCTGTTACATATGCCAATATTAATGAGCTCCGCAAGTTAGCAAAGGCCTCGCCGCTGACGCGGCTCAGTCCAGCGATCACTGCTGTAAGCGCACATCGCCTTGTCTATTAATCAGACCCTGCTCGGAGGACAAACAGCGCGCGAGGCCTTGCCCAAAGGCTACTGCCAGCCTAGTAGAACAACGTACACCACCAAACTTGTTCAGTTCACAATATTACAACCCACAAAAGTGCAATGCAATTGGTTCGGGGGATACATGTGCTCGGCTGTGCGACCCGCCGAGCGCGCAATTTCTAGTTATCCATCCATCCATCCATCCATCCATCCATCCATCCATCCATCCATCCATCCATCCATCCATCCATCCATCCATCCATCCATCCATCCATCCATCCATCCATCCATCCATCCATCCATCCATCCATCCATCCATCCATCCATCCATCCATCCATCCATCCATCCATCCATCCATCCATCCATCCATCCATCCATCCATCCATCCATCCATCCATCCATCCATCCATCCATCCATCCATCCACCCACCCACCCACCCACCTATCTAATGTACCTACCAATAGTTTGTTGTGATCCTTTTGAATATCGAACAACAAAAGTTGGGTGAGGGCAGTCCCCTTTTGTTTGTTACAGGAAAGCCTCTTTTTATAGTATAAAGGGAAAGTGAAAAACTACAACTAGTTGTACTTCCCCCATCAACAATGGCATTGTAGTTGGTGTACACTGGATGAATGTGGCTTCAGTTTGCTTGAATTGGTCTTTACATCAATGCACTTTCCAATTGATCAATCTTAACCCCTTTACTATGAGAAGCTGTTGGGCCAGGTATCAACTCTATGGGGATTACACAATAATAGGGACATGTTAACCCCTCTACTATGGGAGGCTGGTGGGCATATAAGAATATCAAGGAGGGGAGGGGTTAAGCATACACATATTGTGTTGGACAATTTGCTGGCTTGCAGATACTGATAGCTGCTCGAGTCAATATTTGATGAGCAATCAAGTTAATGGCTATCCAGTAGCAGGGAGATACTGAAGTTCACACTTTTTGTGATTGGAACAGTTTACTGTTTTTATACTTCTAGTGGTTTTGTGTGAGATTCTGATACCGGCAGTACTTTTGAGGAGGTAATAGAACACTTTGGTACTTTCTAGTTGGATGTTTGCTCTGGTGGGTAAGAGATAATGCACACACCTCAACAGAGTGTGTTCAGCTTTAATGTAAACACAGTGAGGTTGAATGGTACTATCCATGCTGGAGACTAGATGAATGGTTCTCTTCTTTCTTTTTTCCACATTATCTTCATCTGCCTTTAATTTTGAAAGTATTTTCAAAATCAATCTTTTTGTTCTCTTATTTCCTTGTTGTTCCTTTAATGTAAACATGTTCTGTACCTTGAATTGACTGTTTGATGACTGCATATCAAAGACAATTTGCTAACTGATTTTTGTATATAATTGTCCTGCTTTCTATTTCTTTTTTATGTAATAAATGCAGAGAGAAGACAGACTACACCTACTCAAGAAGGTAAGAATACATTTTGCTTTAAGAATGTTCTGTCTATGTCTGTATAATTTATATTTGTATTTATTGAACTTACATGTTCACTGCACAATGAAAAAGGTGTCAACAGATCAAAATCTTTTAATGTAGTTCACAAGTTCATGTTTGAACCCTGGGTGGTATATTTACATGACACGCATATCTTCAGTTGAGAAAGAGAAGGGCGCTAAGTCACAATCTGTATTTCAGAGATAATCAAGTTTAACATTTCAGAGCCTTATAGAAACCAAATTTAGCACTTTTGTTCATAGATATGTTCCTCAAATCAGAAAAAAAAGAAAAAAAACTTTGCATCACAAATATGAGGCTATGCACTACAACAGGGTTTGCAGAACTCAATTTAGCAAAAAATCAACTTTAAAAAGCCCTTCTCACTCTAACCCAACGATGTGTGCAATTTGTTGCTTTCAATTGTTTGGGTCCTTTTGTTACTTTCCTTTGTGCAAGTCTCTGCATGAACAACACCTTCTATAAACAGCATCAATCAAACTCAAACTGCTGTAGTACATTTATCATCATTGGAGTTTTAAAAGTCGTTCTCTTACAAACTAGAGAGCCCTCCAAACATTTTTAGTACCCAATTGTATTGTTTACATTGTTATACAAGTTTAATATATAAAAGTTGTTTTCTTAGAAACTAGCCAGCCATCCAGACACTTTTAGAATCCAATTGAATAGTGTTTTTTTGTATTGTTATACAAGTTCCTTGCTGTGCCAGAGGACAAAGTTTAAACTTATATGAATGATTTTTTCTTTTTAATATTTTTTGCTCCACACCATTGAAGGGTAAATGGTGCTGTAAATTCTATAAATATCCATTGTCAACAGCAGTAGCTGTTGTACCCATTCATAATTTTTTTTCTTTCTCTCATCCATTTTTCCCGATGTAACACGCTCATATTGGAAATAAGAGAGAAAGATAGAGGGTGAAATGATACAGTTCGTCTATAGGGAATTAAAAATCCACTGAAATCTCTAATGGAAAATGAGGGAAAGAAACAAAATAAGCTGACCAAGTACTGTTTCACAGTTCCAGGATGAGATTTATTTTTGCTCAAGCAATGAAAAAAGAAAATTATTTGAAAATATTGTAAAAACTTTGTAATTAATAAGAAATGTAATTGTCTAGTGATAAAAGCTTCCTTTGGATGAATTTGAGGGTAGATCAAAATGTAAGAAAATGTGAACATTTCATGCAATTTTAAATAGTGTTTTTATCAGTAGTGACTTAATTTGCAATCATTCAAGAAGTAAAACTGTATTCAAAGTTATTTAGAACTGAATAGCTCTAATTTTTTGTCATAGTATAATACCAAATAATACCTTCCAAGTAACATTTCGCTCATAACGTATATATATATCAAGGTAAAAGTTTTAAAAGTTTGTATCAAGGGTATAACATATTTCCTTTTTCTGTCTTTATGGTTTAAAGCAGACTCAATTGCAAATCTTTCAAGCCTTTTCCAACGTACAATGTAACTTCACATATTTCCCAATGTTTTTTCTTTTTAAATCATTAGTGCAAGTTACTCATCGTCAGTAACCCAAGCAGCACCGCTCCGCAAACTAGCAAACTCTTACGAGACGCCGATCATGTCACGTAACGCCCAGGACCCGAGCGATCTGCACGCGCAGACGCCCCACGCAACCCTCCCACCGGTCCCTCGCCACCACTATGAGACGCGGTCGTCAGCCCGACAGAGCAACAGACTCTCTGCAGCGGCAAACCAGCAGAAGATTGTGGGGCAGTATGAGAGCACTCCACTGCGTGGATCGCAGGAGCGGACTCACAAGGCGCGTCGGGTCACGAAGACGACGACGACGAGAACGTACATGGACGAGTCAGGGTTTCAGGAGAATGGCAACGGGGAGGCTTTTGGAGGCAGCATTCACGATGAGAGCACGTTCAGACACACGGGTGCGCTGTCAAGATCGGCCAATCAGAGCGCGCTGGTCTCGGAAAAGAACCAAAAGAATATGAGCCTTAGGAATATGTATGGTGAGTTGTAAATTCGTCTTTATGATAAAAAAAATAAATAATAGAGAGAGAGAGAGAAGTTTGTTGATTAGATTTAATATCACATACATATAAGCAAGTTCAATGTCTCCTTGGGCAAACCAGTGTGCTCTATAAATCATGAGTCTTAAAATATTGATGTTTTCAAAAATGGGAATACATAAATTGGCAAACTGTTTTGAATATGATTTATAAAATACAAGTTCTTAAAGTGGACTTCCACACGATTTCAAGCTTCTAATGATTGAAAGACAGATATTCTAGGTCAATAAACACAATTTTGTGTGAAAAAAGTATGATTGTGGGTTCTTATAATTGGCTTTGAAATTCTAATGACACAATTCGCGAGCGAGCTTGTTCTATCCCACAATGCACCAATTTGTGACGTGCGCCCCTCACTATGCGCCTATCTATGTTTTTACACTGCAGCGAATGTGTTCTTTTGATCTGACCAATACAATGCTGGATCATGAATAGTTTAGTCCACGATGCGCCACTCAACCGTGCCTTTGAGCATTACTGCATTGACTGAACCGTTTGAAAATACTTGCCTGCCCGAAATTGTAACACGTTTGGCTTTCATTGGAATTTGAATAGACACAAAGTCCCGTAAACGTGGTTATTGAATTTCCTGGCTCTGCATGGCCGCCTATTATGAATGACACATGCAGTGATCACAATGCAGTGGCACCGGATTCAAGCCTACTCAAGAAATTGAGCAAAGTGAGGGTGCTACGAAGGGTCTCATGATTGTGTGCAGTAAATTTAATTATTTCCTCAGAGTTAATGACATTAGAAAAATCTCTTAGAAATCAACCAAAGAGAGTCAAATCCTGAAAATATTCAAGCACATCCATAGATTTATTTCCAATATACTGTACTTTTTAAAAACTCGTCCGGAATTCTCCTTTAAACTATATATTGTGGTCAATTTGTCCAGAAGTGATACTTTGAAAAGAAGCATTCCAAACTATGCTATTCAAACTTTGTGATTGTTTGTATTGATAGCGAAGAACTTTGTTGCGTTAATAAGTAATTAATTTCTGAAATTATAGTTAAACCTGTGTTAATGCAAGGGTTGTAGGTAAAGATAGATGTTCATAGTCCATAGTCCTTTTCAGGACTCACCAATCCTCCCCTCTCACATGGTACATGGTACCATGAAACCGATACTTACAAGCAACATTTAATTTGTAAATTATACAATTTTGTTCACACCAGTCTTTAACTTCATGTATGGTATTTATCATATTTACCCCCTTTCCATGTGCAGGACTAGATGGAAACGAAAGTGAATATTCAGGTAAGTTTTTAGTAAATTAAATGAATTTCAGACAGAAGATACATATGAAACAGATTGATTAGATTGGTGTAAAATATAATATTACTCATGATTTATTGTAATGCTTCCATATAATAAAAATATATAATATAAAATTGTGATTAATTTTCATATTTTTGCGTGTGATGTGATTCATGCAATTTTGGAGAAATAAGATGAGTATGATACCATTTTAAAAATCATATATTGGATAAAAGAAAGTTCTTAAAATAAAATTCATCCTTTACATTTTTATTTTGAATTGATCATGAAACATTTCATGCCCTTTTTTTCCCCTCACAAAAGATTCTGAGTCTGCCTCCGCCATTGCCTCGCGGGGCTCAAGCTCGACGTCCTTCACCACCACGTCAACCACGACCACGACTACCACCACAACAACTTGGCTGCAACAGCAGGGCAAATACTACCGTCACCAGGAGGGAGTTTTTGCTCTTTTCATGAGCACACTCATTTCGGTCCTCACCGTGGTGGAAACGATCGTGAGGACAGTTGTCTCTGCGACAAGGAGGTCTTTCGGTTCTGTAGCTGGGATGGCGGGTTCTTTAGCCTCATCGTTACTCTATTCATTAGGTTGGTTTTATTTTATTTTTTTCCATTTATTTTCAACATTTTCAACAAATCATAATTGTTATTATTATTATTATTATTATTTATTCGGCAAATCAATACACATGAAAAGTGTACAAAGGAAATTGCAACCACTGGAATGCCAGGGCTTGGAAAAAGTTAACTGAATAACTGTGGCCAAAAGCCTTCCATCCCAATTCCAGTGATTTTTCAACATAATCATAATTTTTTGCACATAATGAGTAAAAGAATATAGTTGATCGTATAATTTTCATTAACAAATACATTTTGATAAATGAATTCATAAGAAAATCATTTGAAGACCATGAATACATGATAATGTTAGATTTGATAATTCATTGTCAAAAAAAATGTGGAATACGTTTATGTTCACTTGGTCTACATCCATTTGTACTGCGTCTTATTTGGTCTACTGCCTGAAACTTCCATTTCCCATACTCTGAACTTGACCCCTGACCCGAAACATAACCATAACCCATACATGTACATCCAAACCTGTAACTGTAATCCGAATCCTAATCCCTCATCATAATCCTAAGCCTTTGAATCCTGATTAATCCTGATGGATGAAGATAGAGTGGCAAGTTATCGGATGCCAGGTTTAAAATAAGCTCTTGACCACTGGCCTGGTGCCACTGAAAAAAGCTTCTAGTTACTACAGATTTTATTGGCCTGAATGTAACAGACTTATCCATTTTTTCTTCATATTTTATCCTTTTCCATGCCAAAGAGACCCACAAGGAAATGGAATGCACTACACATTTTGATAAATACAAAAAAACAATGAATGATTCCAATTTACGTACTCTGCACACAGTTGAAGATAACTCTTAGATATTTTGTTTAATTTGTCATTTTATTACACATTAAAGATATGAGCAAATGAGATGAAATAGACACAGGTCCACTTCAAGCCATATTACTGGTCATGCAGGATAAACAAACTGCATTTTAATATTTACTCGTGTAAAGTTTGCTTTTACCACAGAATATTTTGTGATTAGAAGTTAATATATATTCAACTCTTTTTATGCAGCGGACTTCATCAGGTGGTTGGTTACCTCAGTATGTTGGCTTGCTTCATCAGTGTACGCAGCAGCCTTATCGTTCTGGCATGGACCTTGGCTCTACAGCTTTTTCAGGTAAGAATACCAGGGGTTATGTCACAAATATATTATTGAAAGTTGAATTTAAATTCTAGGTTGGACTTCAAAATTATGCGAAGCTGTAAGTAGCTTTATAACATTTTTGAAATAAATCCAAAACACACCATAAAATCGGATTACAAATCATTAGTTTCTGTTATCAAGGAGATAAGATGTTCTTAGGATGTTCTTGATGTTAAATTTTGTGCAAGTCTTTTTTCCTCGCTGTGTATGTCTCTCCATTTTTATAGTTATATTACGGTCCCCAGTCATTAACTTTTGCCATGGTCTGTAATACAGCACGAATAATTCACCGTGGATAGCGGCACGTGGGTTCACACGAGTATGAGTACATACGTTGAGGAGACGACTATCATAAGAGAGAGAGATATTGACTATTTCATTTTAATTGTATCTAAATCTCTTTCTTGAATATTTGATTTCAAGGGCCCCGCTTATGACCCTTCGCCATGGTCCGCAATTCGACGAACAATACGCCTCGGATAGCGGCATGTGGGGTCACACTAGTTCGAGTACATACGTTGAGGAAACGACTATCAAAGAGAGAGAGAGAGATATTGACTATTTCATTTTTAATTGTATCTAAACCTCTCTTTCTTGAATATTTTATTTCAAGGGCCCCGGTTATGACCCTCCGCCATGGTCCGCAATTCGACGAACAATACGCCGCGGATAGCGGCATGTGGGGTCACACGAGTACGAGTACGTACGTGGAGGAGACGACGATCATAGAGAGAGAGAAAGAGAGGAAGAGGGGCGGTATACCTCTCTGCTGCTTTTGTCTTCCCTTGTTACTTCTTCTTTTTTGTAAGTATGATATTGTATTTATTTATGCCCTCTAACTCTCTTAATTTTGCTGTAAATGAGAAATGTGTTAAGCCCACTGCGCACTACATGACCTGACCGTCATACTGCCTGGGAGGAAACCCAAGTCGTATGACCGATCTTACGACTTGACACTGCACACTGCATGATCAGCCGTTAACCTAGCACATGCACACTTTGCCTCGTGTCATAACCACACTACCAGTCGCAGAGACGCACAACCACTGAATCGTGGCAAAATTTTGTAGTGTGCGGCAGGTTAATTTACAAACAGTGGCTTGGAATACATCCTCAAAATTATTTGTTGAAAATGCTTCTGTCTTAAAATTTCCATATCTTTTATTTATAACAGTCTGTTCTTAGTATGAATGTTATACATTTCCACGGCACACCAAGCTTTGATGTTAAAGTGATCTGTTGTAAAATTCAACCAAATCACTTGCTTTCACATTTCACATTTCACATTTCCCTTGTAGCTTGCTGTTTGGCTTATGATAACAGAAAAGTATAATGGGTTTTGATTTTTCAAATGTCTTCTCATAAATAGGGATATCTATGATTAATCTTAGAATGATATAATTGGTATGTGATTGAAGCCTCAAATATCACTTATCAAAAAATCTAATGTAGTTTAATGGACCACTTTAATTGTGTTTATGTGAACATTCGTTGAATGTGCCACTGCTTATACAATTCCCACGTTATTTACATTTTTTCTTCTTCACAGTATTATCTTCTGGAGCTGTTAGCAGATACTACTTCTTCCCTTTAGCTGCGAATGGAACAAATGAAACTAAGGTGAGTTAAAACTTTATTTCTTTTTCAAAATGTATGTCATGCAAAGTGCAGTAACATGCAGCTTTGGGTTAAATAGGGAAAAAACACATAAACTAGTGCTAGTCATTAACTTTTTTCCCCAGGTGGCTTGGTTGGGCCAGTGAAATTGAGACTCTTACAATTAAGCTTGACCAATGGGTGGCCCAAAACAAAGAAAAACATTAAATAGTTGATTCTGGTTGTCCAGTTGGTCAAGTAAAGTTTGATGTTAATACATTTTGGTGGCCTGCAGCTTATTTTGGGTGGCCCTGGGCCTGTAATAATTTTGAGCACTGCATATTATAAAACAGATGATCATCTTTCTGCCATTTCACCACTTTCTCTTTCTTTTTGAGACTCTATAGTACAAACGTTATTTGATAGTTTTCCATTCATGATGATCTTTCTTCTCCCCCCACCCCCCCCCCCCCCCCACCAGGAGTGATTTCTATGTCTTTTTAAAATGATATGATGATCATACTCACAACCCTTTCTTTCGCCCATTGCTCCCTTGTCAATCTCTCAGGCTGAATCACCGATGCATCTGACACTGCTTCGCAACATGTTCGGTTTCTTCTCCTCGGGCCTCATTCCTGGGGCCGACGCCCCCCTGAACCCGCCGTCTCCGGATGGGGGAGGGGGCTTCCTAGGGGGGCTGGGGGCGGAGGGCTGCATCAAGTGCCTGAGACAGGACCAGCTGGCCGGGTGGATCAACACCGCGGTGAAGCGGGAGGTGGGAGACTTGAGGCTACAGCTAAGGGGGCAGAGTGACCAAATTATGCTGGTAAGTTCAAGTCTCCAAACTAGAATTTTTTCTGCTTGCCCTTTTGGCCATGAACATCCTAATTTTACTTGCCAAACAGAAAATGTACTTGCCTGCAAAAAAAAGGACGAAAATTTACCACGCCAGGTAACTTGATCTGCTTTGCAAGTTTCTAACTTTTTTCTAGATAAGGAATCAAATGAAGGTCACATCGAAAAAAAAAAGTCATGAAGTGACGGGGCGACATCTTCACACTTTGCTGAGCAATGGCGAAATTTGCGGAGAGGGTGGGGGCATTATGGCCCCTCCTGCCTTTTTAGGGTTAATTGTATGATCATTAAATTTATAATAGCTTTTGACCATACGAGCAATGAAAATTAAGGGGTTTCAGGGACGAACGCCGTACTAGGGTTTTCTATAGCTCAGTCGGTAGAGCACCGGTGTAGCAATCCGGAGGTCTCTGGTTTGAATCCTGTTGGAATCCCATTTTCTTTGCTCTTTTTAAAGCACATTATATATTTCTGGTCAGTTTCTCTATATGTTTGAATTAATCATTGAATTTATAGTACAATTAATCATAAATCTTGATGTTATAGGACCCTGGAATATTTATTAATTTTAAATTTTTTCTAACACAGTTAAAGCAGCTCAGCAGCCAACAGGCTGAGGAAATTTCAACTCTGCAAGTGCAACTAGTGAACGGTCTTGCAGCCAACTCTGCGGCTCCACCAAATAAATTTACGATGAACCTCATCAGCTCACTGGAATCCCAGATCACAGAGCTCAAGGGAAACATCAGGACTTTACAACTCAAGGTATGAAATCCAGTAGCACATGCCTCGATGCTTCTTAGCAACTACGATGAAAGTGGTTATTATCAACCCATTATTACCCCTCCCCCCTGTTCATATTTCCATTGAGTGATGTACATGTTATGCATTTGATTTTGCCTGTTTTAGAATTTGTGCTTCTGTAAAATAGGGCGAAGGTATTTACACAGTTTTCTTGAATCATATTTCATAGCGTCCTGGTGATAAAATATATGATCTTTCAATTCTGTATCACCAATCTTGTCACTACCATGTGACTAGAAAATGAAAATGTGGCCAGAGATGTGTTATGGTTGGGAATAAGATTTAGTATGCATACACAGGAAATACAATGAGAATGTTTAATTCAGATATATTGAAATGCTTAGATAATTTGCAGCACACGTGTATTAAAATTCCTTCTTTTTAATCCCTTTATGAATTCAGATTGATTCCTCTGCAGATGGGGAGTTGGGAAGCTCTGGCCCCGGGTCTGCCAGTATTCGACGGGACTTCTCAAAGCTCTCTGACAGTCTAGCTGGCCTGCGAGCTTCTCTGCAGCGCCTACACGCAAAGGTCACGGCCGACTTCCAGCAAGCTCAGACCACAAATACACAGCGGCGTGGCGACATTAACTCACTAAGTGGGAACATGCTGAAGCTAACGCAGAGGATCTCCGAAGTCCAGGGTCTCGAGCTCACGCTGGTCCAGCTCAAGCGAGAGATGGAGTCTATATCCACGAAGGATGGGCACCAATCATCGCAGCTAGCTTCCATCGTCACCAGCGTCAACTCGGTCGAGGCGAGTCTGACGGCCATACGCGGTGAAATGCGGGATATGGAGTTCAACGTCACCGAGGCGGCATCTGGGAATGGGGCGTCCAGCAGCCAAGTATCCGCCCTCTATGCCGACATGTCTGCCTTGAAACAGGACATGACGGACATGAAGATGAAGCATGCTGCATACGACGGTTCGATCGAAGGTCTCTCATCCAAGCATGCATCGCTCTTGAGTTCAGCAGGAATGATGGAGACGGACCTCGCAGAGCTGAGGTCCTCGGTCAACCGACTGATTTCTAGTGACCTCAGCAGCATCATTGACACACTCAATCTGCTGCAGGCAAGGTTGACAGGACTGGAAAAGGACAGCAGCCAACTCCAGGTCAACCTGAACACCATTCAGATGGCGAGCGCTGTCCATCATGGCGACGGTGACTCCAATGTGGATGGGGCTGTTGTCAAGGTCTTGCGAGCCAGTCTCTCAAAACTCGGCACCCAATTTGCTGGCCTGCAGACGGACATTGCAGGCATCCAGCTCAAGGCCTCAGAACTGAAGTCGTCTGTGTCGCATGCGACGGACACGATTGACTCACATTCTGCACAGCTTGCTGCTTTAGTTCAACGTGTGAATGCCCTAGAGAGGAGCCTGAATGGAACCGTTGTGACCTTGCCAGGTGCCAGTGGTACCCCTCGTGCCCTCATATCCCTCAGAGACATGACAACCTTGAAAGAGGAGATGGACTCAATTTACATTGTAATTAATAGGCTCAAAACAGAACTTGCCAGCGAAACCACCTCTAGCATCACCGTAGTGAACACAGCAATCAGCTCCATCACAAACAAATTGGAATCCCTCGAAGGGAGACTAGATGACGCGAAACTGGAAGCATCTCTGTCCAACCTGGACCTTTTCCTCAAGGATGTGAAGCAGAATCAGGGGCAGTTAAGTAACGACCTTGCCTCCCTTCAGCTCAGCGCTGGTCTCCTACAGAAGCAGACATCCCGTGGCAATGGTGAGGCCATTCAGCTGAGCCTGGTTGAATCAAGACTCAATGACCTTGCAGCATCTGTCCAAGGTCTCCTCAGTGGTTCATCATCAGGGGCTTCCTCTAGTGGTCCTGGTGCCGCGACAACTAGTTGTACCTCAACCGCCAACCAGCTGGACTGGATGAAAGGGGACCTGGAAGCTCTGAGGGAGACTCTGGCAAGCATCAATGCCATCCTGTTTGCCAAGGACAGCACGGGTGTGAAGTCCACTTCCACGTTCCTTGCTTCCCTGCAAGACAGAGTGGCTGGGTTGGATGCGGCCCTGGCTGACGTCAGGATGTCCCAAGGAGAGGGTGGTCAGGATGTGAAGGCATTCATTGCAGCGCTGAGAATGGATGTGGATGCCCTTGTGCTGGATCTACAGCGTCTGGAGGCCAACCAGAAGGAGATGGCTCAAAACCGGTAATTAGGGATTACCAGATCTGGAATTCCAGATTTTTGTTTACTATCCAGATTTTTTAACCCCCAAAATATTATTGTACGATCCAATTGTTTGAGAAGTTCAGTCTAAGAACTGCTGATATATGGAAAGTAAGTGTATTCCACTTAAAATTTGCATTAATTGAAATAAAATGTTCAACATTTTATTTTGAGGAGCACTTTGTTTGTGTTCAGCTTCCTCACTCATAGTTTTTCATCAATAATATTACAAGTTATAAGCTATAATAACATTGATAATGGTTAGGATTCTTTAAAAGAATGTTTCCTCGTCAGTAAGGGCCCTGTTATACAGAGAAAGTAAGATTATTAACCCGTTCACTACGAGATTCTGAAATCCCCAGTTCCCGTAAGCAACGGGTTAATATGTTTTGATAAACAAAGGCTTTTATCACATTATTTTAAAAATATTCTCCTTGAATTGACCATACTTCAGTTCTCGGCAGAAATTGAAAGCTGTAAATGTTGTCACAATATTTAAATAAAATATGTCCATCTTCTTGATTTTATCTATTTTCAGTTCGGGACTAGGGGCCGCAGCGGGTATGGCTGGTGCTGGGCTAGCAGGAGCAGGTCTTGGCGCTGGCTTTGGGTCTGCATACAGTGATGATCTGTCCCAACTGAAGGCTAACATGTCCAACCTACAGCAACAGTATGCACACCTGGAAGTGGACGTCATTAACTGCTGCAAGAATAAGTCTGGACTTGGGGTAAGCCTTCCATCTCTATCAGAATGATTGTATATGTAGATCAATTAATTTTTTTAAATTGTAGAATAATCAATTGTTTTCCTCTTTTGGATGGTTGTAGGAGTTCATGGTGTCTGATGGAAAATTGCTTTAACCCTAATCGACGTGCATCTAGACCGTTTGGAATTTCACGTTCAAACTTCATGACTATTTTCTCTCAAGTCTCCTGCATGTTTTGATATATAATTCACCCCGGTCGGACATGTAGAACCGATTTTAGAGGTCGATAATTGCTCGACCGTCACAAAAAAATGTAATTTTTGTACAGGTTTCTATGTAATTCCTATATCCGATGCCATGTAAACTCCAAATCTGTTATAATTGTTATTTTGAATTATAATTTGGATTATTTCTTTGTTATTAGTTGAATTCATACACTTCAGAGATAAATTCTTCTTAAAAAAACAAAACCAAAACAACATAAAAACAATAAGATACATAAGAATGAAAACAATGTGGGTAAATCCGGGAATACTAATTTGCATATTTATGCAAATTAGTGATATATTTTATCACCATAAAAAACATGGATATGATGAATAACATCATTTGAAAGTATTTTTACAGAAAACCTGAAGAAATCCTGTAATTTCTCTTGATTTTAGATGAAAATCCCAATTTTCCCCCAAATTCGTCAAAAATTTGCATATTCAAAATTGTAATTAATTATTTTAAAAAAAAATAATCGTCCAATTTTTTTTTCTTTCAAATTCTTATTCTACTTGACTTGTTGTACGTATGTGCCAATTTTCAAGTCGATCGGTCCATTCGTTGCTGAGATTGGAGGGGGGGGGGGCCAAAACGGCCCCCCCCCCAGTGGACTCAAGTGACCAAAATAACCCAGTGGGATTAGGGTTAAGGAACCTGGTGGGTCCCATATTAGCTATATCGGGATTGCAAGATCTAGTACAATAGAACAGGTTAAAACTTAAATATGATTTTCTTTGAACAATATTAGTTTCATGTCCATTTATTAAGGATGATGGTATATATTTCACATGTGTTATAGACTTTAATTTGTTGTCCTTGTTATGAGTTGATATTGAAGTTTTTTTTTGTTTAATGCGTTTCTTGTTCTCCCTCTTTGCAGATGTTCCCCCCCTGGTTCTGGGGTTCCAGTAGCAGAAGCTCTGCAGGAGGTTCAGGGTCCAGTGCTGCAGGGGCAGCTGGGCTAGGAGCAGGGCTAGATGAAGATGTAAGTTTCAAGATCAGAGAATCATCATAATAATGATTTTATTTTGATCAAATTAGAAAGTATACTTTCTTGAGTTTGTGGAACTGAAAGAACTACAGCGCAGTATAAGTTATTGTAGGGATGGTCAGGTGGTAGATGTTCCCCTGGTTGTGGGGTTCTAGAAGGATCAGGGTCCAGTGCTGCAGGGGCAGCTGGGCTAGGAGCAGGGCTGGATAAAGATGTAAGTTTTAAGATCAGAGAATCATCATGATAATGATTTTGATTATAATCACGATATTTTGATCAAATTAGAAAGTGTTGCCAGTATACTTTCTTATTGTTTGTGGAACTGAAAGAACTACAGCGCAGTGTGAGTTATTGTAGGGATGGTCAGGTGGTAGATGTTCCCCTGGTTGTGGGGTTCCAGAAGCAGAAGGATCAGGGTCCAGTGCTGCAGGGGCAGCTGGGCTAGGAGCAGGGCTGGATAAAGATGTAAGTTTTTTAAACCAAATAGCAAGAAAGGGAAACGCCCCACACACAAAAAAAAATATACGCTATTATCACCGACCATGTGAAAGAATAGTTAACTAATCTGTTAATGTAAAAAGTTGGAGGAAAAAAGTTTTTTTAATTTACTTTTTGAGCAATAAAATGCAAGTCTCACCACCACAGACCCAATTCATCCGCATTCTACTCAAACCACGCCACACATGAATTCAAGTGGGGACTCGGGGTGATGGTTTATGTTCACTTGGTCTAATCTCAGTTGGTCTACTTCTCATTTGGTCTACTACCTGATGCCTCCAAAACCCTAACCCTAACCCTAACCCTTACCCTAACCCTAACCCTAATCCACAACCCTAACCCTAATCATAATCCATAATCATAATCATAATTAAGCCGCCAGATCCATAATTTTCTAGTAGACCAAATGGGAATAGACCAAATGGTTGTAGACCAAGTGGCAATTTACCGGGGTGATGATGATGATGGTGATAATAGTAAAGATACAATATATAAAGCGAGAATGTTTAAATTGTTTTGCATTTCAGAGGGTGAAAAGCATCATGCTGGGTGTGCTAGATGTGTACAATGCAGACAAGACGGGCATGGTGGATTACGCCTTGGAGTCGGCTGGTGGTAGCGTTGTCAGCATCCGCTGCTCGGAGACCTACGCCCTCAAGACCGCCCTCGTCAGTTTCTTTGGCATCCCGCTCTGGTACATGAAGAACTCTCCACGCACAGTCATTCAGGTATTTTAAATCATTTGTATCTTCTTCATACATTCCAACCTGCCTATAAAGACCACCTCTCTTATCTCTATAGGAAGCACTTCACGTGTTAACCCATTCAGGACTGACTGACTTTGCAACCAACAACATGTATTCTCCATAGACCCAAGCCCGAGTATTTCCGGGACCAGTCCCAAACAGGTTAATGAACATGTTTATAATGACCACCTGCCAGTAATGACCACTTTGTAACCCTGCATATAAAGGCTATTACATTTTATTATGCCTCCGTAACGAAGTTGCCGGAGGCATTATGTTTTCGGGTTGTCCGTCCGTACGTACGTCCGTACGTATGTCCCGTTCTCGTGATCGCGTTATCTCAAGAACCGATTGACGGATTCTGACCAAACTTGGTACATGTATGTATCTTGGGGAGCCAATGAACTGATTATATTTTGGGGTCATGAGGTCAAAGGTCACAGAGCTCATTATATATGTGACCGTACACCACAAAACGACCGTTATGTCGCGGATATAGTTTCTCTGTTTTTAGATGAAATAGTCAAATTTGGTTTAAATATGAGATTTAGGGTTTTTGTATTTTCTGAATGAAGGTATCTTTATCTACCTTCTCTGAAATTTTGATAGTCCTAAATCAGGTTTAAATATGTTTATTTAATCAAATAAAAATTATCACATTACAGCACTTCAATGGACGCCAATCTTTAAAGTGGCCCATTTCTCCCTTGTTTTAAAACTACTTCAGCCATTTTTCAAATCTTCGGCGCTCTTTTTCAGATGCTTTGACTTGTCTGCATATGACAAATTATATACCATTTTAAAGGTAATGAATTTTATTGTAATGTCATGTGAAAATCAGCATTATCATATTCCCCGACTTATTGGTCGTTTTGTGGTGTAAGGTCACATATGCAAAAATAGCTCGTGATCGCATTATCTCAAGAACCGATTGACGGATTCTGACCAAACTTGGTACATGTATGTATCTTGGGGAGCCAATGAAATGATTAGATTTTGGGGTCATTAGGTCAAAGGTCACAGAGCTCATATATGCAAAAATAGTTCGTGATCGCATTATCTGAAGAACCCATTGACGGATTCTAACCAAACTTGGTACATGTATGTATCTTGAGGTGCCGATGAACTGATTAGATTTTGGGGTCATGCGGTCAAAGATCAAATGTCACAGAGCTCATTATATATGCAAAAATAGCTCGTGATCACATTATCTCAAGAACCGATTGACGGATTCTGACCAAACTTGATACATGTATGTATCTTGGGAAGCCCATGAACTGTTTAGATTTCGGGGTCATGAGGTTAAAGGTCAAGGTCACAGGACTCATGTAAAAAAATCTCAAGAACCAGAATCTCAAGACAAATAACCTTGGTACATGTAATTTGAATTTTGGGGAGCTAATAAACTAATAAATTGTTTGGGTCATGAAGGCAAAGTCACGGTCACTTATATATAGTTCATAATTATGATATGTCAAGATCTGATAGACAGATTACAATAAAAATTGAGTTGACAGAATTAACTCAGTGTATGTTAATTTGGGCTTGATATAAACTGCGCAATGGCAGAGGCATCAATTTCGACTGCGCGCAGTCGAAGATCCATCTAGTTTTCATTATTCCATATTGTTTTTCAATCAAAGTTATATGTTATTCAAATCATATTTATTTTCTACTGCTATATTTGAAATCCTGCCTGATGATGTACATCCAGGTAACTGCTGGGCCTTCAAGGGAACCCATGTTTACATCATGATCCAGCCAGTCAACACCATAAAACCTAAACCCTTCACCTAGGACCCTGCATATAAATTTTGTTCCATTTTATGATCGATCCAAAGTCTTTTCTCAATAAATGAAACAAAATGTATATATATATTTTCTTCTTCTATATTTGGTTTGCAGCCTGATGTACATCCGGGTAACTGCTGGGCCTTCAAGGGGACCCAGGGCTACGTTGTGATCCAGCTCGCCAGCACCATCAAGCCCACCGCATTCTCCCTGGAACACATACCAAAATCACTTGATCCGACTGGGAAGATTGACAGTGCTCCAAAGAATTTCACTGTATGGGTGAGTCAAAGTAGATTAAAAGGCTTGTAGAAGTTTAATAATACCCTAGTCAGCACATTGAATAGCCCTTCAGTTATGACACTTTCTTTAATAATGATATTGCATCATTTATAAAGTGCATTATAATGTCATATCATTTATAAAGTGCATTATAATGTCATATTCTCAATTCTTCAAAGCTATACAAAAACATCCTTTCCTTATTCCTACATTATTTGTATGGATATGGTCACTATCATCGGTTCTTTTCTTTCTTACCAAGTAGTATAAATTATATATGTGAGAGATTTTGTTCTTTTCCCTCTCTTGCAGGGTTTGAGTGACGAGTATGACCGAGACGGCTACCTGCTGGGTTCCTACATGTATGATGAAAACGGGAGCGCTCTGCAGTTCTTCCCTATACAGGTACAGTATGAACCTGCTTTAGTGACCACCTGTCTATAACGACCAAATGCCTATAGAGAAGATTGCATTTCTGTCTCTTCATGGGGGTGGTCCTTATAGACAGGTTTCACTATAATTGCATCTCTTTTGCAGAGATGCCAACTATTTAAAAAAATAGTATTTAGTATTTATCATCCAAAATAAGAAAATGTTTTCAAATAAAAATGTCTTTCTACAATTTGATGTAGTATGTGTAATTAGTATATAAATTTCCACACCTTTTGTTTTTACCAACATATGTTTCTGCCTTATTAATTATGGAGCTAACAATTGATGGCCCAGAAATAACGGAACGGGGCACTTGAGAAAATAAAGTAACAAAATGAACATGTCCATCGGATAGGGTATCCTTTCCAATGAACACCGATACCAAGAAAAGTAATTTTGGACGTGTAGTCTTTGTTTTAGGGCGCTTTGAGTGAGAACATGTCAGGTTCCTATTTTTGTCAATTTTTACCAAGTCAGTGTCTGATAAATGAGACTTACTGCCCGTCATACTAGTGACCAATTAAGCCCATTCTCTCGGCACCGCTCGGCACACAGCTGAATGCACACTAACAATGGCGCGCGGAATATTTGCGTGTTCAATGGTATGTAAGGCAATAAGTCTCATTTATCAGGCACTGACTTGGTAAAAATTTACAAAAATAGGAACCTGACATGGTCTCACTCAAAGCACCCTAAAACAAAAACTACACGTCCAAAATTACTTTTCTTGGTATCGTTGTTCATTGGAAAGGACACCCTATCCCGATGGACATGTTCATTTTGTTACTTTACTTCGGGAAGTGCCCCGTTCCGTTATTTCTGGGCCACCCTGTATAGCAACTGGCATATACATGCCTGTATGCCTTCATAGTGTATGCCGCTTATACAGATGATCACCACATTTTATATACACTAACAAATTTATTGAATTATATGCAAAAACACAAATGATGTTTTGTTTTTAAATTTATTTCTGCAGCACACTGAATCGGGGCCCATACCGTTTGTTGAGCTGAAGATCGAGAGTAACTATGGCAACATGGAATACACGTGTCTGTACCGCTTCCGGGTCCACGGTGTCCTGTGTAGATGATGAACCTCCGAGTACATCAATAAGTCTACTTGCCACCAAAAAGCCTTGAAATGACCACCAAGTAAATTTTCATCTTCATTTAATTAATCCATACTTATGAAGTAGAGAAATATATGTTCATCACGATAATAGTTCATCATTTAATCCATACTAATTTCAAAGTAGAGAAATATTTGTTCAAATCAATTTTCATCAGTTATTAAATAAATGCTTGGAAAATAAAGGAATATTTATTTGTTCATTTAGTAAATTTTTATGATGATTTATTAAAGTACAACAGTACAGAAGTGTTCATCAAAAAAGTTTCATTATACAAATGTTGTAGGTTATAGAATTTATCACATCTTTTGTATGTTCTTCAAGAAAAGTAATGTTCAGTGTACCTGTATAGATTTAAATGTATAAACATATGTCCCTCTCTCTTGTATCTTCTAAAGATTGTTTTGTTTTGGACGATTTTTAAAATTTGTACAAAATACTGGAATACATATCTGCATAAAAGCATGACTTGTACTTAATTGTGCATATATATATTAAGTTATTGCTGTAGTTATTATTTGCATGATGTAATTAACTAAGTTATGTATAAATATTGCTTATGTTCACACATGAATGGCAGATATATTCTGGAGATTGTGATCTCATGTTCCTCATTTTGTTAATATATGCAAGCGTCAATTTTTGTGTTTCTTGTGTTGTACATGTATATATAGAGAATGAATGGGTCATTCTGATGTTAGAAAGTCTTGAACATATTATGTCTGCAATCTTTTCCTCATAGGATTCCAGTTGGCTGATGTATAGATATATATGAAAATAGAGTAGTTAATTTTGTTCTATGAGTATGAGCAGCTAGTTCAACATTGTCAAGCGTGGGGATCAAAGAAGCTGTACAAACCTGCCTGAACATCTAGTTTGTGCGCAATGCGTTCGAAAGATGGCACCATGCATCTAATTTACAAATCCGAACTATCTTTAAAAGAAACTGGGTCGTTGTGTCAGAGGGTAATTTTCAAAAGGCAGCATGTTAAACCTTTTTTCAATGCAAACATCAAAATTACAGATATTGATGAAGTACAAAAATTATATCATCATTCATTTGGCTGAACAAGTATTAACCCTAATCCCACTGGGTTATTTTGGTCACTTGAGTCCACTGGGGGGGGGGGGGGGGGGGGGGGGGGGCCTTTTTGGCCCCCCCCCCCCTCAAATCTCGGCAATGAATGGACCGGTCGACTCGAAAATTGGCACACACGTAAAACAAGTCAAGTAGAATAAGAATTTGAAGAAAAAAAAAAAAATTGGACAATTATTTTTTTTTTTATAATTAATTACAATTTTGAATATGCAAATTTTTGACGATTTTGGGAAAAAATTGGGATTTTCATCTAAAATCAAAAGAAATTACAGGATTTCTTCAGGTTTTCTGTAAAAATGCCTTCAAATGATGTTATTCATCATATCCATGTTTTTTATGGTGATAAAATATATCACTAATTTGCATAAATATGCAAATTAGTATTCCCGGATTTATCCACATTGTTTTCATTCTTATGTATTTTATTGTTTTTTTGTCGTTGTTTTTTTTGGGGGGGGAAGAATTTATCTCTGAAGAGTATGACTTCAACTAATAACAAAGAAATAATCCAAATTATAATTAAAAGCAACAATTATAACAGATCTGGAGTTTACAACATCGGATATAGGAATTACATAGAAACCTGTACAAAAGTTACATTTTTTTGTGACGGACGAGCAATTATCGACCTCTAAAATCAGTTCTACAGGTCCGATCGGAGTGAATTATATATCAAAACATGCGGGAGACTTGAGAGAAAATAGTCATGAAGTTTGAACGCGAAATTCCAAGCGGTCTAGATGCACGACGAAAAAAACGACAGGAGGGGGCCTAAAAGGCCCCCCCCCCCCCCCCAGTGGGATTAGGGTTAAAGAGGCGAACCAGACAGTTTTTCCTCAATCACCATAATTCTAGGTTTTGTGCTTCATACGTGGGTAATATTATCGGTTCTATTTCCCGTCGGATAGGTGCATAGCATTTTAGCTCACTGCACACAACATGATCTGATTTTATTGGACAAATGATAAAGTATAATTATAATACTACATGCTTGAAATATTAAAGCATGTGCTGCTTTAGTTCAGATGCTCAATTGTTTGTCAGATGGAAATTGGATCGTGTAGTGTGCTATAGACCCAACATTTTCACCAACAACATAAAAAGTTTATTTATCAAAGAAATGTATGTATAATTTATATAGATGACATCTATACATTTTGACCTAATTAATAGTTAAAGGGGTAGTTTAGTTTTGGTAGAGAGGGCGCTGCACATCACAATTGTTTTGGTGAGGTAATGAAAAACTGAGTGTCGAATTTGAGAGAACATGCAATTTTAATGGCAGAATAAACTTTATTTGATCAAAATCGGTCCAGAAACGGCTGAAATATCTGATCTTATAATTATTTGGGGCCCAAATAATTAGATGAATTTTTCAAAAAAAATTAAAAATGCATACACTTTTTCAAAAATTTTCAAAAGCATTTTTTAAATAGTTGTTGATGATCTCTCTATTTAATCATGATTTCAATAAAACATCACATGCATAATTTTGTATGAAAAATGGTTAAAACCAATGCCTTTTAGAAAGCGCCCTCTTGTGTTTTAATGGCTCTTTTTGAATGATAATGGGCTCTTTACTTAGTCGTTTGTAATTTTGTATACCTGTCGAGCATGGTGGAGTTATAACTATTAGTTTATAATGTTACTGTCCAGGTTTGGTTACTAAAATTCAGCCTTACCAAAACTGTACTACCCCTTTAACAACTCTTCTTTTTTTTCTTCTCCAAAACTATTCTCACTTCACCCATTCAATTAACCACATCTCACTCTGTGTTATAATGAAAGTGCAATAAACTGTGCTATGATAGGTACACTTTAATGTAATTCAATAGCCATGCAGTTTTGCTCATGTATTATGACCACTTTCTATTAAGTGTATACTCTTATTATAGCTGTCAAGATTATTTGAACAACTTTGTCTGATTGGTATATCACATGTCCATTTTGAAATGCATTACTACGCAATCAATACAGATTTCGAAAAAGTTGCCTTCAAGAAATCTTGCACTATCCTTGCCTAAGAGACATCCTGTTCAATTCAACTGTTCTTAAAAAAAAAAAAAACTTCTCTCCTCCAGGCCCCCTCCCCCCTCACCCCAAATGGCAAAACTAAAACCGGGTGATTTGGCGATGAAGCTCCCTAAATGATAAGAGGAGTCCTGGGGGGGGGGGGGGGGGTTTCATAAAGAGTTGCCATCGATCTCAAAGGTGCGATTAATTGCAAGTCAGAAAATTTGCCTAAATGTGCAAACCTGATTTTCTCAAATGTGTAGGTTTTCTGACTTGTGTTTAATCGCAACTTTGCGATTGATCCCAACTCTGTATGCAAAATTATCAAGAGTATTTTTTTAAGGCAAGCAATCTTTCAAAGTAGCTCCCGAAAAATAGAAAAATATTTTGTTTTCCTCCTTACCCTGTCGTGTCATGACCCTGATTGACCAGAGCTATGCCAGTGTTGTGAAGAATCTTTCAACTCATTCCCACCAACTGTTCTTTTTTTTCTTCTTCCTAACCAAAGCACTGAAATGTTTATGTATAATACACTGGCTTACTAGCCTTAGATCTGCAGAAAGTTCTTTTGTTCTAAGGGGATGAAACAAATAAAATAATAACAATAATATCCTTGATTTATATAGCGCCTATCGCGATTGATAATCATCTCTAAGCGCTTGAAATTTATATTATTACCCCGGTCATCGGATACATTCTGCAATCAATCCAGCACAAAGTGCAGGTTTTCCACTCCCTGGGGAGCATTCCAGCCAAGGGCAACCTTGTGGGCGCACACAAAGTAAATAGATGATCATCTCTCTCGGAACAAAAGAAACCGCTCACAGGTCTATGCAGCGGTAGTGGTATAATAGTTTAAAGACATATTTGTGATAAATTGGAGTGTGTTGTACTGTGTATATAGTAGGAGTATTTGTAAGCATATATGCATGATCTGATATACCAATTTGGGGGGTATTTAAAATGATGAACACAAATGATGAATGATATGCTTGCAAAATTTTGACACAAATTTGATAGAGTAAATGAGTGAATTATCTTGCAAATTTGTTGGACATTTTTTTTTTTTTAGATATGCAAAATAGTAATGGTATTGATACAAGAATGCTGAAAGTATTACACCAAAAACAAAATGTAACTACTGTGTACTTAAATATTTGAAATGCATTTTTGATACCATGTTTTTTTTGGGTAATGGTAAATTGTATTATAAATAAAGCATTAAAGTTACTTTGCAGCATTATTATGAATGTGACTGGGAAACTGTACATTATATTTTCATAATCTCAGTATCTGATGAATATTTATCACTTAAATGTTTATTTTGGGCATTGATTATTGATAATTGAAGATGACAAATTTACTTCCTAATTACAAAAGTCTTCCATGTGCATAGAAAAAAAGGGAATCATATTTGTAGAGATTCAGTTATTGTATTGTTGTTACTATCTTCATTATTGTGAATATTTTGTATTTGTTATTATTTTATTATTTTTTCTAGTTTTGTTAAAATCATTTTTTTTTCACCTTCTTCTTATTGCTGATATTACTATGTAGCTGTAGGAATCGTTGATGACATGTTCAGTTTCATTACATGTATTATAAATATTTACACGACAAAAGCGTAAACCACATACTACTTTGTGTATATAAATTATTAATGTAGGTCATCAATAGCGAAATATTTTGCATAGACAAGTTTCTTTGTAGCTGCAGGGGTGTTTCAATTTAATTAGATGTGTTCCGAAACTTATTATCATTGGATTCCACAGGCTGAAATAGTATTTTCATTAGATGTTTTATTCATTATCCTTGTGACCAATTTCCATATTCGAGCCTGTTGCTGACTCTGTATATATTAGAGTTTACAAATAGATTGTAGAAAAAGTTTAAGGTCATATAGTAAAAACATTTCCAACTTATGGATATTTTTGTATTACATCTTGCCTGTGCCAAATTGCGAACTGTATTTAAATTGGATATGATTGTATTAAAATGTATATACATTTATGAATAAGATATCTAGCAAAAAGTGATGAATGCATCGTTCATGTAAATAATTTTGTACAAAACTGTAAAATAATTTGTTAGTACTGCATGTTCACATTTATATTTATCTGTAGCATTATACAAAATGCATGTCTTTGTACGTAGTCTCTATTTCAGTGAAGTCAGATTTGTGTTTAGTGTTTAGTCTTGTGTTCAGTCTAGATGATTTATTTTGAGATTTAAGTTAGTATGCCCTATAACTCGGATATATTTATATTAGAATCAGCAAATGATTTTGTATATGGTCATTCCTTATTAAAGTTATGTATATTTTTGTTTTTGGTTATATGAAATAGGAGTCTGTTTATATTAGTTATTTCTGAGTATATGCTTTGCAATATATCATATCAGGCAGGTCTGTGCATCATTAATTCAATTTTGGAATGTTGTTTTTTTTGTCGGTGCAATTGGACGGTTTCCCAAACATTTGCTTGCATATGCCTCAATCGTTTTTCCCGCTGAAATACATGTATACTATAGATAGGCATTTACTTTGTGAGAGGAAGATTATAATCAACAAAAATATTTGTCTGAAATGACTAATTTTACGAAGACCATTTTGCTGGTGGAGGACAATCCCAGAGAAATAACTTTCAATGAATACACCATTAGCAAATATTATCACAAACGTTTTTTGTTTTAATAATAGAAACATGTTATTAAATGAGCCCGTCTTATTATATGTATACTTGCAAAAAAAATACATGCCTCCCTCAAAACAATGTGTATCTAAAGGAGTGGTCACACTGAACACGAATCCCCACGAATAGACCCACGAATGCAGTACGAATTGGTACAAATCTATGGCAAGCCGTTTTAACATCTATTCCTATTTCTTGATAACAATAATTGAATTATTGATATCAGTTTATTTCTTGATATCAAGTATTACCAATACCGAAAAGTATTTCTTGATATCAAGAATGCATTTATTGATATCGAGAATGCATTTCTTGATATCAAGAATTCGATTTCTTGATATCAAGAATTTAATTCTTGATATCAAGAAATAGGAATAAATGTTAAAAACGGCTTGCCATTGATTTGTACCAATTCGTACTGCATTCGTGGGTCTATTCGTGGGGATTCGTGTTCAGTGTGACCACTCCTTAATTGAAATGTGCATTTACACTTGCCTAATGTAGCCAGTTATTAAGCACCCACATTTTAGAGCAGTATGTACATGTAGTACTTCTGTTTCGATGGATTATGAAAGATATAATGTACAGTAAAGTAATGTTTTAAATGAACGTGTATTAAACCAAATAAAGTTATTTGAAGAAAAAAAAGTATTTATTTGTTTTTCTTGGCAGTGTCACTATATATTTCTTAAACGATAATAATTAGTCCAGCAATTTATATTGCGTCATCAATCTAGTTATACTAGACAGTATAAACATAATTATTATTACTCTGTCTGTAGCCGATACATATGAACTTGGAAGAGTATACATACAAACTCGCCTTCAAGTTCAAAAGGAACATCTCATTATGAAATTAACATCCATGAATTGCAGAGACCACCTTTGTGACCATTCTAACAAACAACACAAATAAAAACATGATATTTTTCAGAGAAAGAAATGTTTATTGTCTTTTGTAAAGACTAATTACAACTCAAAATTGCCATTGAGAAGCTTTGAATATTTTCTCTTGAAAACTATTTGGACATAATGCAATAAATATTTTGTATCATCAATACAGAACTGTATCTATTTTTGTTAAACAAAATGCAGTAGGTTAAACACAAAAGATAGAGAAGTAAAATCAAACATTTAAATCAAAACCTGAACGATTTTATAAATATTCACATACATGGAAATAAATATCAAATTATTACCAATTCCATTATTCTTATTAAATGAAATTGCACTAAGATGTATTCAGATAACTGGACAAAGATTAATATTCAATATAAATTATACATTAACAAAAAGTGAATGTTGTACAGTGATACAAAATAAAAATATTTATCTTTAAAATTAACAAAAAAGAGAACAAAATGGCTCAAATTTAAGTCCTGATGCGATATATATTGTGTAAAAAGATTATAGTTTGTTTACATTAGCATTTGAACATTGTAAACAATACATACTCAAACATATTTATATAGAATTCAAGAAAATGTGAATAATTTACTATAACTATGTTATAAATAAGGGTATAAAACTCTGATTAAATATGCAATTAAGTAGTTTGGCAAAAACATATAAAAATGTAAATACTTATTCAAATTTGTACATGAAATGAAAGTTACTTCATTAATATTTGCTCAAAATATTCATAAAAAAGCTAAATTAACAATGTTCACTTGAGCTAAACGTCAACTCCCACAATATATTTATGTTACTTTTGAGAAAATGAAATGAGTTGCACTTCTTAAAAATAATTCTTTTACCAGATGTAATTACTTATGTGCAAAGAAGAATCGCTTCAACAAACCCTATTTGCATTTTTACAATAGATTTGAGTTGACATTTTAAAAGCTATCATAATAAAATTGCAGAAGTACAAATAAAATAAAATAAATAATAAATAAACAGGTAAATTCCACACAATTTCATATGATTAGATGTTGCTGAAAAATCAGCTGTGGAACCATGCAAGTTGGGGTTTCCGCTTAAATATTCATACATATAACTTGTATTTCTTTTTATCTAATAATGCAACCAATGACTAAATGTCCCCCATTTTGTTCCCACCTGTTAAAGTAAAAAATGTCATATGGAATGTGGCACCCAATGGAGGCTGATGGTATAGTTAGAATGTGAGCCACTCCTCAGCATGTGTATTGTAATGCCCCAGTTGATGGAAGTTATTCCTTAGCATCTGTGATGCCCCCAGTTGTGATGGCAAACGTCGCCTCACTCTCCGGCATGTCGGGACTGCAACATCAAAGTGATTGAAAGGACACAATTTAATTTGAAGGCAACAGATACATTTTGTAATACTTCAACTTAACAATACCATATGTGACCGTACACCACAAAACGACCGTTATGTCGCTGTGGTAGTTTCTCTTTTATTAGCTAAAATAGTCAAATTTTGTTCAAAAGATGATATTTAGGATTTTGGTATTTCCTGAATAAGCATACGGTATCTTAATCTACCTTCTGGACAAATTTTGAGGTTTGGAAATCAGATTTAATTATAAATTTTTCACTTAATAAATGTGATCTTATTACAGCGCTTGAATAGACACTAATCTTTTAAGCGGCCCTTTTCTCCCTTATTTTAAAAATGCTTCAGCCATATTCCATATCTTTGGCATTCATTAAAAAAAAGTTTGCTTAGTCCAAATATGACAAATTATATACCATTTTAAAGGTAATGGCTTCTATTTTAATGTTATATGAAAATTAGCAAAATCAGTTTTCCCGACTTATTGGTTGTTTTGTGGTGTAAGGTCACATATGGTAATAAAGTGTGATATCACAGCTATTCATTACCATTGGTTCTAAAGAATGTCAGGCAAGCCAAAAATGCGTAACCTAGCAGTTGCTCAGAAAGCGATTGGCCAGCTCGATCCAACCCACTATCACAAGTCCAAACTAAAGACAAGATGTTTCTACGAACCATTACTTTGGTATAACAAAAGATTGTGATACGTCATCACTTTGGTTTTCCTTACTACTGAAATGTAATACAATATGCTGCAAATGAAAGTTATGTGATATACACTATTCCAAACCTCACAATTAGATTTTCAATACACAGCTATCAAAATATTCAGTGGATATTCTTCAAATACTCAAAAATTCATCATGTGGTTTAAAAACATTATTATCTAGGAACATTTTGCTAATTATATACCAAAAAGAGAGAATTTCAACACCAATTTAGTATAATTAAAGAGAAAAGGTCACTAGTTGTAAAAAAAAAAAATCAATGTTACTACAAAAGAAAGGTGGTCTTTGTAATCAAATAGGTGGCTAATAGAGCAGATTGTCTGTACATATTGTTGGTGTACCAGACAAAACTTGTTCTTCCTTTCTTTTTATTTATTTATTATTATTTTATTTTTTTTGGGGGGGGGGGGGGGGGTATGAAGTAACACTATCAATTAATTGCAGTATACGTTTTATGTGGATATTCAGTTTCACCTGTCATAAATCTTGGCGATCCTCGTCTCTCCCCTCCCCTTCCTGAGACTGATGCGAGTGGTGGAGGCGTGGGCCAAGATGTGACCCCCGATAGGCTTCTTGGGGTCAGCCTGGAAGCTGCATATGAAAGGAAGGGATAATTTCGATTAGCCAGTTCAATTTATCTAGTTACAAAATAAAATTGACATATGATGACACACGCAGTACCCCGGGGTATCATTGTACCCCGGTATCCCGAGTTGTGTAGCGCCATCTTGTGTCCACCCGAAGTACAACCGTACCGCAGCTATTGCGTTAATTGTGCATGCAGTGCAGCGCGCTTTTGTATGCCCTAAAAAATAAATAAATAATTAAACAAAATGGCGGATTTGTACCATTTGTGTCATCATATAGTGGTCAAGAGGAAAACCCCCAAAATAGACAGAAAAATTAATATTTATTTTTGGGGGGCTACTTTTCAAGCTTGCATGCATGAAAATAACACTCTAAAATCTGTTTTGCATTGAACTCTATGCAAATTTTGGGGGCTCTTTTTGGCATTTCGGGGGCGAATTCACCCCGAGCCCCGTGTATTTTTTTCTTGGGACCCATGCTTCAATCATATAACATGGGGAAATTTTTAATTTTTTATTTAAATTTTTTTTTTTGGGGGGGGGGGGGGAATTCTTCCCAGTTAGAATTTAAGGAAAGTATATATATATTTATAACTGCATGATCATATTCTTTAAAATACTCTTAGAATTTGAGAGGTTTAATTCCACATGCACATGTTCTCACTTATTACCTCATTGTTGCACCTGGGTCAGATGTCATCTGATTAGTGACAAACACAGCCACGTTGTACTCTGTCATAATTTTGGAAACAAAGAAAGCAATGAAAATATGAACTTAAAGCAATTGGTTATATTGTATTTCAAGGATTACGAGAGGCTAAGTTAAAGGGATAGTTGAGTTTTGGTAAAGAAAGTACAGTTTTGGTCGACTGAATTTTAGTAACCAAAACCTGCACCATTACATTATAAACTAATTGTTATAATTCCACCATGCTCGAAAGGAATACAAAATTACAAACGACTAAGTAAAAAGCCTGTTATCATTAAAAAAGAGCCGTTAAAACTTGAAAGGGCGCTCTCTAAAAAATAATTGGTTTCAACCATTTTAAATAAAATATTGTGCATGTGATGTTTTGAATAGTGATTAGATAGAGAGATAATCAACAACTATTTAAAAACCTCTTTTGTAAATTTTGGAAAAGAGAAAGCATTTAAAATTTTTTGTTAATGGCTGGTTCAAAATTATCGAATAATTGTGGGGCCCCACAATTATTACAAATGGTTATGTTTATGGATATTTCAGCCGTTTCTGAACCGATTTTGATCAAATAAAGTTTATTCTGTCATTAAAATTGTATGCTCTTGAAACTCAGTATTTCATTATCTCACAAAAAATTATTTTATGTAGCGCCCTCTATACCAAAACTCAACTATCCCTTTAAATTCTATAAATTACATGATCATTCTCTCTAATCTCATTTACATTACTACTGCAAAGTAAACACAATTGAGGCAATAGCTAGGTTCTGCAAAAGCAAAATTCTTTCATTGCAGATAATAAATAAATTGTATGCATTTGTAGAGGTAACCAATTTTCTGAACTTGTTGGTGGAATGGACTTCTTAAACTGTTACCTTTCATAAGAACATTATTTTTGGGTGGTGGTTTCCTTTGATAATAATAATAATAATAACAGATAATTATAGAGCTCAAATAGTAATAAGCCCCTAAGTGATATTTTGATTACACCGGTCAACGTATACACACTTCAATCATTCCTGCACAAAAAGTGCACAATTTCCACTACCTGGAGAGTAGAGCTGAGTCAAACCGGATATTTTGCATTTCGAATATGAGTCGTGTAAAAACGGTCGGATATCGAATATTCGAAAAAAAACAAAAAACAAAAAACAAAAAACAAAAAACGATTTTTTTTTTTTTTTTTTTTTTTTTTTTTGTTTTTTCATAATTTTTTTAAATAGATATTCTGTCCGTTTTTTAAATTAGAATCAGCAGTATAGTGTGATATTAGTGTACAAACTGCTGTCAAGATGAAATACTTTGATATCTCATCATAGATTCTTCTAAATTTGGCACTCAATATACCACTTGTATATTAATCCTCTTACCTTTGGTTTATTATTTGTTTTGTTTATTTGTGAATTTATGTAAAATACCTTAACTTTTAACTTCAGCAATAGATAAGCAGGGTTCAATGTGCCATTTTTTGATCGAATCTATCGAATAGGGATTACAAAATTAAACGGGGGAAAAAAAAAAAAAAAAACGATTTTTTTTTTTTTTTTTTTTTTTTTTTTTTTTTTTTTTTTTTTTTTTTTTTTTTTTTTTTTTTTTTTTTTTTCGGATATTCGTATCCGAAAATTTGTATTCGGTATCCGACCTTCACGGTCGGATATCGAATAGCCATTCGATTTGACTCAGCTCTACTGGAGAGTATTGTTTGGCGCACACAGTGCTATAAGGAACAGAGTCACCAGAAGAAGAAGAAGATGTGGTATAATTAATTACCTTCAGAGATTTTCTGGAGCTTTGAGAGAAGTTGGGCCAGCTTCTGTTGCCGGTCTGCCAGCTCACCACGACCACTGAAGTCCACTCTAAACAGAGCCATGATAGAATCAATCACCTGAGGTCAAAGGTCAAATGGAACGGGGCTAATTAATTATATATGCATAGTTTAAAATCACGATATCTAAAGAACCGGTTGACAGATTGCCATCAAACTTGGTACCTGTAGGCTGTATGAACCTTGAGCTGTGGAGTGGGATGAACTGGCCAGATAATGTATGGGTCAGGAGGTCAAAAGGCTACTATATGCAAAATTAGCTTGTAATCAGGATGCCTTATGAAGTGCTTGACAGCTTCTCCAGCCCTTCTTCCAGACCATTCTGAACAGAGCCATGATGGAATTAATCACCTGAAGTACGTCAAAGGTAACAGGGCTCATTACATACCCAAAATAGCTTATGCTATCTCAAGAACCAGATTTTGGGGGGTCATGAGGTCAAAGGTCCAAGGTTATATGGCTCATAATATGCAAAAAATAGCTTGTAATCAAGATATATCTTTACACCTTGAGTGCCAATGTCACAGATTGGGATCACATGATAATACACATAATTCCCATTGAGCTGCCTAAAATCCCTGGCAAGCTAGGACTGAGTCAAGAAGTGGTTGACTGCTTCTGCTGTCAGATGACCACTGCATGAAGTCAACTCTGAACAGAGCCATGATGGAATCGATCACTTGATGCAATACAAAATAACTAATTGGAAAGAAAATAAATGTTTACAGTCAAACCTAACATATCAAGGCAATTTAATTTGAGTGAAAGATGCATTCTCCATAGAAAGTAGGCCGAGTTATTAGGGGACCAGTCATTAATGTGTTAAGCCTAAAAAGACTGGGGGGGGGGCTGATTTAGCCCCCCCTCCTCTATTTTCGTGATTACTTTGCAATGCTTAAATATTTTACGGTGCCACTTCATGACTTTTTTCCTTAGAGTCTTGCGCATCTTTAGATACCAAATTTGTGCACACCGGATCAACGATCCGGGTGTTATGTAACATTTTGCGATCGCGTGTCACTGAAAATTCAATTTTGGTTAAATTCTTCCATATATAACATACAGAGTTTTTAGATGCACCTTTTATGTTGCAGTTTTATACCCATCTTTTCACATGTACTGTTAGTATTCCCATTTGGCATGGTGAATAAAAACTTATTACATTCTCATTTGCATAAAACAATACAATATATAAAGAATAAAACAAAGAAAAACATAGAAAACGGTAAAACTAAATCAATTTTCATGATTATCCTGTTGTATTATCAGAGATTGTGTAAATTTATATAATCTTAGCATGTATATTGTACCAGGAACACAGTTTTGTTTCATAAGAATCACAATTTTTGCATAATTAATTAGCTCTAATTAGCATGCTCTAATTAAAAAGAAAATTTTAACTATGCAATATTGTAGAGCTCATGGACATATATCACCATGCCAAATTTTGGGTCGATCGAAGTTTTGGTTGCCGAGAAAAATACAAAAAATAAAAAAAAATACAATTTTTGCATAATTAATTATCTCTAATTAGCATATTCTAATTACAAATGTTTTTAAAACTATGCAATATTGTAGATCTCATGGACGTCTATCACCATGCCAAATTTGAAGTCGATTAGAGTTTCGGTTGCCGAGATCTTAGGGGGGGGGGCCCTTTTAGCCCCCCCCCCCCCCCCCCCCCCATTTTTTAAAGGTTCAAAATAGTCCAGTCTTTTTAGGGTTAAGCCTCCCACTGTATGAAAACAATATGACCTTAAAACATACTGTACATGTATTTACCATTTTGATGGATAATGTATTTTAACCCATAAAGGACAAATCAATTTGATACAAATCACATTCTCCACAGATCCCTGCACAAGTATTTCCAGAACCAGTCTCATACTGGTTAAATAATGTATCAATTACTAGAAGTGCACTAAAGAAAAACAAATCATACCAACAGTTTGAACACTCCTGGCTCTTCATGAAATTTGGCTGCCGAAAAATCAAGCAGTTCCATCTGATGTTCACCTGTTACAAAAGAAATATGATGGAAAGTGTCACAATATGAATTCCAATATCTTAAACCATCACAAACAGAAAATAACAAATTTAACCGGCTCCCTACAAGATATATCCGAGCATGGTGGCGTAGCGGTTAGAGTGTCCGCCTCATGCACGGGAGGTTCCGGGTCCGAACCCAGACCGGGTCATACCGAAGACTTTAAAAATGGTACCTTCTGCCTTCTAGCCAGGCGCTCGGCATTTATAGAATGGAGAAGGGAAAGTTAATCACACGAGTTACCAGAGGACTGGCCCCCTTCTGTAGCTTTCGCTACATTTAGTAGATGTGTGGCCTAGGGCTAATGAATCAGAGATAGGCGCCACCTTATGTGCCAACATTGGCACAGGAAGGTCTTTAACTTTTTTAATATTGAAATCCCCATACATTTCATACAGGACAGATTTTGTATTACATCATAAGATATGTTTAGATATATTCTATAATAAAATACTGTCTAGTAAAATTTGTAATATCACATATATATTAATTCTACTAAATAAAGGATTAGGACAAATTAGCATACTTTAGTAGGCTATAAGACCCGATTTAAATTTATTTGAAACAACAAATTGAAATAAAGTATACTGTTTTAAATATTCTAAATAGAAAGACTTTTATAGTATTATTCCAAACATCAATTTCATTTATTTCTGGAAAAAGGAGAGCTGAAAATACTTGTGGAAAAGGCTCTTGGATACTGCACATTTTCATTAACATTCATAACATTTGTAACATTACTTTTATTCATATCTCTGAAAAAAAGGAAAAGCACAGGTTGGCATACTTGTGTAGGCTCTTGCATACAGCACATTATCCAGCATGGCATTGTGGTCCAGGTTGAAGCGATCAGCAATGTCTCTCAGGCGATCAGGACGACTGATCAAAATAAGTAGTCAAGGACATAAACATGACCAAAATTAACTCAAATGTGGTGACTTAATGTCCAACTCATTGAAATATTAATATGAACATTGAACAATAATAATAATAATATGAACATTTATATAGCGCAGCTAATAACTATAAATGTATACTCTACTGCGCTTAAATAATTATTTAATTATTATTTTCCCATGGTCATCAGGTACATTTCAAGCCCACAAAATGATATAGCGTACTTTCTCAACTAGCATACTGGCCGAGCTGCCACTGATGATGGCGCTAAGGCTAATTAACACCCGACCATGGTACCCATTTATACACCTGGGTAGAGAGCAGCAATTGTGGATTAATTACAAGTACTTTCTCCTATGCCCTTAGCAGTAGCCCAGGTGCAATTGGCCACCAGGGCCCCGTAACATAAAACTTTACGATTGATCGTACGATCGATTATTGATCGTACGATCAATCGTAAAGAAAAACTGTAACATAAACATGCTACGATCAATTGCTTCTACGATCAATCGTAGAAGCAATTGATCGTAGACTCACGATTGATCGTACGATCAATAATTGATCGTACGATCAATTTTCTGTAACATAAACGTTCTACGATTAATCGTAACCACAGAAAATCAATCGTAGACTCTACGATCAATCGTAGAATCCACGATTGATCCATGAGTGATCGTAGCCTGGATTAATAAAAATGGCTGCATAAGACTCAAGGGCTTAGCCCTGGGAGGGGTCGCGCCCCATAAAAAAATGTTCTCTGCCCCCTCCCAAGGTATCCCTCCATCAAGAATTTATACTTTCAGGAAAAAAAATACCACAGAAATAGGTTAAATTACATGTTATTTAAGAGGCAAATTTTACCATTTTAGCCCAAAATAAAATCTATTTTTTGAAAAAATTATTATTTTTGGCCTAAATTATGTCATTTTGAAGGTCAAACATGGTAAATACAGACATTTTGGGCCACCATCATTCCTAAAAGACCTTGGATAATCCAATCTATAAAAAAAAAAAAAAAAAAAAAAAAAAAAAAAAAAAATGTGATTGGAATTCTGGGCCCCGTTTCATGGAAGGGTCTTTATTATCCACAGACCGTCCGAACTGTCACGTGACTATGACTGAATCACAAACATTACGTAATTCAGTCAGAGTCATGTGACAGTTAGGACGGTTTTTATATAAGACCCTTTCATGAAAAGGGGCCCTGGGGTTCTAACTTGAGCACACCTCGATGCAAAACAAGGCTCTCCCAGGTAGCTGCAGATCCTCAATGCACACAAATTATATGCAGTGTTATATGTTGGACTGCACAGCTACCTACCACACATGGGATGGTGCACATGACCGCATCAAGGTGTGTTCATCGGAAGTCCAGAGCACTTGTGAACATCCACAAAGAAGTAAGTTATTGTATATATGTGACTCTGGCTACCCTTTGTATCTGAGGTTACTGACCTACTAATTGGGGATTAAAAAATATGAAAATATTATCCATATACATGTATGTATTTTTTAATACAATTATGCCTTTTTAAAAATCTATATCTATACACCGTGTCCCAGAAAAAACGAAACCGGGTTTCATGGCAGAAATTTTATGTTATAATGAATAATTTCCTTGATGATATATATATGTCTGAAAAGCTATGTGTCTCTTCTTTTATTTGATATACAACTTATGGCACATAATTCACGCATGACTGAATTAGAACGATAGAAAGTGGTGTTACCAAAATTCAATTTGCGCGCAGAAATTGCAAGTTTGGGTGAGGTTTTGGGGAGAGTTTTAAGAGTGGTAAACGTACTTCTTTTGAAAAAGGACAGACACCGCATGAAAATTCATAATTTTATCTTTTATATGACACCTCATGATCAAAAAATAAATTATATATGCCAGAGAACGAATACAATGAAAACATGCTTGATTCCAGCCCAAATGAGTAAGTTTCCTGGTCTAGCCTGTTTCCTGATCCCCATGTTTGTGTAAATTCACTCATGCATCAAAGTCCATTGTCAGCTGCTAGTCAGGAAAGCTGAGCGACTTCTTACTCAACTTTCACTCATTCGGGCAGAAATCAGGCATGTTTTCATTGTACTCGTTCTCTGGCATAAATCATTTATTTTTTTAGCATGAGGTGTCATGTAAAAGATAAAAATATGAACTTTTATGTGGTGTTTGTCCTGTTTAAAAATAAGTACGTTTACAACTCTTAAAACTCACCCAAACTTCAAATTTATGCGTGCAAATTGAATATTGGTAACACCACTTTCCATTGTTCTAATTCAGTCATGCTTAAAGTATGTGCCATAAGTTGCACATCAAATGAAAGAAGAGACACAGAGCTTTCCAGGCATATATATATCATCAATTAAATTATTCATTATGACAGAAAATTTCTGCCATGAAACCCGGTTTCGTTTTTTCTGGGACACGGTGTATAGTAAGGGTATCAATTATTTGTACACAAGAAAATTAAACAAATCTTTAAGCATTTGAACTATTGTTCCTGAAAATTTAATTGCCTGAAAAAACCAATACAAAACAAATAACTATATATTGAACAAAATTTCTTGCAGTGAAATTACAATTAAATGAATTGTTTGTATCATATTGCGAATTGTCTCCACTACAATAAACTAAATAGAAGGAAAATCTATGAAAGTTTGAACCAATTTGGCTAGGAATTACACAATTATGTATAAGTCACAATTATGTATAAGTCAAATTACACAATTATGTATAAGTCAAATTTGCAACAGACCAACAACTTTGCGGGCAAATCACCATGTTTTGTACACATAGTTTTTCATTCTCCAAACTTACTGCATGTTGTGCAGAAACTAATGTATAGCAGAGTGTATTGCCAATTTGAGTCCTTTTGAAAAATAAATTGCTCAAAAGAACTATTTTCTTGACCGGTTCTAATCAAACTTCCAGAAATTATTCCTCACTATCTGATCTCTTATATTGAAAACAATTATTTGCCTGTGTTTTAAACTTGTATTGTCTTGTAAAGATTATGTTAGCAATATCATCGAATTAAATTATTTGAATAGAATTCCATTTAGTAGAATTTTAGCTGAATTTGTCTAAGGTTTCATACTAGAAGATATATGGTGCATGCTTTAAAGAATGATGTGTCAATAAGTAGCAATTAGTTATAAAAATTCACTCGCCATCTTGACTCGAGCCGGAACATATTCAGGACAGTTTTAAATGGGTATTTGGTTTTCCGTATCAACATGCTGCCTCGGCAACATATTCATTTCCCTCAATTGAAGGACTCCTTCATTTTAAGGGAAATTTCCCATCTTCAAAGTGCAAGTTTCAATTTCCCCCTCTTTACTTTTGTAAGTCCATCACGACATTTGTTGCTATTTGTTGAATAATTTAACACTAGATGCCAGTGATGGTCCTCTGGTTGAAGCCGAAGGTGATGATTGCACCGTTTGTCCTTTTGTCGATGCTGATGGATGAATGGGTGATGACATGATCCTTTTGATCCTGGTTGACATACTCCGTATACGGCGACTGCTTCACTATCTTCTGAGGTGGAGCTCTGTATGTAAAATACAAGTAAACAAAAAAAAGTAATGTTTGTAAAGAGAGGAGGGAAATGTTGAAAATCTCAACCCCCATCACCTACAAGAACAAACAAATGTTTTAATTTGTTAAAGATAGTAAGTGATCTCTATTATATCAATAGGACTCCATTTGTTGTGTGTACTTGTTCGAAGCAAACAAAGAAAAGTTTAGAATCCATAAGAAATATCACCAAAGGAAATTTATTATTTAAACATAACTCTTGAAGCATTCAAAATAATGATTTGTTGTTATTAAAAAAAAATTTAAATGTGTCTTTATTGTTCACCTGCCTATAGCAGTCAACCTGTCTGTAGTGACCACAAAGAATGATCCCCTGTAGATAATTTTGTTGTAATAAAACCTCTTTATAGAGATCACCTGTTTAGTGTCCATTTTCAGTGTGTCAGTTCAGTGGTCTCAATACACAAGTGTGACTGTACCTGTGAATGCTGTCTGCATCTCATCAGAGATAGTGGAGTAATGGACCAGCACATCCATGCATGCTTTCTCTGCTTGGCCATGGCATCGAGTACACCCTCATATAGAAGATGGTTCCGAGGCATTGGTCCCCACCTACACAAATAAATGGATAAATAAAAGAACAAAGGAATATGAAATTTGGATTTGTATCATTCATGAAAATTAAAAAGCTCAATGACATTTATACTTCCGCTTTAAATCTTTGATCAAGATGATTTGATGATTTGATCAATAGGATTCATTAGCTCAATTAGGAAAGCATTAAACACATTTGTTTGTAGAGTCATGTACAGGCAGTCTTTATTTGTAGCGATTTCCTCATTTATCAGACAATGTTCTAAACAGCCCACATGCACTGCAGTATCCTCAACAATTTGTAAAAGCGCCTTAATCCCCCGGCCTGCCAAACCCTATTGTGGACTCTCCCAGGAAGAAGACAAAGGGGTTAGCCTAAAATGAACTGGCAACAGAACACTCAACAGACTTGAGAATTGGAACGAGATCAGCACACTAACTGCAGACGGATCCAGTTGGAAAGAAATGACTGCCTTGTGCATCGGACAACGCAGGAACTACAGAGTGGTGGTTGGATATCAGATTTCTATTTTGTACCTGCACTTCCAGAACTATGAATATGGAAAATCTAACAAAATAATGGATGCAGGTACGTCCCAAGTCTTAGTATGGCATCGATAAAGTAACTTGCCACCACAATCTGTATGAAATGCATGAATTTATTTTTAGTAGAAATGTTAATACAGCATATTTAAAGGCTTTAATTTAATGCCTAAAAATCTTGTTACAATTCATCTACATGTACATGAATTGTACAGTGAATGGTTGCATACACTCACTAGTTTCCAATTCAGCTCTTTCATATTTATGGACCCTCAGTTTCGCATCTGCTCACTTCACCCCGGTCTCCTGTACCTCCTCTGTCACTACCATACTCCTGCTTCAGCTGTTGGACTGAACATTAAAATCAAACATAAGGAAAGGATTATATTGAGTTTTACAACTTTGAATGACCTTTGTGATCAAATCTTCTACAATCATCATAAATCATGGATACGGTAAAACTGGACCTTTTCTGAATAAATTCTATGTTTTGAACTAGCATATTCAAGCCTCACAAACAAACAAAATAACTTGCTTTTAATGCTGAAAATAACTACAAATTAGATGTAAATGAGCCTGTTGAATGACCCCGTCTTTGGGGGAAACCTCAAATCAAATACCTCCACTGTCCAAATTGAGTTTAAAACGAACTGACTAAATTTTAAATAAGAAATTTATACACAAACTGTGGTGGCAAAGTGTAAGTATGGCATTCCATAAAACAGTGGACGACATAATGATTTAGCCCAAATTTTAGACCGCTAATGCAGGGCTCGACACTGGCACTTGCCCGCTTGCCTGGGGTAAGTACAAATTTATTTTGGGCAAGTAAAATTTCATAAATGGTCTAGTTTGCTTGCCCGATCGGGCAACTTATCTTTCTCTTCAGCTGCGAGAGTAGAATGTTATTCCTTACATGTAGATCTCATATAGAAGTAAAGCGGGCAAGTACATGTTGTGTTTTGGCAAGTAAAATTTGAACATTTATTAGTTTACTTGCCCAAATGGGCCAGTAGAGAAAAAAGTTAGTGTGGAGGCTTGGCTAATGAGAATTTCGCCCATACATTGCCTACATGTATGAAAACAATCATTTAGCTGTTATAATTCATTATTACACCCAACATCAAATTATGACCTTAATTTATTTCTTGATGCTGACAGTGTTCATCATGCCGTTTATAGTATTCAGATGATTTTTTTAATTGTTTTTTTTTTACGTGTTTGAAATGATTTTGAAACAGCAGACTTTTCACTCAATTTCTTAACATACCTTGGTCCTTGCAGGAGCAGTGCCAAGCTCTCCAAAAAGTTTGGCTCTGTTCTGTGTTATGAAACCGGCTGATCAGTTCCTAGTCAGGACATAAAGCGTTCAGTGGTCTTGTTCTTCCAGACTAAAAAAACCCAACAAAGAAATAGATAATTAGATATCAAATTCACACAGAGCTAAGGAACAGCATATAGACTATAGTTATAGAGTGCTCAGAAAAAATCAAAATCAAATGTTTGTGCATTTGTTATTAATAGGACGGGAAAAATAACTCACCTGAAATCCGGAAAATCGTCGCACAACATTTTTGCGCAGGACTCAGATCAGTATATTAGTATAATGACGTCATTTAGGCTAGTCTACGATCTAGACCCTTGCGATGCTCGATTTCCCGCTCCAATCTTTTGCGATCAATTGCTAAATGCAATTGATCGCAAAGGAGGATTATGTTACGGTTTTCCAATATGAGATAGCGATCAATTGCAGATATAATAACTCCTGTATTGGCCACCAATTGATGGAGGGAGTATCAAGTACCATGTGATTCAAAACTTACACCAGGGTCCCGTAACATAAAGATTCACGATTAATCGTACGATCAATCAATTGATCGTACGATTGATTAATTGATCGTACGATCAATCGTACGACCTTTAAATTGATCGTACGATCAATTAATCGATTGTACGATTAATAGTGAATCTTTATGTTACGGGGCCCAGATCTACAAACAAATAAACAAGCAAACGGTAAATGATTAACGAGTGATTGTAAACATGAGATTGTTATTTTTTCGATAATTTTTTGGGCAGGAATTCATTCCTTGAAATGTTTGGTGCGCCTGCAAGGCAGCTCGGCTAGTCAGGGTAATAATATATCGTACAGTATAACATGCCGTGGAATAGAAATTCTAGATTGATGGCGCAATATAAATGCTGGTCTATTATTATTATTATTTATATGACAGCGATGTATTTATACATGACCATGGTACATTATGATACAGCGATAAATAGATGTTTGGTATTACAAATTCTAAAGACTACATAAAAAGGTGCACAGTATATATATGAAAGTATGTATATGAAAATCGTACATCACACTTGCTAAAAATAGCACAAAATCCATGAAAATAAATGCAATGCACAAATTGCAACTTTCAAATTAAGTTTTAAAAGAGCTAAACCTGTGCCATCCAAAAAATTCACATTCCCATCTAGGGCTACTACTTGTACACCAGGGGGTGTTTCACAAAGATCTTAAGTTGAACTTAACTCAAAAGTTGAACTTTAAAATTATGGAAAGCCATTTGTAGCCTTGGAATAAAATTAATTTAAAGGCAAATATGCAAGTATTTCAGTCTTTTCATTATTTGTACATCAAGGACATGAGATATCCTTGATAATAGAAACTATTCATGGTTTGAATCAACATTTTATGCCTTTTAAAAGAACTTTTATTAAAAAAAAGGTCAACGGCTTTCCATAATTTGTTAAGTCCAACATGGAGTTAAGTTCAACTTAGGATCTTTGTGAAACACCCCCCAGGTTCCCATAGGTTAAGGGTTACAAATTATGTAAGTCAAGGATACAATGTGTTCTCTGTGTCAATGAATACTACTTTGCCTCCTGGGTAGCCGTTAGCTCCGGGCAGCTGGCTGCAGACGCACAGTGTGTGAGACAATTGGGTCTTCCCTGTCCGGAACTCTGCAAATTATAAGAAATTGAATTACCGGGTAAAGCAAAATGTGTTAACATATGTTTTATGTCAAGGTTGTCATACCAATTTGAACCTACCAACCATTATGTTGGATATGTTATTCTTTCCGATAAAAAGCAAAAAAGAACCATGTAAAAGTAGTTGAAAATCTGACATTGTATTTGAAAATAACATCCTTCCAAATTACAAAGGTATAGATTAAAGATAAGAAGAGAAACACATTAAATAACAAATGTACATGTAGTTCCATTTCAAATTCTGATTAAATAATTCTCATATACAGTAAGAAGTTCAGAATTAATTATAATAATTTGACAAAATGTCTAGCACATATATATTCACAAAGATGTATAATACAACTGGTTTTCGTTTTTAAATACAAAGAGACTCATTACTTTGAAAACTTGGTGAAAATTAAAATATAATTCGTACCTCCAAATACTTCTGTGATGCCCATGCTCTCGATTCCTCCACCTAGAAGTTTACTATTTAAAATCAGAAAAAAATATGCATTACAAACCAGTGCTAGAAATTAACCTTTTCCTAGTGGCGCAGTTTGGCAAGTAATAGGTACTACTTTGTTTTGATACAAATTTTGTTGGCAAGTGGTAAATGTCCACGTTTTTGGCAACAAGTTCACATCTTCAGAAGATACATTTTGTAATTATACCCAACCATAGGCGTACCCAGGGGAAGGGGTTTGGGGGGTTCAAACCCCCCCCCCCCCCCCCCCTTTGACCCCAAAAATTACTGTTTTGGGGGGTTTGAACCCCCCCTTTTCAAATTTCAACTGGTCTCGAGACCGAATTTGAGTGGTCTCGACCGTAATTTTCGATGGTCTCGGCCTCGAAAAGTGCGGAAAACCGTGGTTACGGCCTTGAAAAGTATGAAAAACCGTGGTCTCGGCCTTGAAAGTGTCAAAAAATTTCTACGACTACCCCCTTTAATCCTTAAATTGGCAACTTTGCGGCAAAATCACTTCATATTGGTCTTAAATTGTAGTTACTAAATATTTTCCACATATGTCATTAAAAGTTAGAAAAATATTAGGAGTTGTCAATTTGTAGAGGAAAATAATGATAAATATTGCCTTAAAATAGCTCTCGTCCTTGATGGGTTAAAACTTGTTAAAACTTGTTAAAAATATGTAATAATATATCAATTTTTTTCTTCATATTTATGGAAAATCAATCCAAATGTGACTGCAAAAGTCAAAATCTGCATAAGATTAACATATTTATAGAAAGTCTGGACCCAATTCTAAGAGCTTTAAAAACTTTTGTTTTGTGAATTAACAAACCCCATGTTTAATGAATGCATTGGATAAATTAGTCAAACGTAAACTTCAGCAAGTTAACATCTTCAGAAGATACATTTTGTAATTATACCCAACCATAGGCGTACCCAGGGGAAGGGGTTTGGGGGGTTCAAACCCCCCCCCCCCCCCCCCCCCTTTGACCCAAAAAATTACTGTTTTGGGGGGTTTGAACCCCCCCTTTTCAAATTTCAACTGGTCTCGAGACCGAATTTGAGTGGTCTCGACCGTCATTTTCGATGGTCTCGGCCTCGAAAAGTGCGGAAAACCGTGGTTACGGCCTTGAAAGTGTCAAAAAATTTCTACGACTACCCCCTTTAATACTTAGATTGGCAACTTTGCGGCAAAATCACTTCATATTGGTCTTAAATTGTAGTTACTAAATATTTTCCACATATGTGACCCGTCCTACGTAGAAGAACCAAAAGTCGACAAAGTTGATTTTCTGGATTTGTATTTAGTTCGATTCAGCAATATCTAAGCTTTAATATGATATAAAGTTTGTCTCATAATGATTCTGCAACACGGAGTTATTGACGCTTTTCTAAGGCAAATATTGAACGGTCTGGAAATAAGATGCCGAGAAAATAGCTCAAGAAACTTTACATCCATTTCGAAAGTGAAATTAGCATTTTAAGCAGGCCATAAATGAACCGATTGCATGAATAGAATGTCGTAGCAACCTTTATTCAATTTTCTTGAAAACTTGCTTATCAGTAAATATGTATGATATACACCTTCCCTCCAGAAACTGTTGAATATTATCCATGCATTGTAGAGATATGAACAGATTTAATTACAATTTAAGTGGGTTTGGAACGATAAACTGTACACATCGAGCACATGATACAATAGCGAGCACTTTCAGGTAACAAAAGGGGCTCCGCTCTGGCTCTGTTTATTGTTCGAGTAATCGGTATTGACTGGCAGTTTGATTTTAGGAATGCAAACTTGCGTCTGGTGCGTAATGTAAAAACTATTACAAAGAACAGTATGTTGATACGTGAAAAGTAAAACGGGGTATCGAAGCTAGACATTTTGGAGGGGGGGGGGGCCCAGGTACCAAAGGGGGAGGCCCCAGGTACCAAAGGGGGAGGCCCCAGGTACCAAAGGGGGAGGGGGGGATCCGTTGGTACAGGGTTTGTTTTCGTTCTTTTGGCGGGGATGCCCGGGGATGTCCCTTAGAAAATTTTGAAACAGGTGTCTAAGTAACGGAGGCGAGCCTCGGTCAACTTCAAAATGAGGGTATATAAAAGAGTGGGATTGTGCTTTAGCCAACTTAAAACAAGCTCTAAATAGCGGTTTTTTGTTTTGTTTGGTGGTGTGGGGGGGGGGGGGGGGGTATGCCTTATTATACAATTATTATGAACTACTTAAATATTTAGTACGACAAATTAATTCTACATACGATTAATGAATGTTATGTTACAGGGCCCAATTCTTTAATCTATATAATACTCACACTCAACCAGTGGTGTACATAGTGTATGAGGTTGGAGGGGGGGGGGGGGGGGGGTGTGTGCAGTTAATTGGATAGGACTTGGGTCGTATTGTCATAAACATACTTTGTCACACTCAATAGGGCCACTATACAATGGAGGCCATTTGGATTACTAATCTCCGTGCAAGCGGCGGCGCAGTCAATAGGGATTAAAGAATCTCGATGTGCGCTGGCCGCTACCGAGATTCCAACTTAGCACAAAGGGGTTGTTAAGAGGCGGAGCTTAATATCGATCGCTTTTAGTGGCAAATAATTTTGAAACGCAAACTTTTCAAACCTGGAAAAAACATGCTTCAAAACTCTGCTTAATTTTTACCTTTCCACTGGATATTTTTACTGGATATTTTGCGTACCGGTAGAACAGATATCAGGGAAATGCATGAGGCAATAATATTTTTTTCACTTTTTCATGTAATTTCAAATCAATCGTGATTTCTGAGGTTCGACATCTTGCGACTTTTGGCTCCTCTGCGGATGGCGAGGCACATATGTCATTAAAAGTTAGAAAAATATTAGGAGTTGTCAATTTGTAGAGGAAAATAATGATAAATATTGCCTTAAAATAGCTCTCGTCCTTGATGGGTTAAAAACTTGTTAAAACTTGTTAAAAATATGTAATAATATATCAATTTTTTTCTTCATATTTATGGAAAATCAATCCAAATGTGACTGCAAAAGTCAAAATCTGTATAAGATTAACATATTTATAGAAAGTCTGGACCCAATTCTAAGAGCTTTAAAAACTTTTGTTTTGTGAATTAACAAACCATGTTTAATGAATGCATTGGATAAATTAGTCAAACGTAAACTTCAGCAAGTTAACATCTTCATAAGATCATCAATTTCATATTTAGAGAAAGTCTATCCAATGCTAAGAAAAAAACTTGACAAATCTTACTTTAAGATTAAACAACCCAAATGTTTTATGAATGCATTTGATAAATTAGTAAAATGTAACTTTAGATAAACCTCAAAAAATGTATAGCTTCATAAGATCATCAATTTTAATACCCACATTTTATGAATGCATTTGATAATTAGTAAAATGTAACTTTAGATAAACTTCAACAAGTTAACATCTTCATAAGATCATCATATTTACCGAAAGTTTGTCCAATGCACCATTGCTTTCCAACATTGACAAATAATGGATATTTAGCAAATTGGATACATGCATTCTTATTATTTAGTTGATTTATCAAACACGCGACATCAAATAAATCTCAATAAATTAACATCTTCATAAGACATTGAATTGGTCAACTTGCAAAGTGCATGCTTTTCCTAATTCAAAAAAGGGTAAGTACACTAACCATGCCACTTACAGTTACGCAGTAAATTAGAGCTTCCCCTATTGTTTCATGTGTACAAATGGTGATTTCTTCATAACTTCACATGTGGCATTATTTGACATCAAAATTCCATGCAATATTGTAGAAATATCCCATTCTTTTTCAACATTGTTGTCACTGAAATACTATAAATAATTATTAAGAGAATATTCTTACTCCAGGTCGACACTGCCTGTTGTGATTCGGAACACATTCCTCCTCTTTACGCTGTACTCCAACGCTGTCGTAAATCCACTTGGCTGAAAATAAATACAATAGAAAAAAAACGCTGTTACACAACACAAATGTTAATAATTGGTTTCTGATTTTTCAACAAGCTTACAAGATTTCATAAAATTATGTTTGATTTGGTACTATTTTAAAATTTAAATACACCTTTTATTAAAAATTGTTTGTATGTAAAAAAACGTTGATGTACAAGGGTAATTAATGCAGAATACATACATTACCATCCCAATACACATACACAAAGACAACGTTAATGAAATAACATAAATCAAATTAGCAATCAGATTGCCCAGTTCCCTTTCTGTTATGTCACAACTCTTATAATCTAATGTTTTAATAACAAAAATGTTGTTTACCTCCAGCTTAGAAGCAGCCTCTTTGATTTTCTCCATCTTTGCCTCTGAGATCCCCTTGATATCACACATCCGTTTACGGGTTGTCATTTGAACACCCTACAGAAAGAAAACACACATGTTGGATAAAGCATTTTAATTAAGCAATTTAGAAAGGAATTGAATGTTAACGTGCAGTTTTAAAATGAATCAGAAACATGCATTGGCCATGCAAGTAGTTGACATTTATGTGCAATCTTATTATTATGATTAAAATATGGTATGAAATGTTCAAGCCAAAGTGTGCCAAACAGATCTACAGAAAATAAAATTTCTCGGTAGATGCCACACAAGGCTCATATGTAATTCAAGGAATTAATTGATTGTTTCTCGGATTCTTTGTGCAGTAAGCCAGTATTTAGGTATTTCATTACATACAACAACATGAACTTCAGTTTTGATTACCAAAAAAAAAATAACCAGTACTTGGACTTGAAGCTCATAAATAATCTAGGCTATAACCAGTGCTCGAAAGTAGCATAGGCCCGCTGCTGGCCTGAGGCCACTAAAAATTAGCTTCGGCCACCAAATTTCATTGATCCTAAATTCTACTGGCTCGTTCGGGCAAGCAAATGTTACAGAATTGTATAATATATGTTTTTCTTTGTTTGGGGACACCAGATTTAGGTTTTGAGCCACCCATAGTTGAACAATCTTGTTTTTACTTGCCGGACTGGGCCACACGGCAAAAAGGTTAATTTCTAGCATTGCCTTAACCAGTCTCCACCTGATCATCTCACGTGCAGACATGGAGGTGCACTAAAATCGCCTGAAGACTGCCAGAGGGCGCGTTCAAAATTGATTAAATGGTTATTTCTGCCTACTCCTAGTCATACCTTGATGGTGCAAATCCCAGAACTTTTGAGCTTCTTGATGTCCAGTGCGTTCTATTTTGAGGAGAAATAACATGAGATAACTAAAAACAAAGACGAGTAGCTGATTCCTAATAAGTAATAGCCTATATCTGAAGATTACTGTAAATAAAATCGCTTTTCATTAAAAATGTATACATTTCATCTAGACATTACAAATCTATTAAAAAAGAATTGACTATCAAAACCAAACTTTTGATGGAGATCAGCTGTACTACTTTATTAAAATATCTTGTAGTTTTCAACAAAGCACTATACAATTTCACTCAGAACACATACATACAGGGGAAATATAAGGTAATTTCAAGGGCTGCATTCCAAACCTACAAGCCTAACATGCACTCTGCAATATCTTGCATTGAACTCATTGATAAAGGGCTCTTTCATAATTGGGGCATTTTTTGTGATGTTCAAGTGCACTTAGGCATGCCAAGAGCTAATTTACCATAAGTACCCCAATCTTTTTCACTGAACACATACATTCTGGAAGATACTATGCTGAATAAGTAAATATACGAAAAAAAGTACAAAATACAAATTTACAAAAAAACACGCAATATGCTTACCAATGCCATGATTCTGCAGGATATCAATGTCTTGGAAGAATGATTCCTGTGAAGGTAAGAAAAGAATGTCAACAATTATACTGCAATTTCTTAAAAACTTGTTAAATTTGAAAACAATTAATTAAAAAAACCCCACTGTTTTGGGAACTAATGCCTTTAACTGAATGAGCGAGTTCTATCTACTGTTAGTATCTTCATGAAAAATCAAGCTTTCCAGTAAGTTAGATCTTGGAGTATAAAAACTTTGAATTAATATCAAACTTGTAAAAATAGACATCTTACTACAAATTAAAATTAACTTACATTACAATAACTTGGAAGTGCATGCAAGGCTGTAGTGTGATATAACATAAGGCCCTACTTGAAAACCATGATCAACATGCAGTTATTCAATGTGAATTTTTTTTTTTTTTTTTTTTTTTTTTTTAAAAGTAACGGAACTCACCTCCTCATCTTCCAAAGATTCCAAGTTTTCATCAACCACTTGATCCTGCATGGCTGCCTCTGCTTTTGTTCACTAGCTGGTCAGATCTCTGTATAGTCAGACTCAGAGTCTAGGAATTTTTCAAAACAAAATGTATATTATTTATGCGAATAATATAAGTACACTACCAGAGGCAGAGAGGTTGGTTAGGATGGTTACTTGTTCTTAAACTTTACAGGACATGTTCAATCAATTATGATTATTTATGTCTGGGACTGGCCTTTAATTTATCATCAGTCATCACCATCTGGAAGACGCAGCTCGCTCTTGGTTGTGACACCCGAGCTGATTTTCAGCAAAGAGCTTTGCCTTTTACTACTATACTAGACGAGAATACCACTTTAATCTAGACCTCTTCTACAACTTACTAGATCTAGGCCCCGTTGCAGAAAGAGATACAATCGATTGTATTGTTGCAATTAATCGTAAGTCAGATCACGTGTTCTACTTCTAGATGCACAAAATCTGATTGGTTGAAACGCGTACATTTTTCTGACTTACAATCAATCGTAATCTTACAATCGATTATATCTCTTTCTGCAACGGGGCCCTGGTGGTTCTACATTCAACAAACTAATTTTAATTAGCACTAGCAGTAGCAGAAGCCAGAGCAGCAAGTTGTGCCTGCAGAATCCAGGAGACTTCAGTCTTATAAGTTATATTAGTGGGGTAAATATGAACATTGTGTTGCACCTGGTTAGGTTTATAAAGCCGGGGAAGTTATCTCCAAGGCCAAAGGCCAAGCATCAATGTGGATTGAATAAAAGAACAATTTATAGACTTAGACTAGAGTTAGAGACCCACCAATACCATTCTGACTAAAAAGCTGTTTGAGCAAAAATTGATTAGGCCTATCCATTCATGATTCATCCATCAATCAAAAAACTCCCAACCTCAAGAGTCAAGTCAAGTCAACAGTTATTTGTCCATTTTTTAAAATCTCTACTATACTAGTAAGACTAGTAGTATAGACCTAGACTAGTACTAATAGAGATTTAACAAGAGTAAAAGTGCGACTAGTCTAACTCTAACTTAAGCCGCTGCAGCGAGAACCCAGGCCCAGCGGCTTAGCGCCTGGCGCCGGGCCGGTGGACGCGGCAGGGTCAGCATGCCATGGTTTGTTTCCTTCGATCCCCCTCACCAACTTCCAATTAAAAAACAAGAAAGACTTGTACGCACCGGTAGAAAAGCTTACCGTTTAATACTTATGACAGAACCGGTTGCTTCCAAATGTTCAGAAATTCTTGCAAGGGTGTCTCTCTGGGTCTCAGAATATGTCCCACTCCAAGAACAAAATCAAAGATTTTAACAGTAAAATTTACTAAAATAATGTTGTTCTTCGACTTCGTGTAGACAGTGCATTTGCATATACGTTAGCAGACGATCGACGATTCCTCGATATCGATAGCGAATATCGATACCACGTAAACTTTCAGCCAATGATTAATTTAGGCGCATTATTTTGCCCAATATATCGGTGACTAAAGTCTAACATCGAGGGGATGCAGGGTGTGAGGTACGAAGGGGGGGGGCGGAGGGGGGGGGTAGGGGTGATTTCGAGAGCGTAGAAAAATTGTCATGCTATTACGTAGGCCTATCCACCAATCGGATAATAATTTATCCCATTTCGATTCTAGTTTGGAGGCTGCCGACCCTATTTTAGACATTTGCCCCTCCTCTTTTTGCACCTCCCTAGATACGCATCATCATCATGGAGAAGATCTCCCAATTCCACACCAAATAACGTGCCTCCAGTAATTTTGAAGAACACAAAACAACCGTACAATAAACATTCCTATATTGGTAAACATTCGAACAAATCTAAACTACAATTAGCATGCCCTACCTCCCCCCCCCCCCCCCCCCCACCCCCCCCCCCCCCCAGGTTTGGTCGGGACCCGGACGCTACGTCACTACCCCTCCACTGCCAATGTTGGGTAGCTCTGGGTGGTTTTTCGCAATTTTTTTATTTTTCCCGGCCATTTTTCAAAACATTTTGTCTATTATCAATTTTTTCACATTTTTTACCTTCAATTTCGTTCCCGAGAATAGTCTTATGTGTGCCAATGCCAACTTCCAATTTCGTCTTTGGGTCGATCAATATCCTCATTCTACCTCATATTATAAAAAGTCGACCTCAATTGAGTTGATCGATAGTTGTAAACTACAATAATACAAATAACCAACCAATTAAAGAAACAAAGAACAATCTTGGCTCCCCCTCCACGACCCCCCACCCCTAAAAAAAAAAAAATGATATGATTTGGATAATTTTAAAATTTAATTCCAAAAATGATACGACTTTGCCCGAATTAATGACATGTTTTGCCCCTTATATAATATAAGTGTAAGGGTGCCTTTTGTTCGAATGCATAACTTTGCCCTTTTCAAAAACTCCTCGCCCGGGTCACCCCTCGAGATAGCCCCCCCTAGCCCACCCGCCAAATAAATTATATATACACCTTATATAGACTGGAAGGGGGAGAAGCGGGCAAAATGTATAGGCTCTTACAATTATGTTCATTATAGGCTACTTACTACTGTGGGCGAGAGGGAGTAATATCAGAGCCCTTCAGGAGGAGGGGAGGGGGAAAGTCTACTATAACCGGCCATTTTCAAGCAAGGCCCTTGACCTAGTCAATTTGAATATCATAATTATAT
>JBAMJV010002431.1:0-24847 GCA_037951105.1 Echinarachnius parma
CTTTCTACCCGGCAGTGTAAGGAGATGTTCGGTGACGACCCCGTTCTTCTCGCATACCGAAAGGACCGGTCCCTGCGAGACCAGCTCGTACGCTCCAGACTTCCTACTGATCGTGACATCGAACCCGGAACTCAACGTTGCAACCGGCCCAGGTGCAATACATGCGCCCACGTCGTCAAGGGCGAAGTCGTCGAGGGACCGACCGGCACCTGGCGCGCCCACTCCACATACACTTGTACGACTACCAATGTCATCTACGTCATCAGATGTGCGCGCTGCGCCAAGTTGTACATCGGAGAGACCAAGCGCCGGTTAGCTGATAGGGTCACCGAACACCTGAGATCCATCCGCCTCCACACTCCAGGCCTCCCTGTGGCTGCCCATTTCAACGAGGGTGCCCATTCCGCTGGAGATGTAGAAGTCTGCATCCTGAGAAGTTGTTCCGGCGAAGTGGACCGCAAGGAGAATGAGCTGAGACTGATCCACAAGCTAGGGACATTGGCCCCCTCGGGCATTAACATTTCCTTCCATGCTTTCCCCGTTGTGCCCCGTTAGCTGCATTATCCTACCCCCCCCCCCCCCCCCCAAATCCCCACCTCGGTTACCATGGACTCTTTTGTATCCTTCCTTAGGAACACGTCACAATCGATCTGCTTTTTGATATCGCGCGCTTGCGCGCCCACAATCATTTATTTTCAAATTGAGTTGTGTTTTATTCAGTCAATAAACGTACCCTGACGAAGCCCTATGGGCGAAAATTCGGAGAATTATGTTTTCTTACGGTGTTTTATTTAAATTTTTGTCTCTATATGTACACCTATACGTGCGTGCTAGCCAGGCCAAGCAAGGCTCGGTGAAATTATTGATCAATAAATATCATCATTACACATGAATAACACATTCTATCAAACCGGTTCTTGTTCTATGCAATATTACATATTATGCTATTAACCTTTGATGTGGTGAATACAAAAACTATGGGCTGATTTTGATCCATATCCATTTCTTAAAAAGGTAACCAAACAAGTTGCATTCAATTGCACGTGTAGCACCATCAATTGTCACGATCGATGGAACCCGGAAGTCTATATCGGTAATTACGCGCATGCGCAGATTGTAACTACGAACTGGCTTATTATTGTGCAATAAATCTCTGAACATGATTTGACCCAAGAAGTAACAGTTAGATTTTAGTTCTTTCTTCGATATTTGGTGGCTCTGAATAGAGCCGTTTGTGTTTCCAGCAAAGAGGTGCAGTGAAGTCACCTTTTACTTGGAGGTGGTGTACTTGGTGACGGCCTTGGTGCCCTCGGAGACGGCGTGCTTGGCCAGCTCTCCGGGGAGGAGGAGACGGACGGCGGTCTGGACCTCACGGCTGCTGATGGTGGACTTCTTATTGTACTGGGGCCAGACGGGAGGCTTCACCGGCGATGAGCTGGAAGACATCGTTCACGAAGCTGTTAAAAAACATGATTTAAGATTATGACTCCGAACTTTGTAATGTTTGCTCTAACTTGTCTAGTATGTTGTAATGTTTGTATGTTATTCCCTTTCTCTTCTGTTAATTCTATGGTGTGTCACGTGTAACTTTCTCCGACTACGATGATTATTATGATGACGACAGGGCCATGGAGTGGGTTCTGAAGCTACGCGGTGTTTTCTTGTTGTCCTTTTTTTTCTTCGTGATGAGCCCTTTGTTGGTCATCCGGTGATCTAGATTACACACATTAAGGCACTTATTGATGTTGTCCTTAAATATAGAGCTCATTAATCGGATAACTAGTATGTCACGATGGGCAAAGGATAACTCTACAAACAACACTTTGTTTTTCTCGTAGAAATGTGTAAAAACAGGGGAAAGGCATTTTCCCAAGATAATGATATGATATCAAACGTTGGTTCGTTTGTCCGTACATGACCCATATGACGAGCAAACAGAAAAAATAACCTTTATCACATCGATGCTAGGAAATTATGTTTTATTGTACTAAAATAAAAACATGAATCTTGCTTTAATCTCACATGAGTTTACCCAAATATGACATGAATCTAGTTTGCCGGAATATGACACAATTTTGTTTTAAGAATATAACATGATTTTGCCCGCCGAATATTGCCGTTTTCACAACTCCCAAGCCCCCACACATGCCGCCTCGTATGCCTATGCATAGGTAACGTATTTTGCTTCTACCCATGTTAGATTTCCTTGATACATATCAGGTTTTTGTAGTTATGTTCAAACCAAGCTAGATTATCCTATTAACGGAAATTTAAACATTGATTACAGACCAGTAGGCTTTTTGATAATATATCTTGTCACAAACAAACTCACGCACAATAGTACATACATATGTACAAACATACATTACATACTGATATTAATACATGTACATACATGCATACATACTCGCATACAAACATGAACACACAAACACATACCAACACCACATTGAGAAATGGTATGAGGGAAAACTAATCATTTCACAAATATATGGTTACTTGGCTTTATAAATGTAACTAATGCTTCACTTCGAAATAAAAACACAACTACATGTATAATGATTGATAGTCTTATACATTGTACATGTTGTATGTCAAACATTATAAAAGCTGATAATGCACAAATGAATTACATACTTAAATTGTAAAGGGGACATTAAATTGGTCTTACAAATAATTATATGAATGCTTGTCTTCATTAATTTAGCTTTTTGTTTCGAAGTAAGCACACAACCCCTATGATTGATAGCCACTAAAGTATGTGTTCGAATATCATCAAAATTTACAGTCGTGTTATGTTAAAGGGGTAGTAACCAAAACCTGTACAATAACATTACACACTAATAGTGATAACTCCACCACGCTCGAAAGGTATACAAAATTACAACCAACGAAGTAAAAACCCTTTAATTATTACAAATAACCATTAAATCACAAGAGAGCACTTTTTAAAAACGCATTGGTTTCAACCATTTTGTATATACAGAATTATGCAGGTGATGTTTTTGAGGAAAAAAATGATTAAATAGAGAGATTATCACCTATTCAAAAACCTCTTTTGAAATCTTTTTTTTTTAAAGGTGTAAGCATTATTTTAGTTTTTAAACAAATCAACGAATACATCTGGGCCCCAGATTTAATCCGATCGGATGTAATAATTTATATTTTCAGCCGTTTATAATCATTGACATTGACATAATATTATATAAATATACCATGCCTTGTAGTTGTATGGTCTGCAATAGTACTTTTTCTCTCTGAGGGGTGCATCCCCGAAAAAAATTGCCATATCGAAGTCACCACAGGCACCAGACATTGATTTGTATAGTACCTCGGTGTATTTGTATTATTATTTCCCTCATCTTAGATATTTTGTTCACTGTTTGGTCAAGAGTTCGTCATGTGACTTACCATAAATTGGAGATTCACATGATAACGAACTTGTCACGCGTGTATTGTGCATATAGTAAGTACGTGTATAAGTTATGTTAAGGCCTGGTCACACAGGACACGACTAGACCCACGAATGCAGTAGGCCTACGCATTGGTACAAATCTATGGCAAGCCGTTTTTAACATTTATTTCTATTTCTTGATATCAAGAATTAAGAAATCGAATTCTTGATATCAAGAAATGCATTCTTGATATCAAGAAATACTCTTTTGTTGTTAAGCATTGGTAATTCTTAATATCAAGAAATGCATTCTTGATATCAATAATTCAATTCTTGATATCAAGAAATAGGAATAAATTTTAAAACGGCTTTCCATAGATTCGTACCAATGCGTACTGCATTCGTGGGTCTAGTCGTGTCCTGTGTGACCAGGCCTTAAACAAAACATCTTTGTATTTACTTTACTCGTATTACTTTATATTGTTTTGGCTTAGTAAATTCCGATAAATAAGAGCGATATGTGTATGTGCCCCCAAGATATTTATTTACTCTAGCAATATCAAATCTAATATACTGTAGTAAAATCAATTATTATTGACATTTAATCATTCAAAACTACTTAAACAGGCATGTAATAAAATGAAATATGAGTAATTTAATGGCCTCATAAGTCAATTTGTCGAATTCAGTTTCTATCTCTTAAGTGAGATGAATGTGCTCTTGCTTTTCAAATGTAATACTTAACATACAGTCTATGACAAAGAGAATTATAAGAATGACTAATGGTTGTTCTCATGACCAATCAATTTTGGTGGGGCGTGGACGTATTTGATTAGTTTCTACAATTTGGTAGATGGATGCGTAGATAAAATTCTCATATCGATTCTTGCAGTAATAGTGATAGCACGGAAGCTCTTTTAAAATATAATCATAATATTGTTGAATTTTCTTCCATTAGTGTAACGCCCGGTCATTTTTGTAGGTGAGTAACTAAAGGATTATCATTAGTCGTTGTACTTTATGTTTTATCATAATCTGATTTTAGTATTAGCATTATCAACGAATACATTTGTTGGTATTTTGGTTACAGTCCGTTATTCCGAGGGTTCGTTATTCCGAAGGTTCGTTATTCCGAAAGTTCGTTATACCGACGGTTCGTTATTCCGAAGGTTCGTTATTCCGAAGGTTCGTTATTCCGGAGGTTCGTTATTTTGAAGGTTCGTTGATCCGAAAATAAAATCGGGTTCGTTAATCCAAAGGTTCGTTATTCCGAAGGTTCGTTGATCCGAAAATAAAATCGGGTTCGTTATTCCGAAGGTTCGTTATTCCGAAGGTTCATTAGTCCAAAAATAACCGGAATAACGAACCGCACCCAATATTTTAACAATATCCATTACGTCTTCGATCACGAGCCATCGAACAACAAAATCTTGAATAACGCGTTCCCTTACTTCCTGGATTTTTGCAATACTCTGCATTTTAACATGTATATTATGCATGTTCATTGAAACAGTTTCGTGGGACAGATTGTAGGTTGATGATGATGAGATGATTAACATTTCATATTAATCTTGCCACTTTTATGAATTTCCAATTTTGCCATTTTGTTCAATGTGACATGTGCTTTTATCATTCGTTACTATTGAACTTGTATTATCTTTTTTCCACTTTTCAGATCGCATCGAATGCCGATAGAACCATGGGATGGGCATACAGATACGTTCCCCTTCTACTCATCATAGCGATGTGCGGAGTGGAAGGGGTCAAGAACACTGATGGCGAAGAAACCTTCTTGAGTCGGTTAGACAAGCTCCAGACACACAAAGATTGTTTCACCCGAACACACTGTCAATGGGATGAGGATGATAAATTCGCTACTTGTGAAGATATGCAACTCACTACAGTTCCGAGCGATTGTCCTGAAAGGACAATGAAGTTGAACTTAGCAAACAACGATATAAAGATTCTGTTGAACAATTCATTCGAACCCTATCCAAATCTGTTACTTTTGAATATTGCACACAATTGGATCAGAACGATTCAGTCCGCGGCTTTCCAGCCTCTAAAACATCTGATGTTCTTGTATCTGGAAGGAAATTTGGATCTGGTAATCCCAAGCAGCGTCCCATTCCGACCCCTTGAAGCACTCATCTTACTAGACATGGGTTTTTGCAACCTGAGACATTTGCCGAACGATTTAATGGACTGGTTTCCTAATCTGAAATATCTATATTTATTTAGGAACCATTTTAGCTCCCTAAATGTGCCCCGTTGTCAATTAGAGAGACTGGAAGAAGTAGACCTAACGGAAAACGAGTTTCAAGATCTAACTCCAGATAATTTCATCTTTGCCTGCCCGACTACATCATTCTCCTTGATAGGCAACCCGATCCGTTACATTTCGGAAGACGCAATAGCATCATTGACGGTCTATAGACTTGAGCTAGGAGTACCATTCGCTCCAACTGAATCAATGATGTTAAATCTTTCCAGTGGTGTTGCAAGGTCAACAATTAAAATCATCCATTTGTTTCGCATGCATATACATGACGTCCCCATTGGCATATTCACTCGCTTATGTGATCATCTACTAGACAGACTTGCAATTATGATGAGTGGAGATATCAACCTCTCAGAAAACTTTTTCGTCGGGTTGAACTGTCTTGACGAGTTGGTGTTATTCCAAAACTTTATCAGCGAGATCGAACCAGAATATTTTTTAGGAATGTCTCGTCTCCAAGGACTTGGATTGATAGATAATAAAATAAGTAAAGTTAATCCATATAATACCACTTGGAAAAGTAATATAACTAATCTGGAACTATCAAAAAATGAAATAGGCGCCGTATATGGTTATCAGTTACGTGGGCTCAACAAATTGATTTCCTTGAATCTTAGTCATAATGAATTACTAAGTGTGTTGATATTATCATCGTATGATGGCTTGGATAGCCTGGAGGTAGTTGATGTTACAGGAACGGCGTTAATACAAATAGACATGAACTCTGTAATCACCGATTTGTATTGTGCTGACCGCATGCCCATTGAAAAGGGATATGACACTTTTACGCCTGGTCAAACGTTCGATAGCACAAAAATGCTCGAAATCGTAGACCTGAGTCAATCGAAACTTAGCTCAAGGAATCTTTGGGACTCCAGTGTGTCTTTGTTCAGCGGATTGACTAATCTGTCAGAGTTGTATATGAGCAACAACCCTCTAGGAGGTTTGCCAGGTACGGTTTTTGAAGACAATTCTTTACTAGCTTACTTGGCGATGGATAACTGCGACATTTCAAGTTTAACCGCGACCGTATTTCAGGGATTGAAATCCCTCATTTACCTGGACTTGAACGGGAATAATTTGCTCCTAATATCAACCGATGTCCTGAAGTTGCCAGTTCTGGAGGCTCTGAGCATCAATGATAATAAACTCATGTTTATTGAGGAAGGAGCCATGGAAAAGCTCCCATTTCTCAGAAATTGTAGTCTGTCGAATAATCGGTTGGTCTCATTCAACCACAGCACATGGAACACTCTGATGAATTATAATCTGGATTACATTGATGTTTCTGGAAACCCTTTGGCTTGTGCGTGCAACTATGGCTGGCTGCAGGACCTCGCTAACTCACCTCAACATTTTCTACACCAAAATGAAACCCTTTGCTCTAGCGATTCCTTGACCGATCTGCGTGGACAGCCTTTGTTAGACTTTGATCGAAGTGAATATTGTGTTCCCAATATTCTTCTCTTTTCCACCATCCCTTTCGTTGCACTCGCCCTGATTGTCAGTTTGTTACTCGCTTTCCACAACAGATGGCTAATCAGGTACAAACTGTTCCTAGTGAAATTGGCCATCATCGGCTACAGGGAAATGCAAGACGCGCGAGAACACGACGAGTTTGTGTTTGATCTCAACATCATGTTTACTGAAGAAGACGAGGAGTGGGCCAGAGAGCACCTACGACCTACCCTAGAAGAGCGTCTTCCGGATTACAACAGGTATTCTTTCGGTGATGAGGACCTAACCCTTGGTATGCACTACCTGGAGGCAGTTCATTACGCGGTAGAGCATAGTTTCAAGACCATCCTGCTCCTCAGCAAACGCGCTGTCCGAGACAACTGGTTTCTTATCAAGTTCCGTACAGCCATGGACCACGTGCATGACGAGCTGACAGAAAACACCGTCGTCATCTTTCTAGAAGATATCCCTGAGGACGAGATTCCGTACCTGATGCGGCTGTATCTTAGTGACCGCAGACCGTATATGAGATGGCCAGAAGATGTCAGGGGGCATGAATACTTCTGGAACGAACTTACAAAGGTTGTAACTGTCAATTTAAAATACAATCCTTTGATACCACCGGAATAAAGATAATTAACCATGTATTTCTTGAGAAGATAAATTATAAATATAGAAATAAACATCTACAGATAAACTTCTGGTGTTTGTTTCATGAAATCATCATAACTAAGCTTGTCCCTTGGAATGAATTTGAAATGTATGACCGCGGTATTGCATGAAAGTGTCTCAGCTGCAACAACTCCAACCTTGACCTGATATTGTGATCAGAACAAACGCTATCATCAGTCAAACGCGGGGTATTTAACACTGACAATCAGCTGATCGCCGTACACCGCAATACAACAGCAGTACAACAAGTGACAGTTTTAACTCATTTTTAACTTCCAATTTCATGCGTTTTATCTGATAATATTTCTTCGAGATTCAATTATGGACACATAGGAAGATGATGTTCGACAGTGGCCGAATATTTCTGATCAGAGTATGTAAATATTTTAACATTGGTCAATGCAAAGAATGTGTAAGTTTTGTTGAAATCAGACGCGTATTGACTATTGTAAACACTTTATTTGTCTTGAAACTCAACTAAATTAGTTCGTATTACTCACTGCACTTTGTCCTTATCCCTCGATGGTCTGTTGTAATATTTTGGTCAACATTTAATCCATTTGGCGACATTTTAATCGATGGTTTTGAAAGCGTCGCGGCACGACTTCGCGGTCGCAAATCGAAATAGCGGGACTTCACGAGCAGCTAGCTATGCCGTTAGCTACCGGTGACTTGAATGTGGAGAGAGTACCGTACTCATGCTGTGCGCGCCGTATCGGTTACGTCCGTAAGTATGGTGGCTATAAATCTTAAACGTAATCAATTGATCAAGCGGGTGGCCGTATGATCGTGATTTTTTTATTTCAATATTTAGAGCCACCATACATCGCTTCATTTATGGATGTAACCGGTACGGCAGGAGTACGGTACTCTCTCCACGTTCAAGTCACCGGTAGCTAATGGCATAGCTAGCTGCTCGTGAAGTCCCGCTATTTCGATTTGCTACCGCGAAGCCGGTGCCGCGACGCTTTCAAAACCATCGATTAAAAGGTCGCCAAATGGCTTAAATGTTGATCAAAATATTACAACAGACCATCGAGGGATAAGGACAAAATGCAGTGAGTAATACAAACTAATTTAGTTGTGTTTCAAGACAAATAAAGTGATGCAAAAAAAGAAGAAAAAGGTGCGCGAAACTGCATTAGCGCCTGCGTGTTGTAATCGGAGCGGGGACACCGCAGCAATGGTAGATGTTGTACTGCCATCATACGGCGAGTCGTGCAGTCGGATCGGTGTATACGTGCTGGATTTTATAAAAAGATTGAGTAACTTAAACCAGTTAGAATTGGGCATGAGAACAATGCTTTTTTTCATTTGTATCTTACATTTATCCCGGCTTTTGTATAATCACTTACCAAATATGTGTTATTATTCCCTTTACTCACTTGAAAAGAGGGTAGTGCGTAATTATCTAAATGAAATTATATAAATGCATCAAAATATAATGAAAGAAACGTAGGTGGAGAAAATAGTCAATATCGACTAATCGCCAAAAGGAAGTAAATTACAATAATAACAACAACAACAAATATTAGTGCGGGTGAGGGGGCGCTCACCAAGCTGTAGGGAAAAGGGAATCCTTTTTCGGAAGGTTCGGCTGTACAATTTAATCTCTCATGGAGACTCGCATTTGCATATCATAAATATCTTTCGTAGGAAAACCTAAACCTGTTCTCTGTTTCTGTTCGTGATTATGAATACATTATAAGTATTCTAAGCATTGAGTTTTAAATAAGTTTTGTGGATTTTCTCAACGTTACCTTTTAGTGAAACACATGTGATGTATGCGACACACAGACAGTAGGTATGTTGTATGAGAAGGTGAACATTTAAATAATTAAGTTTATTAAGACGAATATAGCGATTTATGAATCTATCTTCTGATTAGCATGTATCCAATTTTAACGTTCATGCAGTAAAAATGTATAATGCGAGTGATTTTCTTGTGTTTTCTATTTGTCTGCACCAATCTTGATAAACATTGAGTGAAGTCTTTAATTAAAGTAAGCTATTAACTTCATGCAGTTTTTTGGAAAGTAATATCTATAGACGCCCTTCATTCATATACCAATATCATTGTAAGATTCTTCTGATTGATGTGAACTAGTTTCATTGAGAAAGAACGCTGTTCACCTATAGAAAAGGTGGAAATTAATGTTGGATTTCATCTCCTTCTGCCCATAAATTTCACTGAAATCGAATAGCGTTCGGAGACGCTCTTCAATTCGATCACAACATTTTTGTCATATTTAGGGAGACAAAATCGAAACCAATTTCATTCTCATATTTTCATAAGCCTAGCAACAGAATACAAGATAAATGTGGAAGGGTGAAAGTGATTTTCGTAAAATTGTACAAAGTTAATTGATCACCAGTACGCACGAAATCACGTTATCTATGCACAATAATATTGTTAGTCCTTCGGTAGTTGTAATCGTTATTGTATCATGTCAATATTTTGTCGAAGATGAAAGAAGATAATGAAAATGGAATGTTTGTGCGTTGGTTTTGTTCGGGTTGATCATGTATGAATCGTGACAACAATGATGTATCTTATATACAGGTAGAACCATGTATAATGCGAGGAGATTTTTACATCGTAAAATGTATACATATGGCACGTATAAATTCACGAGATTCTATAAATTCTACACAATTACATTTGATGAGGTAATGTGTGAGTATTGTTTATAATAAGTAATTACATAATCCCAAAGTATCAACTTTTCTGCGTTTTTTCTTTTCCATCGTGAGTGGTGAGGGTATGGCCTCGAAATAATGTTGCACACATAAATGCATACACACACTAATGCAAGCAAGTGAGAACATACACACGGAGGTAAAAGCACACCCACAACCAACATTAGTTTTTAACCAATCTAGCAGATAGAGTAGCACGGAAAGTAATTTTATTTCATTGAATTCCTTCGTCTCCGTAAACGTCTCCAAGTAAATGATTGTCAGCGTCTTTTCGCAATGAGACGGAGTGCTGACTACGCGGTAATCAGCTATGACCGTCTCCGTACTCTGGCTACCGTCGTGATCTATTTGCAGTTTCGCAGTAAAGATTATACGCGGAACGTCTCCTTGCTCGAGTGACCAAGCGCGCTGATTGGCTGACCCCACTGACCTCTGGCTGACCCATTGAAGTAAGGGCTTACCACACCGCTCCGTAGTCGCTGTACACACGACGCTATTTCTGCCAACTACCGTCGTAGGTTTGGACGATACGCGGAAATTTTCGCTCTGAGTGCGACCCCCGCTAAGATTAGCGTTGTAGAATGGCTGCGTCGCCGGTTGCGAAAACAGTAATCAGGGCGGGGGAAACCTTTTCTACGAAATGTCATAAAATAAATGTGCAGTCGTGGTAAAAATGAGGCTATTTATTTAAATAGTATCATGTAGTCAATTAATATCACACACAATCCACCATCGTGCATAGCACACAAACACTACCCAAATCAAGAAAATAACATGTTTTTCCAAAAAAGTCGGAGTTGCTTCCTTTTGTCATTGGATGGCAGTATAAATCTAAAACATTCTTTTTCATTTTGTCTATATTTCTACTCTTATATCACATACATATTATTAAACATACACAGAAACATATCCCCACTTGCAATTATATGGATTTACTCCTGATATCAACTATGCCTATTTGAATTCCTTGATCTAGAGACTTTTCTACAGACCAGATTATTCGACACAGAGACATTTCGACCACTAGTGCATTCGTACCTGCATTACGTCCCGATTAAGCCCTGCCTGTGACAGGGATAAGTGTCCACCCAGGGGTAATTGGCAGTGACGTCATTCGGACAGATTTAAAATCCTGATTTTGTCCCTTTTCGAGCCTTCATACAGACCGAGACACACATACGCACTCCAACACAAACATACATATACACACATGCATACGGACAACAGTAATTTACTCATTGTGTACACTTAACTCATTCCATGACGTCACATCGACGCGTTTGACGTCACTCATACAACATTACCATTTGTGTGTGTTTATTCAATACAATGAACTTGAATACATATCAATTGAACTGATCTGCCACGAAACATTGCTTTTACACGTGACACACACACAAAACCCACATTGACGGAGTGATATTGACAGATATCCCTTGTTTTAATTTGCCCTGGACACCTGGACAATTATCCCTGCCACACCTGCGCTAACCCATTGGTCGGTCATCCGTTTCAGTCGAATGCACGCGCTAAATCAGTCGAATCTACGTTTGTGCATGTATAATGAGGCGGCTGACCAAAAAATGGGTTCACATGGGCGGGACTTAAAGGGACTTAGTAACATTTTCCAAATCCTCAAAATAAAATTGTAATTCTAGCGGTTCCCTTATACCTTGTTGTATTCGTATTAACAAAAAAATCATGGGACAGGTTTCGTTTTTTCAAATTTCCCTTTTGTTACAAAGATATGTATGAATGAAGTATTCAGATAAGAAAAACTCCGGGCGAGTTTTTCATCCCTGTACAAAGTGAATGCAGTGAGTTAGTGAATATCACCCAATATCACTTTGCATTTTCGCTCATTACTTGGCCATGCAATGTCCATTTGACTTGAAATTTTCACACAATACCCTGTGGACATATGAGATAACAACACTATACATTTCATCAACCATTCATCACTTTTTGCACATGTCAACAAAGTTACTAGATCCCTTTAATCATGACGTAATGCATGTACCAATCCATTAGTGGACGTGCAAATCGAAAGGTCCCTTCTATGATGTTGACCTTCGAGGATAATCATACCTTATCTTCAGAGGACGAGTGATCAATAACATTGTTCTGCACTTGCTTGTAAATCTAGATAGGCACACCCACACACGTATTAATCAAATCGAGACATTTTACGTAGTGAAGCAAATTGTATGTACTATTACAAGTTCCTGGTCATGATTAATAACAATTCCGATCGCGAAACCAAAAACAGAACTGAATTATTATGAATGTAATTGATAATCTTAACGTTAGTGTTATTAGAATGTAATGTTGTGTTCAATACCGAAACTATTTCCAAGGGTGAGTACAGTTTTGGCTTAAAGGCCGCTTCACAGAATAATTGTTTGTCAGGTGAAAAAGAGTTAAATTGGTAAAAACCAACGGGTTCAGGGACAACAGTAACATCGTTTGATTAAAATCAGTTCGAAAGCAGCTGGAATATTATTTTGTTAAAGGTATCAACTCACTAGTTTTAAAAAAAGAATTATATAAAATTGTGCGTGTAATGTTTTGTTAAAATAATCATTAAAGATATATAATATCAACAACTATTTAAAGGGAGAGTTGAGTTCTGGTAGAGAGAGTACAGTTTTAGTCAAACTGAATTTTAGTAACCAAAACCTGCACCATTACATTACAAACTAATAGTTATAACTCCACCATGCTCAAAAGGAATACAAAATTACAAATGACTAAGTAAAAAGCCTGTTATCATTCAAAATGAGCTGTTTAAACTAAAGAGGGTGCTTTAAAAAAACGCATTTGTTTAAACCATTTTAAATAAAATATTGTGCATGTGATGTTTTGTTGAAATAGTAATTAGATAGAGAGACAATCAACAACTATCTAAAAACCTCTTTTGAAAATCTTTGAAAAGAGAAAGCATTTTAAAACGAATTTTAACGGCTGGTTCAAAATTATTGAATACTTGTGGGGCCCCACATTTATTACAAATGGATATGTTTATGGATATTTCAGCCGTTTCTGAACCGATTTTGATCAAATAAAGTTTATTCTGCTATTAAAATGGTATGCTCTTTCAAATTTGACACTCAGTTTTTCGTTATCTCACAAACAAATTATTTTGTGTAGCGCCCTCTCTACCAAAACTCAACTATCCCTTTAAAAGCATCCTGTGTAATTTGTAAAGTGTAAGCATTTTGTAACAGCTAATTCAAAATTATTTGATTACTGTGGGGTCTCCCAATAATTCCAAAAGGTTATATTCATTGATATGTTTAGCCTTCTCTAAACTGATTTTGATAAAATAAAGTTTATACGTGTCATTCAAATTGTATGCACTTACAAATTTGACACTCAGTTTTTCATTACCTTAGAAACAAATATTGTGTGCAGCGCCCTCTAAACCAAAACTCATCTGTCCCTTTAAAGCACGATCACATTGTTTTATTTTCCCTTTGAATCACGATCACATTGTTTTATTTTGTTGATAACTATAAAGCACAACCAATTATCATTACCATTCAAAACCACTTCTACCTGATGGATGAAGTGTTGCAGGATGAATAAACCTTCTTTCATCGTCAAATTTAATTTCGATTCTACTTTCACAAGTCGCAATTATCTATACAAATTTAAAAAATAATTAGTTTTTCAATAGTTTATCATGAAATGTCATTATCAAACAAGTCTTATGACTCTAATTGTCTCTACGAGATTCATAAGAATGAACAAAGTACGTTTCTATTGGTCAGTACAGTTGGGAGGGGCTTTGGTATTTGAACAGTTTCTGTATATATCAACGCGTTAGCAAAATTATCATCATATCATGATTGTGTCTGCTCGGATTCGCTATCCATAATTAAACAAACATCATTTTGTGTTGACTGCATCGGTGTGACGTTCGTTTATTGTTTTTGGTGAGTTACTTGATTTTTGAATGCATTTGATATTTACTAGTAAAAGCGAGTATACTTGACATTCAAAACCACTTATAGCGAATGATTATGTATTATTGTAGGCATTTTTTGACTTGTCTATATTTATTTCGATCCTTCGTTAGTGTGCTAATGATTCACAAACGTAATCAGATAGCCAATGTGGGGAACAGAGTAATTAGAGAGCATTGATAATTTTATTGTATTGGCTACCTATCTACATATCTAGAGATCTCTTTGTACACTTAGTTTCCTCTTTTTCTGAAATTAACTTAATAAAAAAGATGTATCACTTCGCCTTTTCCCTTGCACATTGTTAATACATCTTTTGAGCATCGAGCATTCAAAAGGGTTTCTAGGAAGGGTCATCATCAGAATTGTATAATTGCTTAATATTTAGAACACTGGTCTACCGATTCGCAGGTTTCGGGTACAATTCCTGATGAAGCCCAGCTCTCTGTGTTCATGTTTCATTTTAGTATACATTATAATATGTATGGTCAGTTTCCTCTATCTTTAAATTTACTTGATAAAAAGCTGCATCACTTCGCGTTACACCATTGCCCTTTCTCTGAGTTGTTTTTATATCATTCGGGCTTGTATCAGGTTTATGTAGCTCCTGACAATTTATGTAACCCAATCGAGCATTGAGGGGTTTCTGGGAACGGCTATCATTAATAGGGCCGTGTAGCACGATGGGAAAATGTATGCACTAGTCTAGCAAGCCCAATTGTCTTTGCTTATGTTTAATTTATATCAAATTTACTATCGTTATCATTATTGTTAACATTTATTCTTCCTGGTGTTACTTTCATTATTATGAATATAATTTGAATATTGCAGATCTAATCGAATGCCGATAATACCATGGGAAATACGTACAGAGGCGTTTACCTTCTACTCATCATGACGATGTGTAAAGTGGAAAAGGCTTACACCAACACCACTACTCCTGGTGGCAAAGGAACATTATCTGGTCAGTTGCATACGCTCCAGATACGGAAAGGTCGCTCCACCCGAGCCATCTGCCAGTGGGATCAGGTTGATAAATCAGTGACATGTGAAAACAGGCACCTCAAAAAAGTTCCCGACGATTTACCACAAAGTAACATGAAGTTGAACTTGACAAGGAACGAAATCAGTGTCCTCTTGAACACTTCATTTGAGCCCTATCCGAATCTGGTTACTTTGGATGTGACTAAAAACAGGCTTACAACGATTCAGTCCGCGGCCTTTCAACCTCTGAAACATCTCACGCACTTGTATCTGTCTGAAAATGATAATCTGGTAATAACAAACAGTGCCCCATTCCGATGCCTTGGTACGCTTGTTTCGTTAGATCTTATGTACTGTAATATGGAACATTTTCCAAATGATTTACTAGACTATTTACCAAATTTGAAATATCTTCGTTTAATGGGAAACCGTCTAAGCTCCTTGAATGTGTCCGGATGTAAAACAGACAGACTGGAGGAAGTTGACCTTTTTAGAAACCAGTTCCAAGATCTAACTCCAGATAAATTCATGTTTGCTTGTCCAACCGTATTATTTTGTCTGAGTTGGAACCCGATCCGTTACATTTCTGAAGACGCAATAGCGTCATTGCCAGTCCTCACGCTTACGCTAGGCATACATTTTGCTCCAACCAAATATATGCTATTAAATCTTTCAAACGGTGTTGCAAAATCGACAATTACAAAATTATTTTTTTCTGGCATGGAAATGCGTGGCATTCCGAATGGCGTATTCAACCCTTTATATAATCACCCATTACGCATACTTGTTATTGAAAGGAGCGGAGATCTCTTGCTTACTAGCAATGTTTTCGACGGGTTAAACTGTTTGGAAAAGTTATTTTTATGGAATAATCTCATTGAGAAAATCGAACCGGAATATTTCATCGGAATGTCTAGTCTTCGAATATTGTCATTACAAGATAATCAAATAATGCAATTAAATTCGCATAATACCACATGGAAAAGTGATATAGTCATTCTGAATCTGTCAAAGAACAAAATAAGAGCAATCGATGGTCACGAGTTACGTGGCCTTAATAAGTTGGTGGTCTTAAATCTTAGTCGTAATGAAGATCTGTTTTGGTTGGTTTTATCTATATATTATGACGGGTTATACAGCCTTAAGAAACTTGATGTAACAGGAACATCAATCCAAGTACTAGACATGTGGCTTATTCTTACCGAATTTTATTTTTTGGACCGCATACACAGTGAAACAGAATATGACGCATTCATACCGGGCAAAACGTTTAATAACACCCACTCTCTTAACATTATAGATTTGAGTCACTCGGAACTTACCGGAAATGATCTTTGGAACTCTTTTAACAATGTGTCTTTGCTCCAAGGCATGCTATATTTGCGTAACGTGCGTTTGAGCAAAAACCCTTTGGTAAATTTGCCAGGAGGTGTTTTTGACAACAATTTTTTACTGAATTACTTGATGATCGACAACTGCAAAATTTCGAGACTCACTGAGAACGTATTTCAAAAATTGAAATTTCTTGTTCATTTAGATTTGAGCGGTAATAACTTGCTTGTCATTCAAACCAATGCGTTCAAATATCTCCAAGTTCTAAAGACTTTGAGCATCAATGATAACAGACTTATGTTTGTCGAGGAAGGAGCTGTAGAGAAGGTCCCACATCTCAGAAATTTAAGTCTGTCGAATAATCAGTTGGTGGCATTCAATCGCAGCACATGGAACACTCTGATGAAATATGATCTAGATTACCTTGACGTGTCTGGAAATCCATTTGCATGTCAGTGCAACTATCCCTGGCTGCACGACCTCGCCAACTCATCTGAAAATTTTCTACACCAAAATGAAACCCTTTGCTCCGACGATTCCTTGACAGATCTACGTGGAAAGCCTTTGTTAGAGTTTGATGCGAGTGAATATTGTGTCCCCAATATTCTTCTCTTTTCCACCATCCCTTTCGTTGCACTCGCCCTGATTGTCGGTTTGTTACTCGCTTTCCACAACAGATGGCTGATCAGGTACAAACTGTTCCTTTTGAAACTGGCAATCATCGGCTACAGAGAAATGCAAGACGCGCGAGAACACGACGAGTTTGTCTTTGATCTCAACATCATGTTTACTGAAGAAGACGAGGTGTGGGCCCGAGAGTACCTGCGACCTACCCTAGAAGAGCGTCTTCCAGATTACGACAGGTATTCCTTCGGTGATGAGGACCTCACCCTTGGTATGCACTACATGGAGGCAGTTCACTACGCCGTGGAGCATAGCTTCAAGACCATCCTGCTCCTCAGCAGAAAGGCTGTCCGGGACAACTGGTTTCTCATCAAGTTTCGCACCGCCATGGACCACGTACATGACGAGCTGACAGAAAACACCGTCGTCATCTTTCTAGAAGACATTCCTGAGGACGAGATCCCGTATCTGGTTCGTCTGTATCTTAGCGACCGCAGGCCGTATATGAGATGGCCCGAGGATTTCAGGGGCCACGAATACTTCTGGAACGAGCTGACAAAGGTTGCCACTGTCAATTTAAGATATAATCCGTTGGTACCACCGGAATGATTTTGACAAACCCTGTCGAATACAGAAAGTTAATACTGACTTGAAAAATATCGTAACATCTTAAACAATCCTACAACAAATTCAACATACAGAACATAAAAGTATGGACACTTGTGGAATAATTTTACAGATCCAGTTATTGTCAATTTAGAGCTGAATAATTGCATGTTTTCAGTACCTGACGTCCAGCTATACAGATTTAGATATCAGCAGAATAAACTTAACATATAACCGATAACCATGCAATTAAATATTAAGCATTTCGTTAAAAAAAAAGACAATGAACGTGAACACTTATGTGATGAATATAACCTGCATCGCATTTGAAATATGTGGAGAAAACAAGATTAAGACTACAAAGCCTACAGTAATTCATGTCTCGCGTATAATGAAGCATACGTTTCTGTTGATAAGGGACGTTAACGACCGTTGACCACGACGAATGCTCTTTTAGACCGACTTGAGGTAACATTATACTCGACATTATCTTGCAGCAGGTGGCAGGAACGTACGTAGAACAGAAACAGAGTTGCATATACAACACATCGCCATACTTCTCAAACAGTATTGCTCTTCCTTATTCTAGAAGCTTTCGTGGACATTGTTAATTATTCAAACAATTAAAGTGACCGGAATCAGTGTAACCTTTTCAAATGGTGGATTATGGTCTATGAGTTGCATTATGTTGTATTGCAAAGTGTATCCCGTCATCCGCTACAGAGAAATGCAAGACGCGCGAGAACACGACGAGTTTGTATATGATCTCAAAATCATATTTACCGAGGAAGACGAGGTGTGGGCTAGAGAGCACCTGCGACCAATCCTAGAAGAGCGTCTTCCCGATTACGACAGGTATTCTTTTGGTGATGAGGACCTCACGCTTGGTATACGCACTGCATGGAGGCAGTCCACTACGCCGTGGAGCATAGCTTCAAGACCATTCTGCTCCTCAGCAGAAGCGCTGTCCGGGACAACTGGTTTCTCATCAAGTTTTGCACCCCCATGGACCACGTGCATGACGAGCTGACAGAAAACACCATCGTCATCTTTCTAGAAGATATTCCTGAGGACGAGATCCCGTACCTGGTTTGTCTGTATCTTAGCGACCGCAGAGCGTATATGAGATGGCCCGAGGATGTCAGGGGCCACGAATACTTTTGGAACGAGCTCACAAGAGTTGCCACTGTTAATGTAAGATATAACCCGTTCGTACCACCGGAATGATTTTGACAAACTCAGTCGAGTACAGAAAGTTAATACAGACTTCAGCAGATGGCAGGAACGTAAAACAGAAACAGAGTTGCATATACAACACACCGCCTATACTTCTCAAACAAAATTGCTCTTCCCTAATTCCACAAGCTTAAATTGACACTGTCTATGGTTCAAACAAGTGAGCGAAATCAGAGTAACCTTTTCAAATGGTGGAATGTGGTCTATGAATTGATGTGTTGTATTGCAAAGTGTATCCTATGCAGACACCGTTTTACGTTTATGAAGTCACATAGCGTCGCATCAACATAAACTTGTCTTAGGTGGTTGATGCATAGCAAGATACAGTGTTCTGGCTACGGGGAGAGGTCACGTTGCACCAAATTAAACGATATAGTGTCCCCATTGCTAAGTGACGTGACCCATCGATCTGTATAAGAACATGCTATGTCACCGACGATTGCAGACGTGCTTTGCTAATGAGCCTCGGAATGTTTTACACTCCAATAATACTTAAAACGTTAAAGTCCTTCCCGTGCAAATTTGGCACATACAGCGGCGCCTATACCCGAATCATTAGCCCTAGGTCACACGCTACAGAAGGGGGCTAGTCCCCTTGTTTAAGTTTTCCTTCTCCATTCTCTAAATGCCGAGCGCATGGCTGGAAGGCGGAATGTACCATTTTTTAAGCCTTTGGTATGACCCGGTCAGCGTTCGAACCCCGGACCTCACGTGCATGAGGCGGACACTCTAACCGCTATGCCACCACGCTCGGTTTTAATACCCATACTACCCACTTATACTGAGAAAGATTCAAGCAAAATTTGATACTTCTGTGTAAGGGTACAAAGGGCGTGGCAGGTAATCTAAATTCTAACTCGTTGATATCACTGAAATCTTTGATAAACTTGTTAAACCATGTATATAATCAAGTAACAGTGTCGGGCATTTAATGGGTAATGTGTATCAGACTAATGTAACAAAGCCCATTTATTTTTCTGTTTTAAAGATGTTGTTAATTGTAAGTTACGAGTGTACAATTCTTTTGTAACAATTGTTATATTGCTTAGTTGTTTATAATTTGTACATATCTAGTACATATTTAGGTAACATTATTTAGGCTTGACCTAATAATGATTGTTTGATAGCGTAGTTGTTTACAATTTGACGACACATCATGTACATATACTCCGCAAAAAAAGAAACTGGACACTTGTATGAGACCAAATATTTCGTATTCATTAACGATAAAATATATGATATTGTATATCAAATTAAAGATAAAATTACCCTCTTCAATATTCGCGTGAAATCCAGATGAAATCATTCATGCATGACTTGTCACGGTCAATTAACCACACCAAGGTCTGTTTTCAAAAATAGCAAAAATAGAACATCCACTCAACCATATAAATGTTGATAAGCATAATGTAAAACGCTATATTCATGAGATGGCATAATTTGTCATTACAAATGTGATCTTTTCTATCTTCATCTCAATAAAAAAAAGTATAAATGAAGACAAATTGTGAACGTTATAGGTGTTATTTTCATCCAAAGGTAACAAAATAGGGAATTCCATTGCAAAGCTTTATTAGTCAAAACCACAGTTTGTGCCCTTATTTCAGCATGAAAATGGTATAAATTCTTCTCAAGAATTATACCGTAGTCCAAAGATCTTCAAAAGCTGAAGTCACCCTTGGTCAAACAGTTGGGCAGTCTTTAACATTACATTTCTCTAGATAAATATAGTTCAAATGGCAGGGGACACATGAAATAGACCAGTTTCATGCCTGTAATACAGACCAGTATGATAGTGCTCTCATAACCTGGCCCTGTTTTATTGATAAATTTGTATTTCCAGAGTTTGTTCATAACAATAAAGTTGAATAATGTCATAATTTACTTGCCCCGCTCATCTTGTTTTAAGTGAAACGCTTACTATCACTTCAGTCGAATGGTGTGGTCCTCCATTGTTTTGCTATTTTTGAAAACAGACCTTGCTAGTGTTAATTGACCATGGCATTTCATGCATGAACGATTACACCTTTAAGTTATACCCTGCATATAAAGGACTAAATTCCCTTTAATTTGATATATGATCATGTACACTTTATCGTACATTAATATTAAATATTTCAACTTATACAAGTGTCCCGTTTCTTTTTTTGCGGAGTACATTTAGGTAACACTATTCTTGCTTGAACAAATTATCATTGTTTGCAATTGTAAAGACACCTCGGTGTGTATTCTGAAGACGGTTTTAAGCTAAAATTTATTGTATCTACGTCATATCTACGTCACTAAAATATTACACTGTACTTAAGGAAATGCGATTTGCTAAAATATATTTTAGTGACGTAGATATGACGTAGATAAAATAAATTTTAACTTCAGAATACACCCCAAGGTAATATCAATACTTAATATGCAATACGATTTCAAAAGTAGTCATGATCACTTTTTATAAATCAATGCACGAATTATGTAATGAGGTGATTTAATTATGTAATATTTCTTTTACACACTTATAATATCCAAAATACACTGATTATGATGTTTTGGTTGGTAGTATCGCTGTTGTATAATAACAAATTAATGAATATAATCTTAAATGAAAAGCAGGCGAGATGTCTTGTTAAATGCAGTTAAATTCATATTGGCGTAGTATATTGATTGCGTATAATGTTCATGTTCTGGATACAATACTTCATCATACTTGACTGAAGATTAAAAAATAGTAATTTTAATGAAAGGGATCTCTATTTGTCGAACATAACGATTTGTGTATTTATATTAAGAGGGAAGAATACGATATATTGTGTACAAAGGCAGTAAGCTTGTACATACAAATGTATTTACCACCTGGAAATTCCAGTAATACTAATTTAAAATTAAAATATCACCACGATTATTTGTTTGTTGCATAATGTAATATTTACATATAATATGATTATATATTACCTTTTCTGCGTGTTTTCATTTTCATCGTGAATAATTGTACACACATCAATTACATACAAACTCATGCAAGCTAACAAATGTGAGGATGTACCAAACACACAGAGGCAATGACACAAGTATATACACCGTGTCCCAGAAAAACGAAACCGGGTTTCATGGCAGAAATTTTCTGTCATAATGAATAATTTAATTGATGATATATATATGCCTGGAAAGCTCTGTGTCTCTTCTTTCATTTGATGTGCAACTTATGGCACATACTTCAAGCATGACTGAATTAGAACAATGGAAAGTGGTGTTACCAATATTCAATTTGCACGCATAAATTTGAAGTTTGGGTGAGTTTTAAGAATTGTAAACGTACTTATTTTTAAAAAGGACAAACACCACATAAAAGTTCATATTTGTATCTTTTACATGACACCTCATGCTCAAAATATAAATGATTTATGCCAGAGAACGAGTACAATGAAAACATGCCTGATTTCTGCCCGAATGAGTCAAAGTTGAGTAAGAAGTCGCTCAGCTTTCCTGACTAGCAGCTGACAATGGACTTTGATGCATGAGTGAATTTACACAAACATGTGGATCAGGAAACAGGCTAGATCAGGAAAGTTACTCATTTGGGCTGGAATCAAGCATGTTTTTATTGTGAGAGTCGTATACAGCCTAGCTTTCGATCCTAGCAGAATCTTCGTCAGGGCACAAATGACAGTTACTACAGAAAAAAAACACAGAATATATACCAACATAAACACATGTATGGAAGGGGGGCTGGAAAGAGGAAAGGAGGCGGAGACACAAAACAATGAAAGCAACTGGGAGTGGGTGAGTGTCAGGACTGCTTGACCAATCAGGTCAAACAGGCATGGGAGGGTCCTTAAGTGGCTGCCGTCAAAGAAAATGTGATGAGAGTGTAAGGCTTAGAGAAGAATAGAGGTAGGGAGGATCAAAGAAATACATCAAGAAATGGAAAGAGACATGTGAACAAAAGACAGTTGATGAGGTGTGGGAGTGCACTCAGGCACTGAGAGGGGAGGAACAATAGAGGGGATTATGAGTGTAGGGGATGGGAGCGAGAGGATTAGGACAAAGAAAGTGAAGTGAAGTGTGTTGCAGGATCGGATGAATAGGATAGCGGGTTCAAAGGAGAGAGTGAAAAGGATGAGGACCCATAATTCTATGTTTTCATTGTATTCGTTCTCTGGCATATATATTCGTTCTCTGGCATATATAATTTATTTTTTAATCATGAGGTGTCATATAAAAGATAAAATTATGAATTTTCATGCGGTGTCTGTCCTTTTCCAAAATAAGTACGTTTACTACTCTTAAAACTCTCCCCAAAACCTCACCCAAACTTGTAATTTCTGCGCGCAAATTGAATTTTGGTAACACCACTTTCTATCGTTCTAATTCAGTCATGCGTGAATTATGTGCCATAAGTTGTATATCAAATAAAAGAAGAGACACATAGCCTTTCAGACATATATATATCATCAAGGAAATTATTCATTATAACATAACATTTCTGCCATGAAACCCGGTTTCGTTTTTTTCTGGGACACGGTGTACAGTTGCGTAGCTACGGGGGACACGAGGGCGGGGCACGACCGTGGCTCCCAATATTTGTTGTTAAACAATGCAAAACATAAGGGGAAAATCAAAATATGAAGACATACACAAATGAACATTCCCCCCCCCCCCCCCTCACACACACACACACAAACACAAACACATACACAAACAAACCTTAAGAGCCACACACATGCATTTATTTATTTATTTCTCCGTTTCGTTTTTTTTTTCTCATAACAGTTGTGAAAACAATATTCCAATCCATATAAAACATAACACTAGTACTAAAAGAAAGAACACAAACACGTTATACGGTAAGAAATATGTTTAGGATTAGGGATAGGCTGAGGCATATGAATCAGACAACTCGGTACGTATACAGCACTTGACTGGACAACGCAGGGAGGCCAGGGAAAATAACCCAATAACACCTGATCCTGCACTGAGACATGTTAGAAGCGGAACTGAAGAGTTAGACCCTATCCTGTAGAGAGCGACTGGCCAAAGACGGACGGGGGTGAAAATAAATTGTGGCTGCCCTACATGTTCTGATGTCAGGAGGCATAACCGGCACTAAGTAAATAATTCACGTTTCAACCCGGTGTCGGCGCACAATCTGTCTGGGCGGATAGCCTGTCCGGGCCGCAGGATATACCAGCATATCCTGACGGATTCGTCAGCTTGTGCTAGGATATGCTGTCGGACGGATATACTGCTCCTAGAGACAAGCTACCGTAGAACACCATCGTCAAGCACCCCCAAGCACCTATACGCATCTTGCTTTTAAAGACGTTTCCATGAGATTCACCTCCATTATTATCCTCATGAATATTCCTCACCATTATTTGCATTCTTGATTAAAGTTTCCCGTTTGGACAGAGAGCGGGCGCTCTTTAAAAGCAAGATGTATATTGGTGCTTGGGGGTGCTTGGCGATGGTGTTTTACGGGTATACTAGTACAGACTGCCCTCATACTGATAAAAAGGAGTATATATATTACCTCCTCTGTTTGAGGTGGTTTAATTAGATATGAACAAAGAATGGGACTATTATGGGGAGGGGAGAAGGGGG
>JBAMJV010002432.1:0-102823 GCA_037951105.1 Echinarachnius parma
CAATCATATTATTTGAGTCATGTATTCATTTTGTATGTGTGTATCAGTCTAGTGTGTTTATGCCCGATCTGTTCACAATACAAAATCCGTGATCAGACACGAATGCGCATGCGCAATAACTATACACAAACGTGGGAAAATCGTTGCCAGTCGTAATGAGGCATGCAAAATGCCGCCTTGAATCTCGCTGCAGCAAAACATGTTTGTAAAACCCAATGGCGGATGAAGAAACTCTATTCACGCTATTTAAAGGTTTGATAAAGATGCGTTCTTTTATTAGTATGACATTGTGGTGTAATAATGGCCACGATATTCACAAGACATAAATAATCATAAATAATCGTTCTATAAATAATCTTTCTTAGTGCATGCGCATTTGCATTTGACGCGGAACTGAATTTCGGTGGTCGGACAAAAATTAATATCTCATTCTTTTTAAAATATAAGGGAGCGGAGAGGCGCAATTATAATTGTTGTACTTTCTTTTGCATAATTTATTGAACAAAGTAAGGAAGAAATAAAAAGAAGAAAAAACAAGGAAGAAAAAAACGTTCCCTGTCCGGGATTCGAACCCTCACAAGTGTGATCTTAAGTCAAGCTTGCGTAGGACCTTGCCACTTTACTTCATGTAATTTAAAGGGGCAATCATATTATTTGAGTCATGTATCCATCTTGTATGTGTGCATCAATATAGTGTGTTTATGCCCGATGAGACGCTTAATCTGTCCCCAATACAAAATCCGTAATCAAACACTAATGCGCATGCGCAAAAACCCGATCTGTTCACAATACAAAATCCGTGATCAGACACGAATGTGCATGCGCAATAACTATACACAAACGTGGGAAAATCGTTGCCAGTCGTAATGAGGCATGCAAAATGCCGCCTTGAATCTCGCTGCAGCAAAACATGTTTGTAAAACCCAATGGCGGATGAAGAAACTCCATTCACGCCATTTAAAGGTTTGATAAAAGATGCGTTCTTTTATTAGTATGACATTGTGGTGTAATAATGGCCACGATTTTCACAAGACATAAATAATCATAAATAATCATTCTATAAATAATCTTTCTTAGTGCATGCGCATTTGCATTTGACGCGGAACTGAATTTCGGTGGTCGGACAAAAATTAATATCTCATTCTTTTTAAAATATAAGGGAGCGGAGAGGCGCAATTATAATTGTTGTACTTTCTTTTGCATAATTTATTGAACAAAGTAAGGAAGAAATAAAAAGAAGAAAAAACAAGGAAGAAAAAAACGTTCCCTGTCCGGGATTCGAACCCTCACCAGTGTGATCTTAAGTCAAGCTTGCGTAGGACCTTGCCACTTTACTTCATGTAATTTAAAGGGGCAAACATATTATTTGAGTCATGTATCCATCTTGTAATGTGTGTATCAATATAGTGTGTTTATGCCCGATGAGACGCTTAATCTGTCCCCAATACAAAATCCGTAATCAAACACGAATGCGCATGCGCAAAAACTAGCATACAAACCAGGGAAAATCGTTCCAAGTCGTAATAAAGCATGCAAAATGCCACCTTGAATCTAGCTGCGTCACAAAATGTTTTTAAACCCTAATGGTGGAATAAGAAACTCCATTCACGCCTTTTAATGGTTTAATAAAACATGCGTTCTTTTATTCGTATGATATTGTGGCATAATAATGGGCACGATTTTCGCAAGACACAAAATCGAAACGCCACGCGAGCACCATAATCTCTCTAAGCGCATGCGTATTTGCGACTACGTACGGATTTTGCATAACACCGGTTAGTTTAATTACATTTATCCAGCTGCTATCAAGATGCGGATGTAGATCGATCGAGGGCAGTATTCCACGTACCGGTTGGTAATAGCCTATTATCGTCACGAAATGTTTTGCATTGGCCAAAACGGAGAAATAGATCTTCAAAGGAAAAATGTAATGTGAAGATTGCCGATTTTTTTTATTGAGCACTTCATCATCTCTCTCATGGTAACGCGCCTTTTTTCAACATGTCAAAAAAGTTACCGAGACACATCAAATTACGGTACTTATAAATAAAATGAATACATACATGAAACAATTTGACGCGGAAATGCATTTCGGTGGTCGGACAAAAATTAATATCTCATTCTTTTTAAAATATAAGGGAGCGGAGAGGCGCAATTATAATTGTTGTACTTTCTTTTGCATAATTTATTGAAGCAAAAAAAGGTAAAAAACAAGGAAGGGAAAGCAAAAAAGGAATACATTCAATGTCCGGGTTTCGAACCCTCACCAGTATGATCTTAAGTCAAGCTCGCGTAGCACCTTGCCACTTCACTTCATGTAATTTAAGGGGCAATCATATTATTTGAGTCATGTATTCATTTTGTATGTGTGTATCAGTCTAGTGTGTTTATGCCCGATCTGTTCACAATACAAAATCCGTGATCAGACACGAATGCGCATGCGCAATAACTATACACAAACGTGGGAAAATCGTTGCCAGTCGTAATGAGGCATGCAAAATGCCGCCTTGAATCTCGCTGCAGCAAAACATGTTTGTAAAACCCAATGGCGGATGAAGAAACTCTATTCACGCTATTTAAAGGTTTGATAAAGATGCGTTCTTTTATTAGTATGACATTATGGTGTAATAATGGCCACGATATTCACAAGACATAAATAATCATAAATAATCGTTCTATAAATAATCTTTCTTAGTGCATGCGCATTTGCATTTGACGCGGAACTGAATTTCGGTGGTCGGACAAAAATTAATATCTCATTCTTTTTAAAATATAAGGGAGCGGAGAGGCGCAATTATAATTGTTGTACTTTCTTTTGCATAATTTATTGAACAAAGTAAGGAAGAAATAAAAAGAAGAAAAAACAAGGAAGAAAAAAACGTTCCCTGTTCGGGATTCGAACCCTCACAAGTGTGATCTTAAGTCAAGCTTGCGTAGGACCTTGCCAATTTACTTCATGTAATTTAAAGGGGCAATCATATTATTTGAGTCATGTATCCATCTTGTATGTGTGCATCAATATAGTGTGTTTATGCCCGATGAGACGCTTAATCTGTCCCCAATACAAAATCCGTAATCAAACACTAATGCGCATGCGCAAAAACCCGATCTGTTCACAATACAAAATCCGTGATCAGACACGAATGCGCATGCGCAATAACTATACACAAACGTGGGAAAATCGTTGCCAGTCGTAATGAGGCATGCAAAATGCCGCCTTGAATCTCGCTGCAGCAAAACATGTTTCTAAAACCCAATGGCGGATGAAGAAACTCCATTCACGCCATTTAAAGGTTTGATAAAAGATGCGTTCTTTTATTAGTATGACATTGTGGTGTAATAATGGCCACGATTTTCACAAGACATAAATAATCATAAATAATCATTCTATAAATAATCTTTCTTAGTGCATGCGCATTTGCATTTGACGCGGAACTGAATTTCGGTGGTCGGACAAAAATTAATATCTCATTCTTTTTAAAATATAAGGGAGCGGAGAGGCGCAATTATAATTGTTGTACTTTCTTTTGCATAATTTATTGAACAAAGTAAGGAAGAAATAAAAAGAAGAAAAAACAAGGAAGAAAAAAACGTTCCCTGTCCGGGATTCGAACCCTCACCAGTGTGATCTTAAGTCAAGCTTGCGTAGGACCTTGCCACTTTACTTCATGTAATTTAAAGGGGCAAACATATTATTTGAGTCATGTATCCATCTTGTATGTGTGCATCAATATAGTGTGTTTATGCCCGATGAGACGCTTAATCTGTCCCCAATACAAAATCCGTAATCAAACACGAATGCGCATGCGCAAAAACTAGCATACAAACCAGGGAAAATCGTTCCAAGTCGTAATAAAGCATGCAAAATGCCACCTTGAATCTAGCTGCGTCACAAAATGTTTTTAAACCCTAATGGTGGAATAAGAAACTCCATTCACGCCTTTTAATGGTTTAATAAAACATGCGTTCTTTTATTCGTATGATATTGTGGCATAATAATGGGCACGATTTTCGCAAGACACAAAATCGAAACGCCACGCGAGCACCATAATCTCTCTAAGCGCATGCGTATTTGCGACTACGTACGGATTTTGCATAACACCGGTTAGTTTAATTACATTTATCCAGCTGCTATCAAGATGCGGATGTAGATCGATCGAGGGCAGTATTCCACGTACCGGTTGGTAATAGCCTATTATCGTCACAAAATGTTTTGCATTGGCCAAAACGGAGAAATAGATCTTCAAAGGAAAAATGTAATGTGAAGATTGCCGATTTTTTGTATTGAGCACTTCATCATCTCTCTCATGGTAACGCGCCTTTTTTCAACATGTCAAAAAAGTTACCGAGACACATCAAATTACGGTACTTATAAATAAAATGAATACATACATGAAAAAATTTGACGCGGAAATGCATTTCGGTGGTCGGACAAAAATTAATATCTCATTCTTTTTAAAATATAAGGGAGCGGAGAGGCGCAATTATAATTGTTGTACTTTCTTTTGCATAATTTATTGAAGCATAAAAAGGTAAAAAACAAGGAAGGGAAAGCAAAAAAGGAATACATTCAATGTCCGGGTTTCGAACCCTCACCAGTATGATCTTAAGTCAAGCTCGCGTAGCACCTTGCCACTTCACTTCATGTAATTTAAGGGGCAATCATATTATTTGAGTCATGTATTCATTTTGTATGTGTGTATCAGTCTAGTGTGTTTATGCCCGATCTGTTCACAATACAAAATCCGTGATCAGACACGAATGCGCATGCGCAATAACTATACACAAACGTGGGAAAATCGTTGCCAGTCGTAATGAGGCATGCAAAATGCCGCCTTGAATCTCGCTGCAGCAAAACATGTTTGTAAAACCCAATGGCGGATGAAGAAACTCTATTCACGCTATTTAAAGGTTTGATAAAGATGCGTTCTTTTATTAGTATGACATTGTGGTGTAATAATGGCCACGATATTCACAAGACATAAATAATCATAAATAATCGTTCTATAAATAATCTTTCTTAGTGCATGCGCATTTGCATTTGACGCGGAACTGAATTTCGGTGGTCGGACAAAAATTAATATCTCATTCTTTTTAAAATATAAGGGAGCGGAGAGGCGCAATTATAATTGTTGTACTTTCTTTTGCATAATTTATTGAACAAAGTAAGGAAGAAATAAAAAGAAGAAAAAACAAGGAAGAAAAAAACGTTCCCTGTCCGGGATTCGAACCCTCACAAGTGTGATCTTAAGTCAAGCTTGCGTAGGACCTTGCCACTTTACTTCATGTAATTTAAAGGGGCAATCATATTATTTGAGTCATGTATCCATCTTGTATGTGTGCATCAATATAGTGTGTTTATGCCCGATGAGACGCTTAATCTGTCCCCAATACAAAATCCGTAATCAAACACTAATGCGCATGCGCAAAAACCCGATCTGTTCACAATACAAAATCCGTGATCAGACACGAATGTGCATGCGCAATAACTATACACAAACGTGGGAAAATCGTTGCCAGTCGTAATGAGGCATGCAAAATGCCGCCTTGAATCTCGCTGCAGCAAAACATGTTTGTAAAACCCAATGGCGGATGAAGAAACTCCATTCACGCCATTTAAAGGTTTGATAAAAGATGCGTTCTTTTATTAGTATGACATTGTGGTGTAATAATGGCCACGATTTTCACAAGACATAAATAATCATAAATAATCATTCTATAAATAATCTTTCTTAGTGCATGCGCATTTGCATTTGACGCGGAACTGAATTTCGGTGGTCGGACAAAAATTAATATCTCATTCTTTTTAAAATATAAGGGAGCGGAGAGGCGCAATTATAATTGTTGTACTTTCTTTTGCATAATTTATTGAACAAAGTAAGGAAGAAATAAAAAGAAGAAAAAACAAGGAAGAAAAAAACGTTCCCTGTCCGGGATTCGAACCCTCACCAGTGTGATCTTAAGTCAAGCTTGCGTAGGACCTTGCCACTTTACTTCATGTAATTTAAAGGGGCAAACATATTATTTGAGTCATGTATCCATCTTGTATGTGTGTATCAATATAGTGTGTTTATGCCCGATGAGACGCTTAATCTGTCCCCAATACAAAATCCGTAATCAAACACGAATGCGCATGCGCAAAAACTAGCATACAAACCAGGGAAAATCGTTCCAAGTCGTAATAAAGCATGCAAAATGCCACCTTGAATCTAGCTGCGTCACAAAATGTTTTTAAACCCTAATGGTGGAATAAGAAACTCCATTCACGCCTTTTAATGGTTTAATAAAACATGCGTTCTTTTATTCGTATGATATTGTGGCATAATAATGGGCACGATTTTCGCAAGACACAAAATCGAAACGCCACGCGAGCACCATAATCTCTCTAAGCGCATGCGTATTTGCGACTACGTACGGATTTTGCATAACACCGGTTAGTTTAATTACATTTATCCAGCTGCTATCAAGATGCGGATGTAGATCGATCGAGGGCAGTATTCCACGTACCGGTTGGTAATAGCCTATTATCGTCACGAAATGTTTTGCATTGGCCAAAACGGAGAAATAGATCTTCAAAGGAAAAATGTAATGTGAAGATTGCCGATTTTTTTTATTGAGCACTTCATCATCTCTCTCATGGTAACGCGCCTTTTTTCAACATGTCAAAAAAGTTACCGAGACACATCAAATTACGGTACTTATAAATAAAATGAATACATACATGAAACAATTTGACGCGGAAATACATTTCGGTGGTCGGACAAAAATTAATATCTCATTCTTTTTAAAATATAAGGGAGCGGAGAGGCGCAATTATAATTGTTGTACTTTCTTTTGCATAATTTATTGAAGCAAAAAAAGGTAAAAAACAAGGAAGGGAAAGCAAAAAAGGAATACATTCAATGTCCGGGTTTCGAACCCTCACCAGTATGATCTTAAGTCAAGCTCGCGTAGCACCTTGCCACTTCACTTCATGTAATTTAAGGGGCAATCATATTATTTGAGTCATGTATTCATTTTGTATGTGTGTATCAGTCTAGTGTGTTTATGCCCGATCTGTTCACAATACAAAATCCGTGATCAGACACGAATGCGCATGCGCAATAACTATACACAAACGTGGGAAAATCGTTGCCAGTCGTAATGAGGCATGCAAAATGCCGCCTTGAATCTCGCTGCAGCAAAACATGTTTGTAAAACCCAATGGCGGATGAAGAAACTCTATTCACGCTATTTAAAGGTTTGATAAAGATGCGTTCTTTTATTAGTATGACATTATGGTGTAATAATGGCCACGATATTCACAAGACATAAATAATCATAAATAATCGTTCTATAAATAATCTTTCTTTGTGCATGCGCATTTGCATTTGACGCGGAACTGAATTTCGGTGGTCGGACAAAAATTAATATCTCATTCTTTTTAAAATATAAGGGAGCGGAGAGGCGCAATTATAATTGTTGTACTTTCTTTTGCATAATTTATTGAACAAAGTAAGGAAGAAATAAAAAGAAGAAAAAACAAGGAAGAAAAAAACGTTCCCTGTTCGGGATTCGAACCCTCACAAGTGTGATCTTAAGTCAAGCTTGCGTAGGACCTTGCCAATTTACTTCATGTAATTTAAAGGGGCAATCATATTATTTGAGTCATGTATCCATCTTGTATGTGTGCATCAATATAGTGTGTTTATGCCCGATGAGACGCTTAATCTGTCCCCAATACAAAATCCGTAATCAAACACTAATGCGCATGCGCAAAAACCCGATCTGTTCACAATACAAAATCCGTGATCAGACACGAATGCGCATGCGCAATAACTATACACAAACGTGGGAAAATCGTTGCCAGTCGTAATGAGGCATGCAAAATGCCGCCTTGAATCTCGCTGCAGCAAAACATGTTTCTAAAACCCAATGGCGGATGAAGAAACTCCATTCACGCCATTTAAAGGTTTGATAAAAGATGCGTTCTTTTATTAGTATGACATTGTGGTGTAATAATGGCCACGATTTTCACAAGACATAAATAATCATAAATAATCATTCTATAAATAATCTTTCTTAGTGCATGCGCATTTGCATTTGACGCGGAACTGAATTTCGGTGGTCGGACAAAAATTAATATCTCATTCTTTTTAAAATATAAGGGAGCGGAGAGGCGCAATTATAATTGTTGTACTTTCTTTTGCATAATTTATTGAACAAAGTAAGGAAGAAATAAAAAGAAGAAAAAACAAGGAAGAAAAAAACGTTCCCTGTCCGGGATTCGAACCCTCACCAGTGTGATCTTAAGTCAAGCTTGCGTAGGACCTTGCCACTTTACTTCATGTAATTTAAAGGGGCAAACATATTATTTGAGTCATGTATCCATCTTGTATGTGTGCATCAATATAGTGTGTTTATGCCCGATGAGACGCTTAATCTGTCCCCAATACAAAATCCGTAATCAAACACGAATGCGCATGCGCAAAAACTAGCATACAAACCAGGGAAAATCGTTCCAAGTCGTAATAAAGCATGCAAAATGCCACCTTGAATCTAGCTGCGTCACAAAATGTTTTTAAACCCTAATGGTGGAATAAGAAACTCCATTCACGCCTTTTAATGGTTTAATAAAACATGCGTTCTTTTATTCGTATGATATTGTGGCATAATAATGGGCACGATTTTCGCAAGACACAAAATCGAAACGCCACGCGAGCACCATAATCTCTCTAAGCGCATGCGTATTTGCGACTACGTACGGATTTTGCATAACACCGGTTAGTTTAATTACATTTATCCAGCTGCTATCAAGATGCGGATGTAGATCGATCGAGGGCAGTATTCCACGTACCGGTTGGTAATAGCCTATTATCGTCACAAAATGTTTTGCATTGGCCAAAACGGAGAAATAGATCTTCAAAGGAAAAATGTAATGTGAAGATTGCCGATTTTTTGTATTGAGCACTTCATCATCTCTCTCATGGTAACGCGCCTTTTTTCAACATGTCAAAAAAGTTACCGAGACACATCAAATTACGGTACTTATAAATAAAATGAATACATACATGAAAAAATTTGACGCGGAAATGCATTTCGGTGGTCGGACAAAAATTAATATCTCATTCTTTTTAAAATATAAGGGAGCGGAGAGGCGCAATTATAATTGTTGTACTTTCTTTTGCATAATTTATTGAAGCATAAAAAGGTAAAAAACAAGGAAGGGAAAGCAAAAAAGGAATACATTCAATGTCCGGGTTTCGAACCCTCACCAGTATGATCTTAAGTCAAGCTCGCGTAGCACCTTGCCACTTCACTTCATGTAATTTAAGGGGCAATCATATTATTTGAGTCATGTATTCATTTTGTATGTGTGTATCAGTCTAGTGTGTTTATGCCCGATCTGTTCACAATACAAAATCCGTGATCAGACACGAATGCGCATGCGCAATAACTATACACAAACGTGGGAAAATCGTTGCCAGTCGTAATGAGGCATGCAAAATGCCGCCTTGAATCTCGCTGCAGCAAAACATGTTTGTAAAACCCAATGGCGGATGAAGAAACTCTATTCACGCTATTTAAAGGTTTGATAAAGATGCGTTCTTTTATTAGTATGACATTGTGGTGTAATAATGGCCACGATATTCACAAGACATAAATAATCATAAATAATCGTTCTATAAATAATCTTTCTTAGTGCATGCGCATTTGCATTTGACGCGGAACTGAATTTCGGTGGTCGGACAAAAATTAATATCTCATTCTTTTTAAAATATAAGGGAGCGGAGAGGCGCAATTATAATTGTTGTACTTTCTTTTGCATAATTTATTGAACAAAGTAAGGAAGAAATAAAAAGAAGAAAAAACAAGGAAGAAAAAAACGTTCCCTGTCCGGGATTCGAACCCTCACAAGTGTGATCTTAAGTCAAGCTTGCGTAGGACCTTGCCACTTTACTTCATGTAATTTAAAGGGGCAATCATATTATTTGAGTCATGTATCCATCTTGTATGTGTGCATCAATATAGTGTGTTTATGCCCGATGAGACGCTTAATCTGTCCCCAATACAAAATCCGTAATCAAACACTAATGCGCATGCGCAAAAACCCGATCTGTTCACAATACAAAATCCGTGATCAGACACGAATGTGCATGCGCAATAACTATACACAAACGTGGGAAAATCGTTGCCAGTCGTAATGAGGCATGCAAAATGCCGCCTTGAATCTCGCTGCAGCAAAACATGTTTGTAAAACCCAATGGCGGATGAAGAAACTCCATTCACGCCATTTAAAGGTTTGATAAAAGATGCGTTCTTTTATTAGTATGACATTGTGGTGTAATAATGGCCACGATTTTCACAAGACATAAATAATCATAAATAATCATTCTATAAATAATCTTTCTTAGTGCATGCGCATTTGCATTTGACGCGGAACTGAATTTCGGTGGTCGGACAAAAATTAATATCTCATTCTTTTTAAAATATAAGGGAGCGGAGAGGCGCAATTATAATTGTTGTACTTTCTTTTGCATAATTTATTGAACAAAGTAAGGAAGAAATAAAAAGAAGAAAAAACAAGGAAGAAAAAAACGTTCCCTGTCCGGGATTCGAACCCTCACCAGTGTGATCTTAAGTCAAGCTTGCGTAGGACCTTGCCACTTTACTTCATGTAATTTAAAGGGGCAAACATATTATTTGAGTCATGTATCCATCTTGTATGTGTGTATCAATATAGTGTGTTTATGCCCGATGAGACGCTTAATCTGTCCCCAATACAAAATCCGTAATCAAACACGAATGCGCATGCGCAAAAACTAGCATACAAACCAGGGAAAATCGTTCCAAGTCGTAATAAAGCATGCAAAATGCCACCTTGAATCTAGCTGCGTCACAAAATGTTTTTAAACCCTAATGGTGGAATAAGAAACTCCATTCACGCCTTTTAATGGTTTAATAAAACATGCGTTCTTTTATTCGTATGATATTGTGGCATAATAATGGGCACGATTTTCGCAAGACACAAAATCGAAACGCCACGCGAGCACCATAATCTCTCTAAGCGCATGCGTATTTGCGACTACGTACGGATTTTGCATAACACCGGTTAGTTTAATTACATTTATCCAGCTGCTATCAAGATGCGGATGTAGATCGATCGAGGGCAGTATTCCACGTACCGGTTGGTAATAGCCTATTATCGTCACGAAATGTTTTGCATTGGCCAAAACGGAGAAATAGATCTTCAAAGGAAAAATGTAATGTGAAGATTGCCGATTTTTTTTATTGAGCACTTCATCATCTCTCTCATGGTAACGCGCCTTTTTTCAACATGTCAAAAAAGTTACCGAGACACATCAAATTACGGTACTTATAAATAAAATGAATACATACATGAAACAATTTGACGCGGAAATGCATTTCGGTGGTCGGACAAAAATTAATATCTCATTCTTTTTAAAATATAAGGGAGCGGAGAGGCGCAATTATAATTGTTGTACTTTCTTTTGCATAATTTATTGAAGCAAAAAAAGGTAAAAAACAAGGAAGGGAAAGCAAAAAAGGAATACATTCAATGTCCGGGTTTCGAACCATCACCAGTATGATCTTAAGTCAAGCTCGCGTAGCACCTTGCCACTTCACTTCATGTAATTTAAGGGGCAATCATATTATTTGAGTCATGTATTCATTTTGTATGTGTGTATCAGTCTAGTGTGTTTATGCCCGATCTGTTCACAATACAAAATCCGTGATCAGACACGAATGCGCATGCGCAATAACTATACACAAACGTGGGAAAATCGTTGCCAGTCGTAATGAGGCATGCAAAATGCCGCCTTGAATCTCGCTGCAGCAAAACATGTTTGTAAAACCCAATGGCGGATGAAGAAACTCTATTCACGCTATTTAAAGGTTTGATAAAGATGCGTTCTTTTATTAGTATGACATTATGGTGTAATAATGGCCACGATATTCACAAGACATAAATAATCATAAATAATCGTTCTATAAATAATCTTTCTTAGTGCATGCGCATTTGCATTTGACGCGGAACTGAATTTCGGTGGTCGGACAAAAATTAATATCTCATTCTTTTTAAAATATAAGGGAGCGGAGAGGCGCAATTATAATTGTTGTACTTTCTTTTGCATAATTTATTGAACAAAGTAAGGAAGAAATAAAAAGAAGAAAAAACAAGGAAGAAAAAAACGTTCCCTGTTCGGGATTCGAACCCTCACAAGTGTGATCTTAAGTCAAGCTTGCGTAGGACCTTGCCAATTTACTTCATGTAATTTAAAGGGGCAATCATATTATTTGAGTCATGTATCCATCTTGTATGTGTGCATCAATATAGTGTGTTTATGCCCGATGAGACGCTTAATCTGTCCCCAATACAAAATCCGTAATCAAACACTAATGCGCATGCGGAAAAACCCGATCTGTTCACAATACAAAATCCGTGATCAGACACGAATGCGCATGCGCAATAACTATACACAAACGTGGGAAAATCGTTGCCAGTCGTAATGAGGCATGCAAAATGCCGCCTTGAATCTCGCTGCAGCAAAACATGTTTGTAAAACCCAATGGCGGATGAAGAAACTCCATTCACGCCATTTAAAGGTTTGATAAAAGATGCGTTCTTTTATTAGTATGACATTGTGGTGTAATAATGGCCACGATTTTCACAAGACATAAATAATCATAAATAATCATTCTATAAATAATCTTTCTTAGTGCATGCGCATTTGCATTTGACGCGGAACTGAATTTCGGTGGTCGGACAAAAATTAATATCTCATTCTTTTTAAAATATAAGGGAGCGGAGAGGCGCAATTATAATTGTTGTACTTTCTTTTGCATAATTTATTGAACAAAGTAAGGAAGAAATAAAAAGAAGAAAAAACAAGGAAGAAAAAAACGTTCCCTGTCCGGGATTCGAACCCTCACCAGTGTGATCTTAAGTCAAGCTTGCGTAGGACCTTGCCACTTTACTTCATGTAATTTAAAGGGGCAAACATATTATTTGAGTCATGTATCCATCTTGTATGTGTGTATCAATATAGTGTGTTTATGCCCGATGAGACGCTTAATCTGTCCCCAATACAAAATCCGTAATCAAACACGAATGCGCATGCGCAAAAACTAGCATACAAACCAGGGAAAATCGTTCCAAGTCGTAATAAAGCATGCAAAATGCCACCTTGAATCTAGCTGCGTCACAAAATGTTTTTAAACCCTAATGGTGGAATAAGAAACTCCATTCACGCCTTTTAATGGTTTAATAAAACATGCGTTCTTTTATTCGTATGATATTGTGGCATAATAATGGGCACGATTTTCGCAAGACACAAAATCGAAACGCCACGCGAGCACCATAATCTCTCTAAGCGCATGCGTATTTGCGACTACGTACGGATTTTGCATAACACCGGTTAGTTTAATTACATTTATCCAGCTGCTATCAAGATGCGGATGTAGATCGATCGAGGGCAGTATTCCACGTACCGGTTGGTAATAGCCTATTATCGTCACGAAATGTTTTGCATTGGCCAAAACGGAGAAATAGATCTTCAAAGGAAAAATGTAATGTGAAGATTGCCGATTTTTTTTATTGAGCACTTCATCATCTCTCTCATGGAAACGCGCCTTTTTTCAACATGTCAAAAAAGTTACCGAGACACATCAAATTACGGTACTTATAAATAAAATGAATACATACATGAAACAATTTGACGCGGAAATGCATTTCGGTGGTCGGACAAAAATTAATATCTCATTCTTTTTAAAATATAAGGGAGCGGAGAGGCGCAATTATAATTGTTGTACTTTCTTTTGCATAATTTATTGAAGCAAAAAAAGGTAAAAAACAAGGAAGGGAAAGCAAAAAAGGAATACATTCAATGTCCGGGTTTCGAACCATCACCAGTATGATCTTAAGTCAAGCTCGCGTAGCACCTTGCCACTTCACTTCATGTAATTTAAGGGGCAATCATATTATTTGAGTCATGTATTCATTTTGTATGTGTGTATCAGTCTAGTGTGTTTATGCCCGATCTGTTCACAATACAAAATCCGTGATCAGACACGAATGCGCATGCGCAATAACTATACACAAACGTGGGAAAATCGTTGCCAGTCGTAATGAGGCATGCAAAATGCCGCCTTGAATCTCGCTGCAGCAAAACATGTTTGTAAAACCCAATGGCGGATGAAGAAACTCTATTCACGCTATTTAAAGGTTTGATAAAGATGCGTTCTTTTATTAGTATGACATTATGGTGTAATAATGGCCACGATATTCACAAGACATAAATAATCATAAATAATCGTTCTATAAATAATCTTTCTTAGTGCATGCGCATTTGCATTTGACGCGGAACTGAATTTCGGTGGTCGGACAAAAATTAATATCTCATTCTTTTTAAAATATAAGGGAGCGGAGAGGCGCAATTATAATTGTTGTACTTTCTTTTGCATAATTTATTGAACAAAGTAAGGAAGAAATAAAAAGAAGAAAAAACAAGGAAGAAAAAAACGTTCCCTGTTCGGGATTCGAACCCTCACAAGTGTGATCTTAAGTCAAGCTTGCGTAGGACCTTGCCAATTTACTTCATGTAATTTAAAGGGGCAATCATATTATTTGAGTCATGTATCCATCTTGTATGTGTGCATCAATATAGTGTGTTTATGCCCGATGAGACGCTTAATCTGTCCCCAATACAAAATCCGTAATCAAACACGAATGCGCATGCGCAAAAACTAGCATACAAACCAGGGAAAATCGTTCCAAGTCGTAATAAAGCATGCAAAATGCCACCTTGAATCTAGCTGCGTCACAAAATGTTTTTAAACCCTAATGGTGGAATAAGAAACTCCATTCACGCCTTTTAATGGTTTAATAAAACATGCGTTCTTTTATTCGTATGATATTGTGGCATAATAATGGGCACGATTTTCGCAAGACACAAAATCGAAACGCCACGCGAGCACCATAATCTCTCTAAGCGCATGCGTATTTGCGACTACGTACGGATTTTGCATAACACCGGTTAGTTTAATTACATTTATCCAGCTGCTATCAAGATGCGGATGTAGATCGATCGAGGGCAGTATTCCACGTACCGGTTGGTAATAGCCTATTATCGTCACGAAATGTTTTGCATTGGCCAAAACGGAGAAATAGATCTTCAAAGGAAAAATGTAATGTGAAGATTGCCGATTTTTTTTATTGAGCACTTCATCATCTCTCTCATGGTAACGCGCCTTTTTTCAACATGTCAAAAAAGTTACCGAGACACATCAAATTACGGTACTTATAAATAAAATGAATACATACATGAAACAATTTGACGCGGAAATGCATTTCGGTGGTCGGACAAAAATTAATATCTCATTCTTTTTAAAATATAAGGGAGCGGAGAGGCGCAATTATAATTGTTGTACTTTCTTTTGCATAATTTATTGAAGCAAAAAAAGGTAAAAAACAAGGAAGGGAAAGCAAAAAAGGAATACATTCAATGTCCGGGTTTCGAACCATCACCAGTATGATCTTAAGTCAAGCTCGCGTAGCACCTTGCCACTTCACTTCATGTAATTTAAGGGGCAATCATATTATTTGAGTCATGTATTCATTTTGTATGTGTGTATCAGTCTAGTGTGTTTATGCCCGATCTGTTCACAATACAAAATCCGTGATCAGACACGAATGCGCATGCGCAATAACTATACACAAACGTGGGAAAATCGTTGCCAGTCGTAATGAGGCATGCAAAATGCCGCCTTGAATCTCGCTGCAGCAAAACATGTTTGTAAAACCCAATGGCGGATGAAGAAACTCTATTCACGCTATTTAAAGGTTTGATAAAGATGCGTTCTTTTATTAGTATGACATTATGGTGTAATAATGGCCACGATATTCACAAGACATAAATAATCGTTCTATAAATAATCTTTCTTAGTGCATGCGCATTTGCATTTGACGCGGAACTGAATTTCGGTGGTCGGACAAAAATTAATATCTCATTCTTTTTAAAATATAAGGGAGCGGAGAGGCGCAATTATAATTGTTGTACTTTCTTTTGCATAATTTATTGAACAAAGTAAGGAAGAAATAAAAAGAAGAAAAAACAAGGAAGAAAAAAACGTTCCCTGTCCGGGATTCGAACCCTCACAAGTGTGATCTTAAGTCAAGCTTGCGTAGGACCTTGCCAATTTACTTCATGTAATTTAAAGGGGCAATCATATTATTTGAGTCATGTATCCATCTTGTATGTGTGCATCAATATAGTGTGTTTATGCCCGATGAGACGCTTAATCTGTCCCCAATACAAAATCCGTAATCAAACACTAATGCGCATGCGCAAAAACCCGATCTGTTCACAATACAAAATCCGTGATCAGACACGAATGCGCATGCGCAATAACTATACACAAACGTGGGAAAATCGTTGCCAGTCGTAATGAGGCATGCAAAATGCCGCCTTGAATCTCGCTGCAGCAAAACATGTTTGTAAAACCCAATGGCGGATGAAGAAACTCCATTCACGCCATTTAAAGGTTTGATAAAAGATGCGTTCTTTTATTAGTATGACATTGTGGTGTAATAATGGCCACGATTTTCACAAGACATAAATAATCATAAATAATCATTCTATAAATAATCTTTCTTAGTGCATGCGCATTTGCATTTGACGCGGAACTGAATTTCGGTGGTCGGACAAAAATTAATATCTCATTCTTTTTAAAATATAAGGGAGCGGAGAGGCGCAATTATAATTGTTGTACTTTCTTTTGCATAATTTATTGAACAAAGTAAGGAAGAAATAAAAAGAAGAAAAAACAAGGAAGAAAAAAACGTTCCCTGTCCGGGATTCGAACCCTCACCAGTGTGATCTTAAGTCAAGCTTGCGTAGGACCTTGCCACTTTACTTCATGTAATTTAAAGGGGCAAACATATTATTTGAGTCATGTATCCATCTTGTATGTGTGTATCAATATAGTGTGTTTATGCCCGATGAGACGCTTAATCTGTCCCCAATACAAAATCCGTAATCAAACACGAATGCGCATGCGCAAAAACTAGCATACAAACCAGGGAAAATCGTTCCAAGTCGTAATAAAGCATGCAAAATGCCACCTTGAATCTAGCTGCGTCACAAAATGTTTTTAAACCCTAATGGTGGAATAAGAAACTCCATTCACGCCTTTTAATGGTTTAATAAAACATGCGTTCTTTTATTCGTATGATATTGTGGCATAATAATGGGCACGATTTTCGCAAGACACAAAATCGAAACGCCACGCGAGCACCATAATCTCTCTAAGCGCATGCGTATTTGCGACTACGTACGGATTTTGCATAACACCGGTTAGTTTAATTACATTTATCCAGCTGCTATCAAGATGCGGATGTAGATCGATCGAGGGCAGTATTCCACGTACCGGTTGGTAATAGCCTATTATCGTCACGAAATGTTTTGCATTGGCCAAAACGGAGAAATAGATCTTCAAAGGAAAAATGTAATGTGAAGATTGCCGATTTTTTTTATTGAGCACTTCATCATCTCTCTCATGGTAACGCTCCTTTTTTCAACATGTCAAAAAAGTTACCGAGACACATCAAATTACGGTACTTATAAATAAAATGAATACATACATGAAACAATTTGACGCGGAAATGCATTTCGGTGGTCGGACAAAAATTAATATCTCATTCTTTTTAAAATATAAGGGAGCGGAGAGGCGCAATTATAATTGTTGTACTTTCTTTTGCATAATTTATTGAAGCAAAAAAAGGTAAAAAACAAGGAAGGGAAAGCAAAAAAGGAATACATTCAATGTCCGGGTTTCGAACCATCACCAGTATGATCTTAAGTCAAGCTCGCGTAGCACCTTGCCACTTCACTTCATGTAATTTAAGGGGCAATCATATTATTTGAGTCATGTATTCATTTTGTATGTGTGTATCAGTCTAGTGTGTTTATGCCCGATCTGTTCACAATACAAAATCCGTGATCAGACACGAATGCGCATGCGCAATAACTATACACAAACGTGGGAAAATCGTTGCCAGTCGTAATGAGGCATGCAAAATGCCGCCTTGAATCTCGCTGCAGCAAAACATGTTTGTAAAACCCAATGGCGGATGAAGAAACTCTATTCACGCTATTTAAAGGTTTGATAAAGATGCGTTCTTTTATTAGTATGACATTATGGTGTAATAATGGCCACGATATTCACAAGACATAAATAATCATAAATAATCGTTCTATAAATAATCTTTCTTAGTGCATGCGCATTTGCATTTGACGCGGAACTGAATTTCGGTGGTCGGACAAAAATTAATATCTCATTCTTTTTAAAATATAAGGGAGCGGAGAGGCGCAATTATAATTGTTGTACTTTCTTTTGCATAATTTATTGAACAAAGTAAGGAAGAAATAAAAAGAAGAAAAAACAAGGAAGAAAAAAACGTTCCCTGTCCGGGATTCGAACCCTCACAAGTGTGATCTTAAGTCAAGCTTGCGTAGGACCTTGCCAATTTACTTCATGTAATTTAAAGGGGCAATCATATTATTTGAGTCATGTATCCATCTTGTATGTGTGCATCAATATAGTGTGTTTATGCCCGATGAGACGCTTAATCTGTCCCCAATACAAAATCCGTAATCAAACACTAATGCGCATGCGCAAAAACCCGATCTGTTCACAATACAAAATCCGTGATCAGACACGAATGCGCATGCGCAATAACTATACACAAACGTGGGAAAATCGTTGCCAGTCGTAATGAGGCATGCAAAATGCCGCCTTGAATCTCGCTGCAGCAAAACATGTTTGTGAAACCCAATGGCGGATGAAGAAACTCCATTCACGCCATTTAAAGGTTTGATAAAAGATGCGTTCTTTTATTAGTATGACATTGTGGTGTAATAATGGCCACGATTTTCACAAGACATAAATAATCATAAATAATCATTCTATAAATAATCTTTCTTAGTGCATGCGCATTTGCATTTGACGCGGAACTGAATTTCGGTGGTCGGACAAAAATTAATATCTCATTCTTTTTAAAATATAAGGGAGCGGAGAGGCGCAATTATAATTGTTGTACTTTCTTTTGCATAATTTATTGAACAAAGTAAGGAAGAAATAAAAAGAAGAAAAAACAAGGAAGAAAAAAACGTTCCCTGTCCGGGATTCGAACCCTCACCAGTGTGATCTTAAGTCAAGCTTGCGTAGGACCTTGCCACTTTACTTCATGTAATTTAAAGGGGCAAACATATTATTTGAGTCATGTATCCATCTTGTATGTGTGCATCAATATAGTGTGTTTATGCCCGATGAGACGCTTAATCTGTCCCCAATACAAAATCCGTAATCAAACACTAATGCGCATGCGCAAAAACCCGATCTGTTCACAATACAAAATCCGTGATCAGACACGAATGCGCATGCGCAATAACTATACACAAACGTGGGAAAATCGTTGCCAGTCGTAATGAGGCATGCAAAATGCCGCCTTGAATCTCGCTGCAGCAAAACATGTTTGTAAAACCCAATGGCGGATGAAGAAACTCCATTCACGCCATTTAAAGGTTTGATAAAAGATGCGTTCTTTTATTAGTATGACATTGTGGTGTAATAATGGCCACGATTTTCACAAGACATAAATAATCATAAATAATCATTCTATAAATAATCTTTCTTAGTGCATGCGCATTTGCATTTGACGCGGAACTGAATTTCGGTGGTCGGACAAAAATTAATATCTCATTCTTTTTAAAATATAAGGGAGCGGAGAGGCGCAATTATAATTGTTGTACTTTCTTTTGCATAATTTATTGAACAAAGTAAGGAAGAAATAAAAAGAAGAAAAAACAAGGAAGAAAAAAACGTTCCCTGTCCGGGATTCGAACCCTCACCAGTGTGATCTTAAGTCAAGCTTGCGTAGGACCTTGCCACTTTACTTCATGTAATTTAAAGGGGCAAACATATTATTTGAGTCATGTATCCATCTTGTATGTGTGTATCAATATAGTGTGTTTATGCCCGATGAGACGCTTAATCTGTCCCCAATACAAAATCCGTAATCAAACACGAATGCGCATGCGCAAAAACTAGCATACAAACCAGGGAAAATCGTTCCAAGTCGTAATAAAGCATGCAAAATGCCACCTTGAATCTAGCTGCGTCACAAAATGTTTTTAAACCCTAATGGTGGAATAAGAAACTCCATTCACGCCTTTTAATGGTTTAATAAAACATGCGTTCTTTTATTCGTATGATATTGTGGCATAATAATGGGCACGATTTTCGCAAGACACAAAATCGAAACGCCACGCGAGCACCATAATCTCTCTAAGCGCATGCGTATTTGCGACTACGTACGGATTTTGCATAACACCGGTTAGTTTAATTACATTTATCCAGCTGCTATCAAGATGCGGATGTAGATCGATCGAGGGCAGTATTCCACGTACCGGTTGGTAATAGCCTATTATCGTCACGAAATGTTTTGCATTGGCCAAAACGGAGAAATAGATCTTCAAAGGAAAAATGTAATGTGAAGATTGCCGATTTTTTGTATTGAGCACTTCATCATCTCTCTCATGGTAACGCGCCTTTTTTCAACATGTCAAAAAAGTTACCGAGACACATCAAATTACGGTACTTATAAATAAAATGAATACATACATGAAACAATTTGACGCGGAAATGCATTTCGGTGGTCGGACAAAAATTAATATCTCATTCTTTTTGAAATATAAGGGAGCGGAGAGGCGCAATTATAATTGTTGTACTTTCTTTTGCATAATTTATTGAAGCAAAAAAAGGTAAAAAAACAAGGAAGGGAAAGCAAAAAAAAATACATACAATGTCCGCGTTTCGAACCCTCACCAGTATGATCTTAAGTCAAGCTCGCGTAGCACCTTGCCACTTCACTTCATGTAATTTAAGGGGCAATCATATTATTTGAGTCATGTATTCATCTTGTATGTGTGTATCAGTCTAGTGTGTTTATGCCCGATCTGTTCACAATACAAAATCCGTGATCAGACACGAATGCGCATGCGCAATAACTATACACAAACGTGGGAAAATCGTTGCCAGTCGTAATGAGGCATGCAAAATGCCGCCTTGAATCTCGCTGCAGCAAAACATGTTTGTAAAACCCAATGGCGGATGAAGAAACTCTATTCACGCTATTTAAAGGTTTGATAAAGATGCGTTCTTTTATTAGTATGACATTGTGGTGTAATAATGGCCACGATATTCACAAGACATAAATAATCATAAATAATCGTTCTATAAATAATCTTTCTTAGTGCATGCGCATTTGTATTTGACGCGGAACTGAATTTCGGTGGTCGGACAAAAATTAATATCTCATTCTTTTTAAAATATAAGGGAGCGGAGAGGCGCAATTATAATTGTTGCACTTTCTTTTGCATAATTTATTGAACAAAGTAAGGAAGAAATAAAAAGAAGAAAAAACAAGGAAGAAAAAAACGTTCCCTGTCCGGGATTCGAACCCTCACCAGTGTGATCTTAAGTCAAGCTTGCGTAGGACCTTGCCACTTTACTTCATGTAATTTAAAGGGGCAAACATATTATTTGAGTCATGTATCCATCTTGTATGTGTGTATCAATATAGTGTGTTTATGCCCGATGAGACGCTTAATCTGTCCCCAATACAAAATCCGTAATCAAACACGAATGCGCATGCGCAAAAACTAGCATACAAACCAGGGAAAATCGTTCCAAGTCGTAATAAAGCATGCAAAATGCCACCTTGAATCTCGCTGCGTCACAAAATGTTTTTAAACCCTATTGGTGGAATAAGAAACTCCATTCACGCCTTTTAATGGTTTAATAAAACATGCGTTCTTTTATTCGTATGATATTGTGGCATAATAATGGGCACGATTTTCGCAAGACACAAAATCGAAACGCCACGCGAGCACCATAATCTCTCTAAGCGCATGCGTATTTGCGACTACGTACGGATTTTGCATAACACCGGTTAGTTTAATTACATTTATCCAGCTGCTATCAAGATGCGGATGTAGATCGATCGAGGGCAGTATTCCACATACCGGTTGGTAATAGCCTATTATCGTCACGAAATGTTTTGCATTGGCCAAAACGGAGAAATAGATCTTCAAAGGAAAAATGTAATGTGAAGATTGCCGATTTTTTTTATTGAGCACTTCATCATCTCTCTCATGGTAACGCGCCTTTTTTCAACATGTCAAAAAAGTTACCGAGACACATCAAATTACGGTACTTATAAATAAAATGAATACATACATGAAACAATTTGACGCGGAAATGCATTTCGGTGGTCGGAAAAAAATTAATATCTCATTCTTTTTAAAATATAAGGGAGCGGAGAGGCGCAAATATAATTGTTGTACTTTCTTTTGCATAATTTATTGAAGCAAAAAAAGGTAAAAAACAAGGAAGGGAAAGCAAAAAAGGAATACATTCAATGTCCGGGTTTCGAACCCTCACCAGTATGATCTTAAGTCAAGCTCGCGTAGCACCTTGCCACTTCACTTCATGTAATTTAAGGGGCAATCATATTATTTGAGTCATGTATTCATTTTGTATGTGTGTATCAGTCTAGTGTGTTTATGCCCGATCTGTTCACAATACAAAATCCGTGATCAGACACGAATGCGCATGCGCAATAACTATACACAAACGTGGGAAAATCGTTGCCAGTCGTAATGAGGCATGCAAAATGCCGCCTTGAATCTCGCTGCAGCAAAACATGTTTGTAAAACCCAATGGCGGATGAAGAAACTCTATTCACGCTATTTAAAGGTTTGATAAAGATGCGTTCTTTTATTAGTATGACATTGTGGTGTAATAATGGCCACGATATTCACAAGACATAAATAATCATAAATAATCGTTCTATAAATAATCTTTCTTAGTGCATGCGCATTTGCATTTGACGCGGAACTGAATTTCGGTGGTCGGACAAAAATTAATATCTCATTCTTTTTAAAATATAAGGGAGCGGAGAGGCGCAATTATAATTGTTGTACTTTCTTTTGCATAATTTATTGAACAAAGTAAGGAAGAAATAAAAAGAAGAAAAAACAAGGAAGAAAAAAACGTTCCCTGTCCGGGATTCGAACCCTCACAAGTGTGATCTTAAGTCAAGCTTGCGTAGGACCTTGCCACTTTACTTCATGTAATGTAAAGGGGCAATCATATTATTTGAGTCATGTATCCATCTTGTATGTGTGCATCAATATAGTGTGTTTATGCCCGATGAGACGCTTAATCTGTCCCCAATACAAAATCCGTAATCAAACACTAATGCGCATGCGCAAAAACCCGATCTGTTCACAATACAAAATCCGTGATCAGACACGAATGCGCATGCGCAATAACTATACACAAACGTGGGAAAATCGTTCCAAGTCGTAATGAAGCATGCAAAATGCCGCCTTGAATCTCGCTGCAGCAAAACATGTTTCTAAAACCCAATGGCGGATGAAGAAACTCCATTCACGCCATTTAAAGGTTTGATAAAAGATGCGTTCTTTTATTAGTATGACATTGTGGTGTAATAATGGCCACGATTTTCACAAGACATGAATAATCATAAATAATCATTCTATAAATAATCTTTCTTAGTGCATGCGCATTTGCATTTGACGCGGAACTGAATTTCGGTGGTCGGACAAAAATTAATATCTCATTCTTTTTAAAATATAATGGAGCGGAGAGGCGCAATTATAATTGTTGTACTTTCTTTTGCATAATTTATTGAACAAAGTAAGGAAGAAATAAAAAGAAGAAAAAACAAGGAAGAAAAAAACGTTCCCTGTCCGGGATTCGAACCCTCACCAGTGTGATCTTAAGTCAAGCTTGCGTAGGACCTTGCCATTTTACTTCATGTAATTTAAAGGGGCAATCATATTATTTGAGTCATGTATCCATCTTGTATGTGTGTATCAATATAGTGTGTTTATGCCCGATGAGACGCTTAATCTGTCCCCAATACAAAATCCGTAATCAAACACGAATGCGCATGCACAAAAACTAGCATACAAACCAGGGAAAATCGTTCCAAGTCGTAATAAAGCATGCAAAATGCCACCTTGAATCTCGCTGCGTCACAAAATGTTTTTAAGCCCTAATGGTGGAATAAGAAACTCCATTCACGCCTTTTAATGGTTTAATAAAACATGCGTTCTTTTATTCGTATGATATTGTGGCATAATAATGGGCACGATTTTCGCAAGACACAAAATCGAAACGCCACGCGAGCACCATAATCTCTCTAAGCGCATGCGTATTTGCGACTACGTACGGTTTTGCATAACACCGGTTAGTTTAATTACATTTATCCAGCTGCTATCAAGATGCGGATGTAGATCGATCGAGGGCAGTATTCCACTTACCGGTTGGTAATAGCCTATGATCGTCACGAAATGTTTTGCATTGGCCAAAACGGAGAAATAGATCTTCAAAGGAAAAATGTAATGTGAAGATTGCCGATTTTTTGTATTGAGCACTTCATCATCTCTCTCATGGTAACGCGCCTTTTTTCAACATGTCAAACAAGTTACCGAGACACATCAAATTACGGTACTTATAAATAAAATGAATACATACATGAAACAATTTGACGCGGAAATGCATTTCGGTGGTCGGACAAAAATTAATATCTCATTCTTTTTAAAATATAAGGGAGCGGAGAGGCGCAATTATAATTGTTGTACTTTCTTTTGCATAATTTATTGAAGCAAAAAAAGGAAAAAAAACAAGGAAGGGAAAGCAAAAAAAAAATACATTCAATGTCCGGGTTTCGAACCCTCACCAGTATGATCTTAAGTCAAGCTCGTGTAGCACCTTGCCACTTCACTTCATGTAATTTAAGGGGCAATCATATTATTTGAGTCATGTATTCATCTTGTATGTGTGTATCAGTCTAGTGTGTTTATGCCCGATCTGTTCACAATACAAAATCCGTGATCAGACACGAATGCGCAAACGTGGGAAAATCGTTGCCAGTCGTAATGAGGCATGCAAAATGCCGCCTTGAATCTCGCTGCAGCAAAACATGTTTCTAAAACCCAATGGCGGATGAAGAAACTCTATTCACGCTGTTTAAAGGTTTGATAAAGATGCGTTCTTTTATTAGTATGACATTGTGGTGTAATAATGGCCACGATTTTCACAAGACATAAATAATCATAAATAATCATTCTATAAATAATCTTTCTTAGTGCATGCGCATTTGCATTTGACGCGGAACTGAATTTCGGTGGTCGGACAAAAATTAATATATCATTATTTTTAAAATATAAGGGAGCGGAGAGGCGCAATTATAATTGTTGTACTTTCTTTTGCATAATTTATTGAACAAAGTAAGGAAGAAATAAAAAGAAGAAAAAACAAGTGTTTATGCCCGATGAGACGCTTAATCTGTCCCCAATACAAAATCCGTAATCAAACACTAATGCGCATGCGCAAAAACCCGATCTGTTCACAATACAAAATCCGTGATCAGACACGAATGCGCATGCGCAATAACTATACACAAACGTGGGAAAATCGTTGCCAGTCGTAATGAGGCATGCAAAATGCCGCCTTGAATCTCGCTGCAGCAAAACATGTTTGTAAAACCCAATGGCGGATGAAGAAACTCCATTCACGCCATTTAAAGGTTTGATAAAAGATGCGTTCTTTTATTAGTATGACATTGTGGTGTAATAATGGCCACGATTTTCACAAGACATAAATAATCATAAATAATCATTCTATAAATAATCTTTCTTAGTGCATGCGCATTTGCATTTGACGCGGAACTGAATTTCGGTGGTCGGACAAAAATTAATATCTCATTCTTTTTAAAATATAAGGGAGCGGAGAGGCGCAATTATAATTGTTGTACTTTCTTTTGCATAATTTATTGAACAAAGTAAGGAAGAAATAAAAAGAAGAAAAAACAAGGAAGAAAAAAACGTTCCCTGTCCGGGATTCGAACCCTCACCAGTGTGATCTTAAGTCAAGCTTGCGTAGGACCTTGCCACTTTACTTCATGTAATTTATAGGGGCAAACATATTATTTGAGTCATGTATCCATCTTGTATGTGTGTATCAATATAGTGTGTTTATGCCCGATGAGACGCTTAATCTGTCCCCAATACAAAATCCGTAATCAAACACGAATGCGCATGCGCAAAAACTAGCATACAAACCAGGGAAAATCGTTCCAAGTCGTAATAAAGCATGCAAAATGCCACCTTGAATCTAGCTGCGTCACAAAATGTTTTTAAACCCTAATGGTGGAATAAGAAACTCCATTCACGCCTTTTAATGGTTTAATAAAACATGCGTTCTTTTATTCGTATGATATTGTGGCATAATAATGGGCACGATTTTCGCAAGACACAAAATCGAAACGCCACGCGAGCACCATAATCTCTCTAAGCGCATGCGTATTTGCGACTACGTACGGATTTTGCATATTATAAAACGGCTCTGGTAAATTCAGTAACGTGATTGGTTAAATCCAGTCACGTGACTATTCATTAAATTTCAACAAACAAACAAGAAAAAGCGTAACCAAAGACACCTTCTAGTGTCTTTGGCGTAACACACATGTGTTGTCACTTTTTGTTGCGCGATATTTGCACGGCTGTGACGTCACAATGCTTGTTGACATAGTTCTACGAAGTCAAACTTGCGAAAGTGATTTAAAAAAAGATGGAAAATGCTTCGTTCTGTAAATAATGTGTTCTGTAGTAAATAAATCTTAGCAGATTCGTAAATTATATGGTATGTGGTTTGATATTGGGAAGTTTTGGAATGGAAATGCATACAATTCTTTGATAATTCTCACTTTTAACGGGAAAATTTTCGGATTTTCGGCGACTGCATTTGATCTGCTGAGTTGCAGAGTAAAATTCAGTGAAGCGAGTGCAATCTAGTGATGATTATTTTGGTAAATTCCTAATAAATTCACACTCTAGAGAGTAGATAGACTTGGTTACTAATTGTGGAGAGCCTGTTTTCAATAATCTAGCAAAATAAAACAATCCGTGGTTGAGCCTGTTTTATAAAACAAATAATACTACGGCCTTGTTATCGTGCCGTCATGTAAATGCATCGACTCTCGGCTATGTTAGCTGTGCGCATGCGCACTCGGCTTCGCCTCGTGCACAACGTACAGCTAACATAGCCTCGAGTGCAATGCATTTACACAACGCACTCAAGACCGTGTATTATTTGTATAACACCGGTTAGTTTAATTACATTTATCCAGCTGCTATCAAGATGCGGATGTAGATCGATCGAGGGCAGTATTCCACGTACCGGTTGGTAATAGCCTATTATCGTCACGAAATGTTTTGCATTGGCCAAAACGGAGAAATAGATCTTCAAAGGAAAAATGTAATGTGAAGATTGCCGATTTTTTTTATTGAGCACTTCATCATCTCTCTCATGGTAACGCGCCTTTTTTCAACATGTCAAAAAAGTTACCGAGACACATCAAATGTCGGTACTTATAAATAAAATGAATACATACATGAAACAATTTGACGCGGAAATGCATTTCGGTGGTCGGACACAAATTAATATCTCATTCTTTTTAAAATATAAGGGAGCGGAGAGGCGCAATTATAATTGTTGTACTTTCTTTTGCATAATTTATTGAAGCAAAAAAAGGTAAAAAACAAGGAAGGGAAAGCAAAAAAGGAATACATTCAATGTCCGGGTTTCGAACCCTCACCAGTATGATCTTAAGTCAAGCTCGCGTAGCACCTTGCCACTTCACTTCATGTAATTTAAGGGGCAATCATATTATTTGAGTCATGTATTCATTTTGTATGTGTGTATCAGTCTAGTGTGTTTATGCCCGATCTGTTCACAATACAAAATCCGTGATCAGACACGAATGCGCATGCGCAATAACTATACACAAACGTGGGAAAATCGTTGCCAGTCGTAATGAGGCATGCAAAATGCCGCCTTGAATCTCGCTGCAGCAAAACATGTTTGTAAAACCCAATGGCGGATGAAGAAACTCTATTCACGCTATTTAAAGGTTTGATAAAGATGCGTTCTTTTATTAGTATGACATTGTGGTGTAATAATGGCCACGATATTCACAAGACATAAATAATCATAAATAATCGTTCTATAAATAATCTTTCTTAGTGCATGCGCATTTGCATTTGACGCGGAACTGAATTTCGGTGGTCGGACAAAAATTAATATCTCATTCTTTTTAAAATATAAGGGAGCGGAGAGGCGCAATTATAATTGTTGTACTTTCTTTTGCATAATTTATTGAACAAAGTAAGGAAGAAATAAAAAGAAGAAAAAACAAGGAAGAAAAAAACGTTCCCTGTCCGGGATTCGAACCCTCACAAGTGTGATCTTAAGTCAAGCTTGCGTAGGACCTTGCCACTTTACTTCATGTAATGTAAAGGGGCAATCATATTATTTGAGTCATGTATCCATCTTGTATGTGTGCATCAATATAGTGTGTTTATGCCCGATGAGACGCTTAATCTGTCCCCAATACAAAATCCGTAATCAAACACTAATGCGCATGCGCAAAAACCCGATCTGTTCACAATACAAAATCCGTGATCAGACACGAATGCGCATGCGCAATAACTATACACAAACGTGGGAAAATCGTTCCAAGTCGTAATGAAGCATGCAAAATGCCGCCTTGAATCTCGCTGCAGCAAAACATGTTTCTAAAACCCAATGGCGGATGAAGAAACTCCATTCACGCCATTTAAAGGTTTGATAAAAGATGCGTTCTTTTATTAGTATGACATTGTGGTGTAATAATGGCCACGATTTTCACAAGACATAAATAATCATAAATAATCATTCTATAAATAATCTTTCTTAGTGCATGCGCATTTGCATTTGACGCGGAACTGAATTTCGGTGGTCGGACAAAAATTAATATCTCATTCTTTTTAAAATATAAGGGAGCGGAGAGGCGCAATTATAATTGTTGTACTTTCTTTTGCATAATTTATTGAACAAAGTAAGGAAGAAATAAAAAGAAGAAAAAACAAGGAAGAAAAAAACGTTCCCTGTCCGGGATTCGAACCCTCACCAGTGTGATCTTAAGTCAAGCTTGCGTAGGACCTTGCCACTTTACTTCATGTAATTTAAAGGGGCAAACATATTATTTGAGTCATGTATCCATCTTGTATGTGTGTATCAATATAGTGTGTTTATGCCCGATGAGACGCTTAATCTGTCCCCAATACAAAATCCGTAATCAAACACGAATGCGCATGCGCAAAAACTAGCATACAAACCAGGGAAAATCGTTCCAAGTCGTAATAAAGCATGCAAAATGCCACCTTGAATCTAGCTGCGTCACAAAATGTTTTTAAACCCTAATGGTGGAATAAGAAACTCCATTCACGCCTTTTAATGGTTTAATAAAACATGCGTTCTTTTATTCGTATGATATTGTGGCATAATAATGGGCACGATTTTCGCAAGACACAAAATCGAAACGCCACGCGAGCACCATAATCTCTCTAAGCGCATGCGTATTTGCGACTACGTACGGATTTTGCATAACACCGGTTAGTTTAATTACATTTATCCAGCTGCTATCAAGATGCGGATGTAGATCGATCGAGGGCAGTATTCCACGTACCGGTTGGTAATAGCCTATTATCGTCACGAAATGTTTTGCATTGGCCAAAACGGAGAAATAGATCTTCAAAGGAAAAATGTAATGTGAAGATTGCCGATTTTTTTTATTGAGCACTTCATCATCTCTCTCATGGTAACGCGCCTTTTTTCAACATGTCAAAAAAGTTACCGAGACACATCAAATGTCGGTACTTATAAATAAAATGAATACATACATGAAACAATTTGACGCGGAAATGCATTTCGGTGGTCGGACACAAATTAATATCTCATTCTTTTTAAAATATAAGGGAGCGGAGAGGCGCAATTATAATTGTTGTACTTTCTTTTGCATAATTTATTGAAGCAAAAAAAGGTAAAAAACAAGGAAGGGAAAGCAAAAAAGGAATACATTCAATGTCCGGGTTTCGAACCCTCACCAGTATGATCTTAAGTCAAGCTCGCGTAGCACCTTGCCACTTCACTTCATGTAATTTAAGGGGCAATCATATTATTTGAGTCATGTATTCATTTTGTATGTGTGTATCAGTCTAGTGTGTTTATGCCCGATCTGTTCACAATACAAAATCCGTGATCAGACACGAATGCGCATGCGCAATAACTATACACAAACGTGGGAAAATCGTTGCCAGTCGTAATGAGGCATGCAAAATGCCGCCTTGAATCTCGCTGCAGCAAAACATGTTTGTAAAACCCAATGGCGGATGAAGAAACTCTATTCACGCTATTTAAAGGTTTGATAAAGATGCGTTCTTTTATTAGTATGACATTGTGGTGTAATAATGGCCACGATATTCACAAGACATAAATAATCATAAATAATCGTTCTATAAATAATCTTTCTTAGTGCATGCGCATTTGCATTTGACGCGGAACTGAATTTCGGTGGTCGGACAAAAATTAATATCTCATTCTTTTTAAAATATAAGGGAGCGGAGAGGCGCAATTATAATTGTTGTACTTTCTTTTGCATAATTTATTGAACAAAGTAAGGAAGAAATAAAAAGAAGAAAAAACAAGGAAGAAAAAAACGTTCCCTGTCCGGGATTCGAACCCTCACAAGTGTGATCTTAAGTCAAGCTTGCGTAGGACCTTGCCACTTTACTTCATGTAATTTAAAGGGGCAATCATATTATTTGAGTCATGTATCCATCTTGTATGTGTGCATCAATATAGTGTGTTTATGCCCGATGAGACGCTTAACATTCTGTCCCCAATACAAAATCCGTATTCAAACACTAATGCGCATGCGCAAAAACTAGCATACAAACCAGGGAAAATCGTTCCAAGTCGTAATCAAGCATGCAAAATGCCGCCTTGAATCTCGCTGCAGCAAAACATGTTTCTAAAACCCAATGGCGGATGAAGAAACTCCATTCACGCCATTTAAAGGTTTGATAAAAGATGCGTTCTTTTATTAGTATGACATTGTGGTGTAATAATGGCCACGATTTTCACAAGACATGAATAATCATAAATAATCATTCTATAAATAATCTTTCTTAGTGCATGCGCATTTGCATTTGACGCGGAACTGAATTTCGGTGGTCGGACAAAAATTAATATCTCATTCTTTTAAAAATATAATGGAGCGGAGAGGCGCAATTATAATTGTTGTACTTTCTTTTGCATAATTTATTGAACAAAGTAAGGAAGAAATAAAAAGAAGAAAAAACAAGGAAGAAAAAAACGTTCCCTGTCCGGGATTCGAACCCTCACCAGTGTGATCTTAAGTCAAGCTTGCGTAGGACCTTGCCATTTTACTTCATGTAATTTAAAGGGGCAATCATATTATTTGAGTCATGTATCCATCTTGTATGTGTGTATCAATATAGTGTGTTTATGCCCGATGAGACGCTTAATCTGTCCCCAATACAAAATCCGTAATCAAACACGAATGCGCATGCACAAAAACTAGCATACAAACCAGGGAAAATCGTTCCAAGTCGTAATAAAGCATGCAAAATGCCACCTTGAATCTCGCTGCGTCACAAAATGTTTTTAAGCCCTAATGGTGGAATAAGAAACTCCATTCACGCCTTTTAATGGTTTAATAAAACATGCGTTCTTTTATTCGTATGATATTGTGGCATAATAATGGGCACGATTTTCGCAAGACACAAAATCGAAACGCCACGCGAGCACCATAATCTCTCTAAGCGCATGCGTATTTGCGACTACGTACGGATTTTGCATAACACCGGTTAGTTTAATTACATTTATCCAGCTGCTATCAAGATGCGGATGTAGATCGATCGAGGGCAGTATTCCACGTACCGGTTGGTAATAGCCTATTATCGTCACGAAATGTTTTGCATTGGCCAAAACGGAGAAATAGATCTTCAAAGGAAAAATGTAATGTGAAGATTGCCGATTTTTTGTATTGAGCACTTCATCATCTCTCTCATCGTAACGCGCCTTTTTTCAACATGTCAAAAAAGTTACCGAGACACATCAAATTACGGTACTTATAAATAAAATGAATACATACATGAAACAATTTGACGCGGAAATGCATTTCGGTGGTCGGACAAAAATTAATATCTCATTCTTTTTAAAATATAAGGGAGCGGAGAGGCGCAATTATAATTGTTGTACTTTCTTTTGCATAATTTATTGAAGCAAAAAAAGGTAAAAAAACAAGGAAGGGAAAGCAAAAAAAAATACATTCAATGTCCGGGTTTCGAACCCTCACCAGTATGATCTTAAGTCAAGCTCGCGTAGCACCTTGCCACTTCACTTCATGTAATTTAAGGGGCAATCATATTATTTGAGTCATGTATTCATCTTGTATGTGTGTATCAGTCTAGTGTGTTTATGCCCGATCTGTTCACAATACAAAATCCGTGATCAGACACGAATGCGCATGCGCAATAACTATACACAAACGTGGGAAAATCGTTGCCAGTCGTAATGAGGCATGCAAAATGCCGCCTTGAATCTCGCTGCAGCAAAACATGTTTGTAAAACCCAATGGCGGATGAAGAAACTCTATTCACGCTGTTTAAAGGTTTGATAAAGATGCGTTCTTTTATTAGTATGACATTGTGGTGTAATAATGGCCACGATTTTCACAAGACATAAATAATCATAAATAATCATTCTATAAATAATCTTTCTTAGTGCATGCGCATTTGCATTTGACGCGGAACTGAATTTCGGTGGTCGGACAAAAATTAATATATCATTATTTTTAAAATATAAGGGAGCGGAGAGGCGCAATTATAATTGTTGTACTTTCTTTTGCATAATTTATTGAACAAAGTAAGGAAGAAATAAAAAGAAGAAAAAACAAGTGTTTATGCCCGATGAGACGCTTAATCTGTCCCCAATACAAAATCCGTAATCAAACACTAATGCGCATGCGCAAAAACTAGCAAACAAACCAGGGAAAATCGTTCCAAGTCGTAATGAAGCATGCAAAATGCCGCCTTGAATCTCGCTGCAGCAAAACATGTTTCTAAAACCCAATGGCGGATGAAGAAACTCCATTCACGCCATTTAAAGGTTTGATAAAAGATGCGTTCTTTTATTAGTATGACATTGTGGTGTAATAATGGCCACGATTTTCACAAGACATGAATAATCATAAATAATCATTCTATAAATAATCTTTCTTAGTGCATGCGCATTTGCATTTGACGCGGAACTGAATTTCGGTGGTCGGACAAAAATTAATATCTCATTCTTTTTAAAATATAATGGAGCGGAGAGGCGCAATTATAATTGTTGTACTTTCTTTTGCATAATTTATTGAACAAAGTAAGGAAGAAATAAAAAGAAGAAAAAACAAGGAAGAAAAAAACGTTCCCTGTCCGGGATTCGAACCCTCACCAGTGTGATCTTAAGTCAAGCTTGCGTAGGACCTTGCCACTTTACTTCATGTAATTTAAAGGGGCAATCATATTATTTGAGTCATGTATCCATCTTGTATGTGTGTATCAATATAGTGTGTTTATGCCCGATGAGACGCTTAATCTGTCCCCAATACAAAATCCGTAATCAAACACGAATGCGCATGCACAAAAACTAGCATACAAACCAGGGAAAATCGTTCCAAGTCGTAATAAAGCATGCAAAATGCCACCTTGAATCTCGCTGCGTCACAAAATGTTTTTAAGCCCTAATGGTGGAATAAGAAACTCCATTCACGCCTTTTAATGGTTTAATAAAACATGCGTTCTTTTATTCGTATGATATTGTGGCATAATAATGGGCACGATTTTCGCAAGACACAAAATCGGAACGCCACGCGAGCACCATAATCTCTCTAAGCGCATGCGTATTTGCGACTACGTACGGATTTTGCATAACACCGGTTAGTTTAATTACATTTATCCAGCTGCTATCAAGATGCGGATGTAGATCGATCGAGGGCAGTATTCCACGTACCGGTTGGTAATAGCCTATTATCGTCACGAAATGTTTTGCATTGGCCAAAACGGAGAAATAGATCTTCAAAGGAAAAATGTAATGTGAAGATTGCCGATTTTTTGTATTGAGCACTTCATCATCTCTCTCATCGTAACGCGCCTTTTTTCAACATGTCAAAAAAGTTACCGAGACACATCAAATTACGGTACTTATAAATAAAATGAATACATCCATGAAACAATTTGACGCGGAAATGCATTTCGGTGGTCGGACAAAAATTAATATCTCATTCTTTTTAAAATATAAGGGAGCGGAGAGGCGCAATTATAATTGTTGTACTTTCTTTTGCATAATTTATTGAAGCAAAAAAAGGTAAAAAAACAAGGAAGGGAAAGCAAAAAAAAATACATTCAATGTCCGGGTTTCGAACCCTCACCAGTATGATCTTAAGTCAAGCTCGCGTAGCACCTTGCCACTTCACTTCATGTAATTTAAGGGGCAATCATATTATTTGAGTCATGTATTCATCTTGTATCTGTGTATCAGTCTAGTGTGTTTATGCCCGATCTGTTCACAATACAAAATCCGTGATCAGACACGAATGCGCATGCGCAATAACTATACACAAACGTGGGAAAATCGTTGCCAGTCGTAATGAGGCATGCAAAATGCCGCCTTGAATCTCGCTGCAGCAAAACATGTTTGTAAAACCCAATGGCGGATGAAGAAACTCTATTCACGCTGTTTAAAGGTTTGATAAAGATGCGTTCTTTTATTAGTATGACATTGTGGTGTAATAATGGCCACGATTTTCACAAGACATAAATAATCATAAATAATCATTCTATAAATAATCTTTCTTAGTGCATGCGCATTTGCATTTGACGCGGAACTGAATTTCGGTGGTCGGACAAAAATTAATATATCATTATTTTTAAAATATAAGGGAGCGGAGAGGCGCAATTATAATTGTTGTACTTTCTTTTGCATAATTTATTGAACAAAGTAAGGAAGAAATAAAAAGAAGAAAAAACAAGTGTTTATGCCCGATGAGACGCTTAATCTGTCCCCAATACAAAATCCGTAATCAAACACTAATGCGCATGCGCAAAAACTAGCAAACAAACCAGGGAAAATCGTTCCAAGTCGTAATGAAGCATGCAAAATGCCGCCTTGAATCTCGCTGCAGCAAAACATGTTTCTAAAACCCAATGGCGGATGAAGAAACTCCATTCACGCCATTTAAAGGTTTGATAAAAGATGCGTTCTTTTATTAGTATGACATTGTGGTGTAATAATGGCCACGATTTTCACAAGACATGAATAATCATAAATAATCATTCTATAAATAATCTTTCTTAGTGCATGCGCATTTGCATTTGACGCGGAACTGAATTTCGGTGGTCGGACAAAAATTAATATCTCATTCTTTTTAAAATATAATGGAGCGGAGAGGCGCAATTATAATTGTTGTACTTTCTTTTGCATAATTTATTGAACAAAGTAAGGAAGAAATAAAAAGAAGAAAAAACAAGGAAGAAAAAAACGTTCCCTGTCCGGGATTCGAACCCTCACCAGTGTGATCTTAAGTCAAGCTTGCGTAGGACCTTGCCACTTTACTTCATGTAATTTAAAGGGGCAATCATATTATTTGAGTCATGTATCCATCTTGTATGTGTGTATCAATATAGTGTGTTTATGCCCGATGAGACGCTTAATCTGTCCCCAATACAAAATCCGTAATCAAACACGAATGCGCATGCACAAAAACTAGCATACAAACCAGGGAAAATCGTTCCAAGTCGTAATAAAGCATGCAAAATGCCACCTTGAATCTCGCTGCGTCACAAAATGTTTTTAAGCCCTAATGGTGGAATAAGAAACTCCATTCACGCCTTTTAATGGTTTAATAAAACATGCGTTCTTTTATTCGTATGATATTGTGGCATAATAATGGGCACGATTTTCGCAAGACACAAAATCGGAACGCCACGCGAGCACCATAATCTCTCTAAGCGCATGCGTATTTGCGACTACGTACGGATTTTGCATAACACCGGTTAGTTTAATTACATTTATCCAGCTGCTATCAAGATGCGGATGTAGATCGATCGAGGGCAGTATTCCACGTACCGGTTGGTAATAGCCTATTATCGTCACGAAATGTTTTGCATTGGCCAAAACGGAGAAATAGATCTTCAAAGGAAAAATGTAATGTGAAGATTGCCGATTTTTTGTATTGAGCACTTCATCATCTCTCTCATGGTAACGCGCCGTTTTTCAACATGTCAAAAAAGTTACCGAGACACATCAAATTACGGTACTTATAAATAAAATGAATACATACATGAAACAATTTGACGCGGAAATGCATTTCGGTGGTCGGACAAAAATTAATATCTCATTCTTTTTGAAATATAAGGGAGCGGAGAGGCGCAATTATAATTGTTGTACTTTCTTTTGCATAATTTATTGAAGCAAAAAAAGGTAAAAAAACAAGGAAGGGAAAGCAAAAAAAAATACATTCAATATCCGCGTTTCGAACCCTCACCAGTATGATCTTAAGTCAAGCTCGCGTAGCACCTTGCCACTTCACTTCATGTAATTTAAGGGGCAATCATATTATTTGAGTCATGTATTCATCTTGTATGTGTGTATCAGTCTAGTGTGTTTATGCCCGATCTGTTCACAATACAAAATCCGTGATCAGACACGAATGCGCATGCGCAATAACTATACACAAACGTGGGAAAATCGTTGCCAGTCGTAATGAGGCATGCAAAATGCCGCCTTGAATCTCGCTGCAGCAAAACATGTTTGTAAAACCCAATGGCGGATGAAGAAACTCTATTCACGCTATTTAAAGGTTTGATAAAGATGCGTTCTTTTATTAGTATGACATTGTGGTGTAATAATGGCCACGATATTCACAAGACATAAATAATCATAAATAATCGTTCTATAAATAATCTTTCTTAGTGCATGCGCATTTGCATTTGACGCGGAACTGAATTTCGGTGGTCGGACAAAAATTAATATCTCATTCTTTTTAAAATATAAGGGAGCGGAGAGGCGCAATTATAATTGTTGTACTTTCTTTTGCATAATTTATTGAACAAAGTAAGGAAGAAATAAAAAGAAGAAAAAACAAGGAAGAAAAAAACGTTCCCTGTCCGGGATTCGAACCCTCACAAGTGTGATCTTAAGTCAAGCTTGCGTAGGACCTTGCCACTTTACTTCATGTAATTTAAAGGGGCAATCATATTATTTGAGTCATGTATCCATCTTGTATGTGTGCATCAATATAGTGTGTTTATGCCCGATGAGACGCTTAATCTGTCCCCAATACAAAATCCGTAATCAAACACTAATGCGCATGCGCAAAAACCCGATCTGTTCACAATACAAAATCCGTGATCAGACACGAATGCGCATGCGCAATAACTATACACAAACGTGGGAAAATCGTTGCCAGTCGTAATGAGGCATGCAAAATGCAGCCTTGAATCTCGCTGCAGCAAAACATGTTTGTAAAACCCACTGGCGGATGAAGAAACTCCATTCACGCCATTTAAAGGTTTGATAAAAGATGCGTTCTTTTATTAGTATGACATTGTGGTGTAATAATGGCCACGATTTTCACAAGACATAAATAATCATAAATAATCATTCTATAAATAATCTTTCTTAGTGCATGCGCATTTGCATTTGACGCGGAACTGAATTTCGGTGGTCGGACAAAAATTAATATCTCATTCTTTTTAAAATATAAGGGAGCGGAGAGGCGCAATTATAATTGTTGTACTTTCTTTTGCATAAGTTATTGAACAAAGTAAGGAAGAAATAAAAAGAAGAAAAAACAAGGAAGAAAAAAACGTTCCCTGTCCGGGATTCGAACCCTCACTAGTGTGATCTTAAGTCAAGCTTGCGTAGGACCTTGCCACTTTACTTCATGTAATTTAAAGGGGCAAACATATTATTTGAGTCATGTATCCATCTTGTATGTGTGTATCAATATAGTGTGTTTATGCCCGATGAGACGCTTAATCTGTCCCCAATACAAAATCCGTAATCAAACACGAATGCGCATGCGCAAAAACTAGCATACAAACCAGGGAAAATCGTTCCAAGTCGTAATAAAGCATGCAAAATGCCACCTTGAATCTCGCTGCGTCACAAAATGTTTTTAAACCCTAATGGTGGAATAAGAAACTCCATTCACTCCTTTTAATGGTTTAATAAAACATGCGTTCTTTTATTCGTATGATATTGTGGCATAATAATGGGCACGATTTTCGCTAGACACAAAATCGAAACGCCACGCGAGCACCATAATCTCTCTAAGCGCATGCGTATTTGCGACTACGTACGGATTTTGCATAACACCGGTTAGTTTAATTACATTTATCCAGCTGCTATCAAGATGCGGATGTAGATCGATCGAGGGCAGTATTCCACGTACCGGTTGGTAATAGCCTATTATCGTCACGAAATGTTTTGCATTGGCCAAAACGGAGAAATAGATCTTCAAAGGAAAAATGTAATGTGAAGATTGCCGATTTTTTTTATTGAGCACTTCATCATCTCTCTCATGGTAACGCGCCTTTTTTCAACATGTCAAAAAAGTTACCGAGACACATCAAATTACGGTACTTATAAATAAAATGAATACATACATGAAACAATTTGACGCGGAAATGCATTTCGGTGGTCGGACAAAAATTAATATCTCATTCTTTTTAAAATATAAGGGAGCGGAGAGGCGCAAATATAATTGTTGTACTTTCTTTTGCATAATTTATTGAAGCAAAAAAAGGTAAAAAACAAGGAAGGGAAAGCAAAAAAGGAATACATTCAATGTCCGGGTTTCGAACCCTCACCAGTATGATCTTAAGTCAAGCTCGCGTAGCACCTTGCCACTTCACTTCATGTAATTTAAGGGGCAATCATATTATTTGAGTCATGTATTCATTTTGTATGTGTGTATCAGTCTAGTGTGTTTATGCCCGATCTGTTCACAATACAAAATCCGTGATCAGACACGAATGCGCATGCGCAATAACTATACACAAACGTGGGAAAATCGTTGCCAGTCGTAATGAGGCATGCAAAATGCCGCCTTGAATCTCGCTGCAGCAAAACATGTTTGTAAAACCCAATGGCGGATGAAGAAACTCTATTCACGCTATTTAAAGGTTTGATAAAGATGCGTTCTTTTATTAGTATGACATTGTGGTGTAATAATGGCCACGATATTCACAAGACATAAATAATCATAAATAATCGTTCTATAAATAATCTTTCTTAGTGCATGCGCATTTGCATTTGACGCGGAACTGAATTTCGGTGGTCGGACAAAAATTAATATCTCATTCTTTTTAAAATATAAGGGAGCGGAGAGGCGCAATTATAATTGTTGTACTTTCTTTTGCATAATTTATTGAACAAAGTAAGGAAGAAATAAAAAGAAGAAAAAACAAGGAAGAAAAAAACGTTCCCTGTCCGGGATTCGAACCCTCACAAGTGTGATCTTAAGTCAAGCTTGCGTAGGACCTTGCCACTTTACTTCATGTAATTTAAAGGGGCAATCATATTATTTGAGTCATGTATCCATCTTGTATGTGTGCATCAATATAGTGTGTTTATGCCCGATGAGACGCTTAATCTGTCCCCAATACAAAATCCGTAATCAAACACTAATGCGCATGCGCAAAAACCCGATCTGTTCACAATACAAAATCCGTGATCAGACACGAATGCGCATGCGCAATAACTATACACAAACGTGGGAAAATCGTTGCCAGTCGTAATGAGGCATGCAAAATGCCGCCTTGAATCTCGCTGCAGCAAAACATGTTTGTAAAACCCAATGGCGGATGAAGAAACTCCATTCACGCCATTTAAAGGTTTGATAAAAGATGCGTTCTTTTATTAGTATGACATTGTGGTGTAATAATGGCCACGATTTTCACAAGACATAAATAATCATAAATAATCATTCTATAAATAATCTTTCTTAGTGCATGCGCATTTGCATTTGACGCGGAACTGAATTTCGGTGGTCGGACAAAAATTAATATCTCATTCTTTTTAAAATATAAGGGAGCGGAGAGGCGCAATTATAATTGTTGTACTTTCTTTTGCATAATTTATTGAACAAAGTAAGGAAGAAATAAAAAGAAGAAAAAACAAGGAAGAAAAAAACGTTCCCTGTCCGGGATTCGAACCCTCACCAGTGTGATCTTAAGTCAAGCTTGCGTAGGACCTTGCCACTTTACTTCATGTAATTTAAAGGGGCAATCATATTATTTGAGTCATGTATCCATCTTGTATGTGTGCATCAATATAGTGTGTTTATGCCCGATGAGACGCTTAATCTGTCCCCAATACAAAATCCGTAATCAAACACTAATGCGCATGCGCAAAAACCCGATCTGTTCACAATACAAAATCCGTGATCAGACACGAATGCGCATGCGCAATAACTATACACAAACGTGGGAAAATCGTTCCAAGTCGTAATGAAGCATGCAAAATGCCGCCTTGAATCTCGCTGCAGCAAAACATGTTTCTAAAACCCAATGGCGGATGAAGAAACTCCATTCACGCCATTTAAAGGTTTGATAAAAGATGCGTTCTTTTATTAGTATGACATTGTGGTGTAATAATGGCCACGATTTTCACAAGACATGAATAATCATAAATAATCATTCTATAAATAATCTTTCTTAGTGCATGCGCATTTGCATTTGACGCGGAACTGAATTTCGGTGGTCGGACAAAAATTAATATCTCATTCTTTTTAAAATATAATGGAGCGGAGAGGCGCAATTATAATTGTTGTACTTTCTTTTGCATAATTTATTGAACAAAGTAAGGAAGAAATAAAAAGAAGAAAAAACAAGGAAGAAAAAAACGTTCCCTGTCCGGGATTCGAACCCTCACCAGTGTGATCTTAAGTCAAGCTTGCGTAGGACCTTGCCATTTTACTTCATGTAATTTAAAGGGGCAATCATATTATTTGAGTCATGTATCCATCTTGTATGTGTGTATCAATATAGTGTGTTTATGCCCGATGAGACGCTTAATCTGTCCCCAATACAAAATCCGTAATCAAACACGAATGCGCATGCACAAAAACTAGCATACAAACCAGGGAAAATCGTTCCAAGTCGTAATAAAGCATGCAAAATGCCACCTTGAATCTCGCTGCGTCACAAAATGTTTTTAAGCCCTAATGGTGGAATAAGAAACTCCATTCACGCCTTTTAATGGTTTAATAAAACATGCGTTCTTTTATTCGTATGATATTGTGGCATAATAATGGGCACGATTTTCGCAAGACACAAAATCGAAACGCCACGCGAGCACCATAATCTCTCTAAGCGCATGCGTATTTGCGACTACGTACGGTTTTGCATAACACCGGTTAGTTTAATTACATTTATCCAGCTGCTATCAAGATGCGGATGTAGATCGATCGAGGGCAGTATTCCACTTACCGGTTGGTAATAGCCTATTATCGTCACGAAATGTTTTGCATTGGCCAAAACGGAGAAATAGATCTTCAAAGGAAAAATGTAATGTGAAGATTGCCGATTTTTTGTATTGAGCACTTCATCATCTCTCTCATGGTAACGCGCCTTTTTTCAACATGTCAAACAAGTTACCGAGACACATCAAATTACGGTACTTATAAATAAAATGAATACATACATGAAACAATTTGACGCGGAAATGCATTTCGGTGGTCGGACAAAAATTAATATCTCATTCTTTTTAAAATATAAGGGAGCGGAGAGGCGCAATTATAATTGTTGTACTTTCTTTTGCATAATTTATTGAAGCAAAAAAAGGTAAAAAAACAAGGAAGGGAAAGCAAAAAAAAAATACATTCAATGTCCGGGTTTCGAACCCTCACCAGTATGATCTTAAGTCAAGCTCGTGTAGCACCTTGCCACTTCACTTCATGTAATTTAAGGGGCAATCATATTATTTGAGTCATGTATTCATCTTGTATGTGTGTATCAGTCTAGTGTGTTTATGCCCGATCTGTTCACAATACAAAATCCGTGATCAGACACGAATGCGCATGCGCAATAACTATACACAAACGTGGGAAAATCGTTGCCAGTCGTAATGAGGCATGCAAAATGCCGCCTTGAATCTCGCTGCAGCAAAACATGTTTCTAAAACCCAATGGCGGATGAAGAAACTCTATTCACGCTGTTTAAAGGTTTGATAAAGATGCGTTCTTTTATTAGTATGACATTGTGGTGTAATAATGGCCACGATTTTCACAAGACATAAATAATCATAAATAATCATTCTATAAATAATCTTTCTTAGTGCATGCGCATTTGCATTTGACGCGGAACTGAATTTCGGTGGTCGGACAAAAATTAATATATCATTATTTTTAAAATATAAGGGAGCGGAGAGGCGCAATTATAATTGTTGTACTTTCTTTTGCATAATTTATTGAACAAAGTAAGGAAGAAATAAAAAGAAGAAAAAACAAGTGTTTATGCCCGATGAGACGCTTAATCTGTCCCCAATACAAAATCCGTAATCAAACACTAATGCGCATGCGCAAAAACTAGCAAACAAACCAGGGAAAATCGTTCCAAGTCGTAATGAAGCATGCAAAATGCCGCCTTGAATCTCGCTGCAGCAAAACATGTTTCTAAAACCCAATGGCGGATGAAGAAACTCCATTCACGCCATTTAAAGGTTTGATAAAAGATGCGTTCTTTTATTAGTATGACATTGTGGTGTAATAATGGCCACGATTTTCACAAGACATGAATAATCATAAATAATCATTCTATAAATAATCTTTCTTAGTGCATGCGCATTTGCATTTGACGCGGAACTGAATTTCGGTGGTCGGACAAAAATTAATATCTCATTCTTTTTAAAATATAATGGAGCGGAGAGGCGCAATTATAATTGTTGTACTTTCTTTTGCATAATTTATTGAACAAAGTAAGGAAGAAATAAAAAGAAGAAAAAACAAGGAAGAAAAAAACGTTCCCTGTCCGGGATTCGAACCCTCACCAGTGTGATCTTAAGTCAAGCTTGCGTAGGACCTTGCCACTTTACTTCATGTAATTTAAAGGGGCAATCATATTATTTGAGTCATGTATCCATCTTGTATGTGTGTATCAATATAGTGTGTTTATGCCCGATGAGACGCTTAATCTGTCCCCAATACAAAATCCGTAATCAAACACGAATGCGCATGCACAAAAACTAGCATACAAACCAGGGAAAATCGTTCCAAGTCGTAATAAAGCATGCAAAATGCCACCTTGAATCTCGCTGCGTCACAAAATGTTTTTAAGCCCTAATGGTGGAATAAGAAACTCCATTCACGCCTTTTAATGGTTTAATAAAACATGCGTTCTTTTATTCGTATGATATTGTGGCATAATAATGGGCACGATTTTCGCAAGACACAAAATCAAAACGCCACGCGAGCACCATAATCTCTCTAAGCGCATGCGTATTTGCGACTACGTACGGATTTTGCATAACACCGGTTAGTTTAATTACATTTATCCAGCTGCTATCAAGATGCGGATGTAGATCGATCGAGGGCAGTATTCCACGTACCGGTTGGTAATAGCCTATTATCGTCACGAAATGTTTTGCATTGGCCAAAACGGAGAAATAGATCTTCAAAGGAAAAATGTAATGTGAAGATTGCCGATTTTTTGTATTGAGCACTTCATCATCTCTCTCATGGTAACGCGCCTTTTTTCAACATGTCAAAAAAGTTACCGAGACACATCAAATTACGGTACTTATAAATAAAATGAATACATACATGAAACAATTTGACGCGGAAATGCATTTCGGTGGTCGGACAAAAATTAATATCTCATTCTTTTTAAAATATAAGGGAGCGGAGAGGCGCAAATATAATTGTTGTACTTTCTTTTGCATAATTTATTGAAGCAAAAAAAGGTAAAAAACAAGGAAGGGAAAGCAAAAATGGAATACATTCAATGTCCGGGTTTCGAACCCTCACCAGTATGATCTTAAGTCAAGCTCGCGTAGCACCTTGCCACTTCACTTCATGTAATTTAAGGGGCAATCATATTATTTGAGTCATGTATTCATTTTGTATGTGTGTATCAGTCTAGTGCGTTTATGCCCGATCTGTTCACAATACAAAATCCGTGATCAGACACGAATGCGCATGCGCAATAACTATACACAAACGTGGGAAAATCGTTGCCAGTCGTAATGAGGCATGCAAAATGCCGCCTTGAATCTCGCTGCAGCAAAACATGTTTGTAAAACCCAATGGCGGATGAAGAAACTCTATTCACGCTATTTAAAGGTTTGATAAAGATGCGTTCTTTTATTAGTATGACATTGTGGTGTAATAATGGCCACGATATTCACAAGACATAAATAATCATAAATAATCGTTCTATAAATAATCTTTCTTAGTGCATGCGCATTTGCATTTGACGCGGAACTGAATTTCGGTGGTCGGACAAAAATTAATATCTCATTCTTTTTAAAATATAAGGGAGCGGAGAGGCGCAATTATAATTGTTGTACTTTCTTTTGCATAATTTATTGAACAAAGTAAGGAAGAAATAAAAAGAAGAAAAAACAAGGAAGAAAAAAACGTTCCCTGTCCGGGATTCGAACCCTCACAAGTGTGATCTTAAGTCAAGCTTGCGTAGGACCTTGCCACTTTACTTCATGTAATTTAAAGGGGCAATCATATTATTTGAGTCATGTATCCATCTTGTATGTGTGCATCAATATAGTGTGTTTATGCCCGATGAGACGCTTAATCTGTCCCCAATACAAAATCCGTAATCAAACACTAATGCGCATGCGCAAAAACCCGATCTGTTCACAATACAAAATCCGTGATCAGACACGAATGCGCATGCGCAATAACTATACACAAACGTGGGAAAATCGTTGCCAGTCGTAATGAGGCATGCAAAATGCCGCCTTGAATCTCGCTGCAGCAAAACATGTTTGTAAAACCCAATGGCGGATGAAGAAACTCCATTCACGCCATTTAAAGGTTTGATAAAAGATGCGTTCTTTTATTAGTATGACATTGTGGTGTAATAATGGCCAAGATTTTCACAAGACATAAATAATCATAAATAATCATTCTATAAATAATCTTTCTTAGTGCATGCGCATTTGCATTTGACGCGGAACTGAATTTCGGTGGTCGGACAAAACTTAATATCTCATTCTTTTTAAAATATAAGGGAGCGGAGAGGCGCAATTATAATTGTTGTACTTTCTTTTGCATAATTTATTGAACAAAGTAAGGAAGAAATAAAAAGAAGAAAAAACAAGGAAGAAAAAAAACGTTCCCTGTCCGGGATTCGAACCCTCACCAGTGTGATCTTAAGTCAAGCTTGCGTAGGACCTTGCCACTTTACTTCATGTAATTTAAAGGGGCAAACATATTATTTGAGTCATGTATCCATCTTGTATGTGTGTATCAATATAGTGTGTTTATGCCCGATGAGACGCTTAATCTGTCCCCAATACAAAATCCGTAATCAAACACGAATGCGCATGCGCAAAAACTAGCATACAAACCAGGGAAAATCGTTCCAAGTCGTAATAAAGCATGCAAAATGCCACCTTGAATCTAGCTGCGTCACAAAATGTTTTTAAACCCTAATGGTGGAATAAGAAACTCCATTCACGCCTTTTAATGGTTTAATAAAACATGCGTTCTTTTATTCGTATGATATTGTGGCATAATAATGGGCACGATTTTCGCAAGACACAAAATCGAAACGCCACGCGAGCACCATAATCTCTCTAAGCGCCGCGTATTTGCGACTACGTACGGATTTTGCATAACACCGGTTAGTTTAATTACATTTATCCAGCTGCTATCAAGATGCGGATGTAGATCGATCGAGGGCAGTATTCCACGTACCGGTTGGTAATAGCCTATTATCGTCACGAAATGTTTTGCATTGGCCAAAACGGAGAAATAGATCTTCAAAGGAAAAATGTAATGTGAAGATTGCCGATTTTTTTTATTGAGCACTTCATCATCTCTCTCATGGTAACGCGCCTTTTTTCAACATGTCAAAAAAGTTACCGAGACACATCAAATGTCGGTACTTATAAATAAAATGAATACATACATGAAACAATTTGACGCGGAAATGCATTTCGGTGGTCGGACACAAATTAATATCTCATTCTTTTTAAAATATAAGGGAGCGGAGAGGCGCAATTATAATTGTTGTACTTTCTTTTGCATAATTTATTGAAGCAAAAAAAGGTAAAAAACAAGGAAGGGAAAGCAAAAAAGGAATACATTCAATGTCCGGGTTTCGAACCCTCACCAGTATGATCTTAAGTCAAGCTCGCGTAGCACCTTGCCACTTCACTTCATGTAATTTAAGGGGCAATCATATTATTTGAGTCATGTATTCATTTTGTATGTGTGTATCAGTCTAGTGTGTTTATGCCCGATCTGTTCACAATACAAAATCCGTGATCAGACACGAATGCGCATGCGCAATAACTATACACAAACGTGGGAAAATCGTTGCCAGTCGTAATGAGGCATGCAAAATGCCGCCTTGAATCTCGCTGCAGCAAAACATGTTTGTAAAACCCAATGGCGGATGAAGAAACTCTATTCACGCTATTTAAAGGTTTGATAAAGATGCGTTCTTTTATTAGTATGACATTGTGGTGTAATAATGGCCACGATATTCACAAGACATAAATAATCATAAATAATCGTTCTATAAATAATCTTTCTTAGTGCATGCGCATTTGCATTTGACGCGGAACTGAATTTCGGTGGTCGGACAAAAATTAATATCTCATTCTTTTTAAAATATAAGGGAGCGGAGAGGCGCAATTATAATTGTTGTACTTTCTTTTGCATAATTTATTGAACAAAGTAAGGAAGAAATAAAAAGAAGAAAAAACAAGGAAGAAAAAAACGTTCCCTGTCCGGGATTCGAACCCTCACAAGTGTGATCTTAAGTCAAGCTTGCGTAGGACCTTGCCACTTTACTTCATGTAATTTAAAGGGGCAATCATATTATTTGAGTCATGTATCCATCTTGTATGTGTGCATCAATATAGTGTGTTTATGCCCGATGAGACGCTTAATCTGTCCCCAATACAAAATCCGTAATCAAACACTAATGCGCATGCGCAAAAACCCGATCTGTTCACAATACAAAATCCGTGATCAGACACGAATGCGCATGCGCAATAACTATACACAAACGTGGGAAAATCGTTGCCAGTCGTAATGAGGCATGCAAAATGCCGCCTTGAATCTCGCTGCAGCAAAACATGTTTGTAAAACCCAATGGCGGATGAAGAAACTCCATTCACGCCATTTAAAGGTTTGATAAAAGATGCGTTCTTTTATTAGTATGACATTGTGGTGTAATAATGGCCACGATTTTCACAAGACATAAATAATCATAAATAATCATTCTATAAATAATCTTTCTTAGTGCATGCGCATTTGCATTTGACGCGGAACTGAATTTCGGTGGTCGGACAAAAATTAATATCTCATTCTTTTTAAAATATAAGGGAGCGGAGAGGCGCAATTATAATTGTTGTACTTTCTTTTGCATAATTTATTGAACAAAGTAAGGAAGAAATAAAAAGAAGAAAAAACAAGGAAGAAAAAAACGTTCCCTGTCCGGGATTCGAACCCTCACCAGTGTGATCTTAAGTCAAGCTTGCGTAGGACCTTGCCACTTTACTTCATGTAATTTAAAGGGGCAAACATATTATTTGAGTCATGTATCCATCTTGTATGTGTGTATCAATATAGTGTGTTTATGCCCGATGAGACGCTTAATCTGTCCCCAATACAAAATCCGTAATCAAACACGAATGCGCATGCGCAAAAACTAGCATACAAACCAGGGAAAATCGTTCCAAGTCGTAATAAAGCATGCAAAATGCCACCTTGAATCTAGCTGCGTCACAAAATGTTTTTAAACCCTAATGGTGGAATAAGAAACTCCATTCACGCCTTTTAATGGTTTAATAAAACATGCGTTCTTTTATTCGTATGATATTGTGGCATAATAATGGGCACGATTTTCGCAAGACACAAAATCGAAACGCCACGCGAGCACCATAATCTCTCTAAGCGCATGCGTATTTGCGACTACGTACGGATTTTGCATAACACCGGTTAGTTTAATTACATTTATCCAGCTGCTATCAAGATGCGGATGTAGATCGATCGAGGGCAGTATTCCACGTACCGGTTGGTAATAGCCTATTATCGTCACGAAATGTTTTGCATTGGCCAAAACGGAGAAATAGATCTTCAAAGGAAAAATGTAATGTGAAGATTGCCGATTTTTTTTATTGAGCACTTCATCATCTCTCTCATGGTAACGCGCCTTTTTTCAACATGTCAAAAAAGTTACCGAGACACATCAAATGTCGGTACTTATAAATGAAATGAATACATACATGAAACAATTTGACGCGGAAATGCATTTCGGTGGTCGGACACAAATTAATATCTCATTCTTTTTAAAATATAAGGGAGCGGAGAGGCGCAATTATAATTGTTGTACTTTCTTTTGCATAATTTATTGAAGCAAAAAAAGGTAAAAAACAAGGAAGGGAAAGCAAAAAAGGAATACATTCAATGTCCGGGTTTCGAACCCTCACCAGTATGATCTTAAGTCAAGCTCGCGTAGCACCTTGCCACTTCACTTCATGTAATTTAAGGGGCAATCATATTATTTGAGTCATGTATTCATTTTGTATGTGTGTATCAGTCTAGTGTGTTAATGCCCGATCTGTTCACAATACAAAATCCGTGATCAGACACGAATGCGCATGCGCAATAACTATACACAAACGTGGGAAAATCGTTGCCAGTCGTAATGAGGCATGCAAAATGCCGCCTTGAATCTCGCTGCAGCAAAACATGTTTGTAAAACCCAATGGCGGATGAAGAAACTCTATTCACGCTATTTAAAGGTTTGATAAAGATGCGTTCTTTTATTAGTATGACATTGTGGTGTAATAATGGCCACGATATTCACAAGACATAAATAATCATAAATAATCGTTCTATAAATAATCTTTCTTAGTGCATGCGCATTTGCATTTGACGCGGAACTGAATTTCGGTGGTCGGACAAAAATTAATATCTCATTCTTTTTAAAATATAAGGGAGCGGAGAGGCGCAATTATAATTGTTGTACTTTCTTTTGCATAATTTATTGAACAAAGTAAGGAAGAAATAAAAAGAAGAAAAAACAAGGAAGAAAAAAACGTTCCCTGTCCGGGATTCGAACCCTCACAAGTGTGATCTTAAGTCAAGCTTGCGTAGGACCTTGCCACTTTACTTCATGTAATTTAAAGGGGCAATCATATTATTTGAGTCATGTATCCATCTTGTATGTGTGCATCAATATAGTGTGTTTATGCCCGATGAGACGCTTAATCTGTCCCCAATACAAAATCCGTAATCAAACACTAATGCGCATGCGCAAAAACCCGATCTGTTCACAATACAAAATCCGTGATCAGACACGAATGCGCATGCGCAATAACTATACACAAACGTGGGAAAATCGTTGCCAGTCGTAATGAGGCATGCAAAATGCCGCCTTGAATCTCGCTGCAGCAAAACATGTTTGTAAAACCCAATGGCGGATGAAGAAACTCCATTCACGCCATTTAAAGGTTTGATAAAAGATGCGTTCTTTTATTAGTATGACATTGTGGTGTAATAATGGCCACGATTTTCACAAGACATAAATAATCATAAATAATCATTCTATAAATAATCTTTCTTAGTGCATGCGCATTTGCATTTGACGCGGAACTGAATTTCGGTGGTCGGACAAAAATTAATATCTCATTCTTTTTAAAATATAAGGGAGCGGAGAGGCGCAATTATAATTGTTGTACTTTCTTTTGCATAATTTATTGAACAAAGTAAGGAAGAAATAAAAAGAAGAAAAAACAAGGAAGAAAAAAACGTTCCCTGTCCGGGATTCGAACCCTCACCAGTGTGATCTTAAGTCAAGCTTGCGTAGGACCTTGCCACTTTACTTCATGTAATTTAAAGGGGCAAACATATTATTTGAGTCATGTATCCATCTTGTATGTGTGTATCAATATAGTGTGTTTATGCCCGATGAGACGCTTAATCTGTCCCCAATACAAAATCCGTAATCAAACACGAATGCGCATGCGCAAAAACTAGCATACAAACCAGGGAAAATCGTTCCAAGTCGTAATAAAGCATGCAAAATGCCACCTTGAATCTAGCTGCGTCACAAAATGTTTTTAAACCCTAATGGTGGAATAAGAAACTCCATTCACGCCTTTTAATGGTTTAATAAAACATGCGTTCTTTTATTCGTATGATATTGTGGCATAATAATGGGCACGATTTTCGCAAGACACAAAATCGAAACGCCACGAGAGCACCATAATCTCTCTAAGCGCATGCGTATTTGCGACTACGTACGGATTTTGCATAACACCGGTTAGTTTAATTACATTTATCCAGCTGCTATCAAGATGCGGATGTAGATCGATCGAGGGCAGTATTCCACGTACCGGTTGGTAATAGCCTATTATCGTCACGAAATGTTTTGCATTGGCCAAAACGGAGAAATAGATCTTCAAAGGAAAAATGTAATGTGAAGATTGCCGATTTTTTTTATTGAGCACTTCATCATCTCTCTCATGGTAACGCGCCTTTTTTCAACATGTCAAAAAAGTTACCGAGACACATCAAATGTCGGTACTTATAAATAAAATGAATACATACATGAAACAATTTGACGCGGAAATGCATTTCGGTGGTCGAACACAAATTAATATCTCATTCTTTTTAAAATATAAGGGAGCGGAGAGGCGCAATTATAATTGTTGTACTTTCTTTTGCATAATTTATTGAAGCAAAAAAAGGTAAAAAACAAGGAAGGGAAAGCAAAAAAGGAATACATTCAATGTCCGGGTTTCGAACCCTCACCAGTATGATCTTAAGTCAAGCTCGCGTAGCACCTTGCCACTTCACTTCATGTAATTTAAGGGGCAATCATATTATTTGAGTCATGTATTCATTTTGTATGTGTGTATCAGTCTAGTGTGTTTATGCCCGATCTGTTCACAATACAAAATCCGTGATCAGACACGAATGCGCATGCGCAATAACTATACACAAACGTGGGAAAATCGTTGCCAGTCGTAATGAGGCATGCAAAATGCCGCCTTGAATCTCGCTGCAGCAAAACATGTTTGTAAAACCCAATGGCGGATGAAGAAACTCTATTCACGCTATTTAAAGGTTTGATAAAGATGCGTTCTTTTATTAGTATGACATTGTGGTGTAATAATGGCCACGATATTCACAAGACATAAATAATCATAAATAATCGTTCTATAAATAATCTTTCTTAGTGCATGCGCATTTGCATTTGACGCGGAACTGAATTTCGGTGGTCGGACAAAAATTAATATCTCATTCTTTTTAAAATATAAGGGAGCGGAGAGGCGCAATTATAATTGTTGTACTTTCTTTTGCATAATTTATTGAACAAAGTAAGGAAGAAAAAAAAAGAAGAAAAAACAAGGAAGAAAAAAACGTTCCCTGTCCGGGATTCGAACCCTCACAAGTGTGATCTTAAGTCAAGCTTGCGTAGGACCTTGCCACTTTACTTCATGTAATTTAAAGGGGCAATCATATTATTTGAGTCATGTATCCATCTTGTATGTGTGCATCAATATAGTGTGTTTATGCCCGATGAGACGCTTAATCTGTCCCCAATACAAAATCCGTAATCAAACACTAATGCGCATGCGCAAAAACCCGATCTGTTCACAATACAAAATCCGTGATCAGACACGAATGCGCATGCGCAATAACTATACACAAACGTGGGAAAATCGTTGCCAGTCGTAATGAGGCATGCAAAATGCCGCCTTGAATCTCGCTGCAGCAAAACATGTTTGTAAAACCCAATGGCGGATGAAGAAACTCCATTCACGCCATTTAAAGGTTTGATAAAAGATGCGTTCTTTTATTAGTATGACATTGTGGTGTAATAATGGCCACGATTTTCACAAGACATAAATAATCATAAATAATCATTCTATAAATAATCTTTCTTAGTGCATGCGCATTTGCATTTGACGCGGAACTGAATTTCGGTGGTCGGACAAAAATTAATATCTCATTCTTTTTAAAATATAAGGGAGCGGAGAGGCGCAATTATAATTGTTGTACTTTCTTTTGCATAATTTATTGAACAAAGTAAGGAAGAAATAAAAAGAAGAAAAAACAAGGAAGAAAAAAACGTTCCCTGTCCGGGATTCGAACCCTCACCAGTGTGATCTTAAGTCAAGCTTGCGTAGGACCTTGCCACTTTACTTCATGTAATTTAAAGGGGCAAACATATTATTTGAGTCATGTATCCATCTTGTATGTGTGTATCAATATAGTGTGTTTATGCCCGATGAGACGCTTAATCTGTCCCCAATACAAAATCCGTAATCAAACACGAATGCGCATGCGCAAAAACTAGCATACAAACCAGGGAAAATCGTTCCAAGTCGTAATAAAGCATGCAAAATGCCACCTTGAATCTAGCTGCGTCACAAAATGTTTTTAAACCCTAATGGTGGAATAAGAAACTCCATTCACGCCTTTTAATGGTTTAATAAAACATGCGTTCTTTTATTCGTATGATATTGTGGCATAATAATGGGCACGATTTTCGCAAGACACAAAATCGAAACGCCACGAGAGCACCATAATCTCTCTAAGCGCATGCGTATTTGCGACTACGTACGGATTTTGCATAACACCGGTTAGTTTAATTACATTTATCCAGCTGCTATCAAGATGCGGATGTAGATCGATCGAGGGCAGTATTCCACGTACCGGTTGGTAATAGCCTATTATCGTCACGAAATGTTTTGCATTGGCCAAAACGGAGAAATAGATCTTCAAAGGAAAAATGTAATGTGAAGATTGCCGATTTTTTTTATTGAGCACTTCATCATCTCTCTCATGGTAACGCGCCTTTTTTCAACATGTCAAAAAAGTTACCGAGACACATCAAATGTCGGTACTTATAAATAAAATGAATACATACATGAAACAATTTGACGCGGAAATGCATTTCGGTGGTCGAACACAAATTAATATCTCATTCTTTTTAAAATATAAGGGAGCGGAGAGGCGCAATTATAATTGTTGTACTTTCTTTTGCATAATTTATTGAAGCAAAAAAAGGTAAAAAACAAGGAAGGGAAAGCAAAAAAGGAATACATTCAATGTCCGGGTTTCGAACCCTCACCAGTATGATCTTAAGTCAAGCTCGCGTAGCACCTTGCCACTTCACTTCATGTAATTTAAGGGGCAATCATATTATTTGAGTCATGTATTCATTTTGTATGTGTGTATCAGTCTAGTGTGTTTATGCCCGATCTGTTCACAATACAAAATCCGTGATCAGACACGAATGCGCATGCGCAATAACTATACACAAACGTGGGAAAATCGTTGCCAGTCGTAATGAGGCATGCAAAATGCCGCCTTGAATCTCGCTGCAGCAAAACATGTTTGTAAAACCCAATGGCGGATGAAGAAACTCTATTCACGCTATTTAAAGGTTTGATAAAGATGCGTTCTTTTATTAGTATGACATTGTGGTGTAATAATGGCCACGATATTCACAAGACATAAATAATCATAAATAATCGTTCTATAAATAATCTTTCTTAGTGCATGCGCATTTGCATTTGACGCGGAACTGAATTTCGGTGGTCGGACAAAAATTAATAGCTCATTCTTTTTAAAATATAAGGGAGCGGAGAGGCGCAATTATAATTGTTGTACTTTCTTTTGCATAATTTATTGAACAAAGTAAGGAAGAAATAAAAAGAAGAAAAAACAAGGAAGAAAAAAACGTTCCCTGTCCGGGATTCGAACCCTCACAAGTGTGATCTTAAGTCAAGCTTGCGTAGGACCTTGCCACTTTACTTCATGTAATTTAAAGGGGCAATCATATTATTTGAGTCATGTATCCATCTTGTATGTGTGCATCAATATAGTGTGTTTATGCCCGATGAGACGCTTAACATTCTGTCCCCAATACAAAATCCGTATTCAAACACTAATGCGCATGCGCAAAAACTAGCATACAAACCAGGGAAAATCGTTCCAAGTCGTAATCAAGCATGCAAAATGCCGCCTTGAATCTCGCTGCAGCAAAACATGTTTCTAAAACCCAATGGCGGATGAAGAAACTCCATTCACGCCATTTAAAGGTTTGATAAAAGATGCGTTCTTTTATTAGTATGACATTGTGGTGTAATAATGGCCACGATTTTCACAAGACATGAATAATCATAAATAATCATTCTATAAATAATCTTTCTTAGTGCATGCGCATTTGCATTTGACGCGGAACTGAATTTCGGTGGTCGGACAAAAATTAATATCTCATTCTTTTAAAAATATAATGGAGCGGAGAGGCGCAATTATAATTGTTGTACTTTCTTTTGCATAATTTATTGAACAAAGTAAGGAAGAAATAAAAAGAAGAAAAAACAAGGAAGAAAAAAACGTTCCCTGTCCGGGATTCGAACCCTCACCAGTGTGATCTTAAGTCAAGCTTGCGTAGGACCTTGCCATTTTACTTCATGTAATTTAAAGGGGCAATCATATTATTTGAGTCATGTATCCATCTTGTATGTGTGTATCAATATAGTGTGTTTATGCCCGATGAGACGCTTAATCTGTCCCCAATACAAAATCCGTAATCAAACACGAATGCGCATGCACAAAAACTAGCATACAAACCAGGGAAAATCGTTCCAAGTCGTAATAAAGCATGCAAAATGCCACCTTGAATCTCGCTGCGTCACAAAATGTTTTTAAGCCCTAATGGTGGAATAAGAAACTCCATTCACGCCTTTTAATGGTTTAATAAAACATGCGTTCTTTTATTCGTATGATATTGTGGCATAATAATGGGCACGATTTTCGCAAGACACAAAATCGAAACGCCACGCGAGCACCATAATCTCTCTAAGCGCATGCGTATTTGCGACTACGTACGGATTTTGCATAACACCGGTTAGTTTAATTACATTTATCCAGCTGCTATCAAGATGCGGATGTAGATCGATCGAGGGCAGTATTCCACGTACCGGTTGGTAATAGCCTATTATCGTCACGAAATGTTTTGCATTGGCCAAAACGGAGAAATAGATCTTCAAAGGAAAAATGTAATGTGAAGATTGCCGATTTTTTGTATTGAGCACTTCATCATCTCTCTCATCGTAACGCGCCTTTTTTCAACATGTCAAAAAAGTTACCGAGACACATCAAATTACGGTACTTATAAATAAAATGAATACATACATGAAACAATTTGACGCGGAAATGCATTTCGGTGGTCGGACAAAAATTAATATCTCATTCTTTTTAAAATATAAGGGAGCGGAGAGGCGCAATTATAATTGTTGTACTTTCTTTTGCATAATTTATTGAAGCAAAAAAAGGTAAAAAAACAAGGAAGGGAAAGCAAAAAAAAATACATTCAATGTCCGGGTTTCGAACCCTCACCAGTATGATCTTAAGTCAAGCTCGCGTAGCACCTTGCCACTTCACTTCATGTAATTTAAGGGGCAATCATATTATTTGAGTCATGTATTCATCTTGTATGTGTGTATCAGTCTAGTGTGTTTATGCCCGATCTGTTCACAATACAAAATCCGTGATCAGACACGAATGCGCATGCGCAATAACTATACACAAACGTGGGAAAATCGTTGCCAGTCGTAATGAGGCATGCAAAATGCCGCCTTGAATCTCGCTGCAGCAAAACATGTTTGTAAAACCCAATGGCGGATGAAGAAACTCTATTCACGCTGTTTAAAGGTTTGATAAAGATGCGTTCTTTTATTAGTATGACATTGTGGTGTAATAATGGCCACGATTTTCACAAGACATAAATAATCATAAATAATCATTCTATAAATAATCTTTCTTAGTGCATGCGCATTTGCATTTGACGCGGAACTGAATTTCGGTGGTCGGACAAAAATTAATATATCATTATTTTTAAAATATAAGGGAGCGGAGAGGCGCAATTATAATTGTTGTACTTTCTTTTGCATAATTTATTGAACAAAGTAAGGAAGAAATAAAAAGAAGAAAAAACAAGTGTTTATGCCCGATGAGACGCTTAATCTGTCCCCAATACAAAATCCGTAATCAAACACTAATGCGCATGCGCAAAAACTAGCAAACAAACCAGGGAAAATCGTTCCAAGTCGTAATGAAGCATGCAAAATGCCGCCTTGAATCTCGCTGCAGCAAAACATGTTTCTAAAACCCAATGGCGGATGAAGAAACTCCATTCACGCCATTTAAAGGTTTGATAAAAGATGCGTTCTTTTATAAGTATGACATTGTGGTGTAATAATGGCCACGATTTTCACAAGACATGAATAATCATAAATAATCATTCTATAAATAATCTTTCTTAGTGCATGCGCATTTGCATTTGACGCGGAACTGAATTTCGGTGGTCGGACAAAAATTAATATCTCATTCTTTTTAAAATATAATGGAGCGGAGAGGCGCAATTATAATTGTTGTACTTTCTTTTGCATAATTTATTGAACAAAGTAAGGAAGAAATAAAAAGAAGAAAAAACAAGGAAGAAAAAAACGTTCCCTGTCCGGGATTCGAACCCTCACCAGTGTGATCTTAAGTCAAGCTTGCGTAGGACCTTGCCACTTTACTTCATGTAATTTAAAGCGGCAATCATATTATTTGAGTCATGTATCCATCTTGTATGTGTGTATCAATATAGTGTGTTTATGCCCGATGAGACGCTTAATCTGTCCCCAATACAAAATCCGTAATCAAACACGAATGCGCATGCACAAAAACTAGCATACAAACCAGGGAAAATCGTTCCAAGTCGTAATAAAGCATGCAAAATGCCACCTTGAATCTCGCTGCGTCACAAAATGTTTTTAAGCCCTAATGGTGGAATAAGAAACTCCATTCACGCCTTTTAATGGTTTAATAAAACATGCGTTCTTTTATTCGTATGATATTGTGGCATAATAATGGGCACGATTTTCGCAAGACACAAAATCGGAACGCCACGCGAGCACCATAATCTCTCTAAGCGCATGCGTATTTGCGACTACGTACGGATTTTGCATAACACCGGTTAGTTTAATTACATTTATCCAGCTGCTATCAAGATGCGGATGTAGATCGATCGAGGGCAGTATTCCACGTACCGGTTGGTAATAGCCTATTATCGTCACGAAATGTTTTGCATTGGCCAAAACGGAGAAATAGATCTTCAAAGGAAAAATGTAATGTGAAGATTGCCGATTTTTTGTATTGAGCACTTCATCATCTCTCTCATGGTAACGCGCTTTTTTTCAACATGTCAAAAAAGTTACCGAGACACATCAAATTACGGTACTTATAAATAAAATGAATACATACATGAAACAATTTGACGCGGAAATGCATTTCGGTGGTCGGACAAAAATTAATATCTCATTCTTTTTGAAATATAAGGGAGCGGAGAGGCGCAATTATAATTGTTGTACTTTCTTTTGCATAATTTATTGAAGCAAAAAAAGGTAAAAAAACAAGGAAGGGAAAGCAAAAAAAAATACATTCAATGTCCGCGTTTCGAACCCTCACCAGTATGATCTTAAGTCAAGCTCGCGTAGCACCTTGCCACTTCACTTCATGTAATTTAAGGGGCAATCATATTATTTGAGTCATGTATTCATCTTGTATGTGTGTATCAGTCTAGTGTGTTTATGCCCGATCTGTTCACAATACAAAATCCGTGATCAGACACGAATGCGCATGCGCAATAACTATACACACACGTGGGAAAATCGTTGCCAGTCGTAATGAGGCATGCAAAATGCCGCCTTGAATCTCGCTGCAGCAAAACATGTTTGTAAAACCCAATGGCGGATGAAGAAACTCTATTCACGCTATTTAAAGGTTTGATAAAGATGCGTTCTTTTATTAGTATGACATTGTGGTGTAATAATGGCCACGATATTCACAAGACATAAATAATCATAAATAATCGTTCTATAAATAATCTTTCTTAGTGCATGCGCATTTGCATTTGACGCGGAACTGAATTTCGGTGGTCGGACAAAAATTAATATCTCATTCTTTTTAAAATATAAGGGAGCGGAGAGGCGCAATTATAATTGTTGTACTTTCTTTTGCATAATTTATTGAACAAAGTAAGGAAGAAATAAAAAGAAGAAAAAACAAGGAAGAAAAAAACGTTCCCTGTCCGGGATTCGAACCCTCACAAGTGTGATCTTAAGTCAAGCTTGCGTAGGACCTTGCCACTTTACTTCATGTAATTTAAAGGGGCAATCATATTATTTGAGTCATGTATCCATCTTGTATGTGTGCATCAATATAGTGTGTTTATGCCCGATGAGACGCTTAATCTGTCCCCAATACAAAATCCGTAATCAAACACTAATGCGCATGCGCAAAAACCCGATCTGTTCACAATACAAAATCCGTGATCAGACACGAATGCGCATGCGCAATAACTATACACAAACGTGGGGAAATCGTTGCCAGTCGTAATGAGGCATGCAAAATGCCGCCTTGAATCTCGCTGCAGCAAAACATGTTTGTAAAACCCACTGGCGGATGAAGAAACTCCATTCACGCCATTTAAAGGTTTGATAAAAGATGCGTTCTTTTATTAGTATGACATTGTGGTGTAATAATGGCCACGATTTTCACAAGACATAAATAATCATAAATAATCATTCTATAAATAATCTTTCTTAGTGCATGCGCATTTGCATTTGACGCGGAACTGAATTTCGGTGGTCGGACAAAAATTAATATCTCATTCTTTTTAAAATATAAGGGAGCGGAGAGGCGCAATTATAATTGTTGTACTTTCTTTTGCATAATTTATTGAACAAAGTAAGGAAGAAATAAAAAGAAGAAAAAACAAGGAAGAAAAAAACGTTCCCTGTCCGGGATTCGAACCCTCACCAGTGTGATCTTAAGTCAAGCTTGCGTAGGACCTTGCCACTTTACTTCATGTAATTTAAAGGGGCAAACATATTATTTGAGTCATGTATCCATCTTGTATGTGTGTATCAATATAGTGTGTTTATGCCCGATGAGACGCTTAATCTGTCCCCAATACAAAATCCGTAATCAAACACGAATGCGCATGCGCAAAAACTAGCATACAAACCAGGGAAAATCGTTCCTAGTCGTAATAAAGCATGCAAAATGCCACCTTGAATCTCGCTGCGTCACAAAATGTTTTTAAACCCTAATGGTGGAATAAGAAACTCCATTCACGCCTTTTAATGGTTTAATAAAACATGCGTTCTTTTATTCGTATGATATTGTGGCATAATAATGGGCACGATTTTCGCTAGACACAAAATCGAAACGCCACGCGAGCACCATAATCTCTCTAAGCGCATGCGTATTTGCGACTACGTACGGATTTTGCATAACACCGGTTAGTTTAATTACATTTATCCAGCTGCTATCAAGATGCGGATGTAGATCGATCGAGGGCAGTATTCCACGTACCGGTTGGTAATAGCCTATTATCGTCACGAAATGTTTTGCATTGGCCAAAACGGAGAAATAGATCTTCAAAGGAAAAATGTAATGTGAAGATTGCCGATTTTTTTTATTGAGCACTTCATCATCTCTCTCATGGTAACGCGCCTTTTTTCAACATGTCAAAAAAGTTACCGAGACACATCAAATTACGGTACTTATAAATAAAATGAATACATACATGAAACAATTTGACGCGGAAATGCATTTCGGTGGTCGGACAAAAATTAATATCTCATTCTTTTTAAAATATAAGGGAGCGGAGAGGCGCAAATATAATTGTTGTACTTTCTTTTGCATAATTTATTGAAGCAAAAAAAGGTAAAAAACAAGGAAGGGAAAGCAAAAAAGGAATACATTCAATGTCCGGGTTTCGAACCCTCACCAGTATGATCTTAAGTCAAGCTCGCGTAGCACCTTGCCACTTCACTTCATGTAATTTAAGGGGCAATCATATTATTTGAGTCATGTATTCATTTTGTATGTGTGTATCAGTCTAGTGTGTTTATGCCCGATCTGTTCACAATACAAAATCCGTGATCAGACACGAATGCGCATGCGCAATAACTATACACAAACGTGGGAAAATCGTTGCCAGTCGTAATGAGGCATGCAAAATGCCGCCTTGAATCTCGCTGCAGCAAAACATGTTTGTAAAACCCAATGGCGGATGAAGAAACTCTATTCACGCTATTTAAAGGTTTGATAAAGATGCGTTCTTTTATTAGTATGACATTGTGGTGTAATAATGGCCACGATATTCACAAGACATAAATAATCATAAATAATCGTTCTATAAATAATCTTTCTTAGTGCATGCGCATTTGCATTTGACGCGGAACTGAATTTCGGTGGTCGGACGAAAATTAATATTTCATTCTTTTTAAAATATAAGGGAGCGGAGAGGCGCAATTATAATTGTTGTACTTTCTTTTGCATAATTTATTGAACAAAGTAAGGAAGAAATAAAAAGAAGAAAAAACAAGGAAGAAAAAAACGTTCCCTGTCCGGGATTCGAACCCTCACAAGTGTGATCTTAAGTCAAGCTTGCGTAGGACCTTGCCACTTTACTTCATGTAATTTAAAGGGGCAATCATATTATTTGAGTCATGTATCCATCTTGTATGTGTGCATCAATATAGTGTGTTTATGCCCGATGAGACGCTTAATCTGTCCCCAATACAAAATCCGTAATCAAACACTAATGCGCATGCGCAAAAACCCGATCTGTTCACAATACAAAATCCGTGATCAGACACGAATGCGCATGCGCAATAACTATACACAAACGTGGGAAAATCGTTGCCAGTCGTAATGAGGCATGCAAAATGCCGCCTTGAATCTCGCTGCAGCAAAACATGTTTGTAAAACCCAATGGCGGATGAAGAAACTCCATTCACGCCATTTAAAGGTTTGATAAAAGATGCGTTCTTTTATTAGTATGACATTGTGGTGTAATAACTGCCACGATTTTCACAAGACATAAATAATCATAAATAATAATTCTATAAATAATCTTTCTTAGTGCATGCGCATTTGCATTTGACGCGGAACTGAATTTCGGTGGTCGGACAAAAATTAATATCTCATTCTTTTTAAAATATAAGGGAGCGGAGAGGCGCAATTATAATTGTTGTACTTTCTTTTGCATAATTTATTGAACAAAGTAAGGAAGAAATAAAAAGAAGAAAAAACAAGGAAGAAAAAAACGTTCCCTGTCCGGGATTCGAACCCTCACCAGTGTGATCTTAAGTCAAGCTTGCGTAGGACCTTGCCACTTTACTTCATGTAATTTAAAGGGGCAAACGTATTATTTGAGTCATGTATCCATCTTGTATGTGTGTATCAATATAGTGTGTTTATGCCCGATGAGACGCTTAATCTGTCCCCAATACAAAATCCGTAATCAAACACGAATGCGCATGCGCAAAAACTAGCATACAAACCAGGGAAAATCGTTCCAAGTCGTAATAAAGCATGCAAAATGCCACCTTGAATCTCGCTGCGTCACAAAATGTTTTTAAACCCTAATGGTGGAATAAGAAACTCCATTCACGCCTTTTAATGGTTTAATAAAACATGCGTTCTTTTATTCGTATGATATTGTGGCATAATAATGGGCACGATTTTCGCAAGACACAAAATCGAAACGCCACGCGAGCACCATAATCTCTCTAAGCGCATGCGTATTTGCGACTACGTACGGATTTTGCATAACACCGGTTAGTTTAATTACATTTATCCAGCTGCTATCAAGATGCGGATGTAGATCGATCGAGGGCAGTATTCCACGTACCGGTTGGTAATAGCCTATTATCGTCACGAAATGTTTTGCATTGGCCAAAACGGAGAAATAGATCTTCAAAGGAAAAATGTAATGTGAAGATTGCCGATTTTTTTTATTGAGCACTTCATCATCTCTCTCATGGTAACGCGCCTTTTTTCAACATGTCAAAAAAGTTACCGAGACACATCAAATTACGGTACTTATAAATAAAATGAATACATACATGAAACAATTTGACGCGGAAATGCATTTCGGTGGTCGGACAAAAATTAATATCTCATTCTTTTTAAAATATAAGGGAGCGGAGAGGCGCAAATATAATTGTTGTACTTTCTTTTGCATAATTTATTGAAGCAAAAAAAGGTAAAAAACAAGGAAGGGAAAGCAAAAAAGGAATACATTCAATGTCCGGGTTTCGAACCCTCACCAGTATGATCTTAAGTCAAGCTCGCGTAGCACCTTGCCACTTCACTTCATGTAATTTAAGGGGCAATCATATTATTTGAGTCATGTATTCATTTTGTATGTGTGTATCAGTCTAGTGTGTTTATGCCCGATCTGTTCACAATACAAAATCCGTGATCAGACACGAATGCGCATGCGCAATAACTATACACAAACGTGGGAAAATCGTTGCCAGTCGTAATGAGGCATGCAAAATGCCGCCTTGAATCTCGCTGCAGCAAAACATGTTTGTAAAACCCAATGGCGGATGAAGAAACTCTATTCACGCTATTTAAAGGTTTGATAAAGATGCGTTCTTTTATTAGTATGACATTGTGGTGTAATAATGGCCACGATATTCACAAGACATAAATAATCATAAATAATCGTTCTATAAATAATCTTTCTTAGTGCATGCGCATTTGCATTTGACGCGGAACTGAATTTCGGTGGTCGGACAAAAATTAATATCTCATTCTTTTTAAAATATAAGGGAGCGGAGAGGCGCAATTATAATTGTTGTACTTTCTTTTGCATAATTTATTGAACAAAGTAAGGAAGAAATAAAAAGAAGAAAAAACAAGGAAGAAAAAAACGTTCCCTGTCCGGGATTCGAACCCTCACAAGTGTGTTCTTAAGTCAAGCTTGCGTAGGACCTTGCCACTTTACTTCATGTAATTTAAAGGGGCAATCATATTATTTGAGTCATGTATCCATCTTGTATGTGTGCATCAATATAGTGTGTTTATGCCCGATGAGACGCTTAATCTGTCCCCAATACAAAATCCGTAATCAAACACTAATGCGCATGCGCAAAAACCCGATCTGTTCACAATACAAAATCCGTGATCAGACACGAATGCGCATGCGCAATAACTATACACAAACGTGGGAAAATCGTTGCCAGTCGTAATGAGGCATGCAAAATGCCGCCTTGAATCTCGCTGCAGCAAAACATGTTTGTAAAACCCAATGGCGGATGAAGAAACTCCATTCACGCCATTTAAAGGTTTGATAAAAGATGCGTTCTTTTATTAGTATGACATTGTGGTGTAATAACTGCCACGATTTTCACAAGACATAAATAATCATAAATAATAATTCTATAAATAATCTTTCTTAGTGCATGCGCATTTGCATTTGACGCGGAACTGAATTTCGGTGGTCGGACAAAAATTAATATCTCATTCTTTTTAAAATATAAGGGAGCGGAGAGGCGCAATTATAATTGTTGTACTTTCTTTTGCATAATTTATTGAACAAAGTAAGGAAGAAATAAAAAGAAGAAAAAACAAGGAAGAAAAAAACGTTCCCTGTCCGGGATTCGAACCCTCACCAGTGTGATCTTAAGTCAAGCTTGCGTAGGACCTTGCCACTTTACTTCATGTAATTTAAAGGGGCAAACGTATTATTTGAGTCATGTATCCATCTTGTATGTGTGTATCAATATAGTGTGTTTATGCCCGATGAGACGCTTAATCTGTCCCCAATACAAAATCCGTAATCAAACACGAATGCGCATGCGCAAAAACTAGCATACAAACCAGGGAAAATCGTTCCAAGTCGTAATAAAGCATGCAAAATGCCACCTTGAATCTCGCTGCGTCACAAAATGTTTTTAAACCCTAATGGTGGAATAAGAAACTCCATTCACGCCTTTTAATGGTTTAATAAAACATGCGTTCTTTTATTCGTATGATATTGTGGCATAATAATGGGCACGATTTTCGCAAGACACAAAATCGAAACGCCACGCGAGCACCATAATCTCTCTAAGCGCATGCGTATTTGCGACTACGTACGGATTTTGCATAACACCGGTTAGTTTAATTACATTTATCCAGCTGCTATCAAGATGCGGATGTAGATCGATCGAGGGCAGTATTCCACGTACCGGTTGGTAATAGTCTATTATCGTCACGAAATGTTTTGCATTGGCCAAAACGGAGAAATAGATCTTCAAAGGAAAAATGTAATGTGAAGATTGCCGATTTTTTTTATTGAGCACTTCATCATCTCTCTCATGGTAACGCGCCTTTTTTCAACATCTCAAAAATGTTACCGAGACACATCAAATTACGGTACTTATGAATAAAATGAATACATACATGAAACAATTTGACGCGGAAATGCATTTCGGTGGTCGGACAAAAATTAATATCTCATTCTTTTTAAAATATAAGGGAGCGGAGAGGCGCAATTATAATTGTTGTACTTTCTTTTGCATAATTTATTGAAGCAAAAAAAGGTAAAAAAACAAGGAAGGGAAAGCAAAAAAGAAATACATTCAATGTCCGGGTTTCGAACCCTCACCAGTATGATCTTAAGTCAAGCTCGCGTAGCACCTTGCCACTTCACTTCATGTAATTTAAGGGGCAATCATATTATTTGAGTCATGTATTCATTTTGTATGTGTGTATCAGTCTAGTGTGTTTATGCCCGATCTGTTCACAATAAAAAATCCGTGATCAGACACGAATGCGCAAGCGCAATAACTATACACAAACGTGGGAAAATCGTTGCCAGTCGTAATGAGGCATGCAAAATGCCGCCATGAATCTCGCTGCAGCAAAACATGTTTGTAAAACCCAATGGCGGATGAAGAAACTCTATTCACGCTATTTAAAGGTTTGATAAAGATGCGTTCTTTTATTAGTATGACATTGTGGTGTAATAATGGCCACGATATTCACAAGACATAAATAATCATAAATAATCGTTCTATAAATAATCTTTCTTAGTGCATGCGCATTTGCATTTGACGCGGAACTGAATTTCGGTGGTCGGACAAAAATTAATATCTCATTCTTTTTAAAATATAAGGGAGCGGAGAGGCGCAATTATAATTGTTGTACTTTCTTTTGCATAATTTATTGAACAAAGTAAGGAAGAAATAAAAAGAAGAAAAAACAAGGAAGAAAAAAACGTTCCCTGTCCGGGATTCGAACCCTCACAAGTGTGTTCTTAAGTCAAGCTTGCGTAGGACCTTGCCACTTTACTTCATGTAATTTAAAGGGGCAATCATATTATTTGAGTCATGTATCCATCTTGTATGTGTGCATCAATATAGTGTGTTTATGCCCGATGAGACGCTTAATCTGTCCCCAATACAAAATCCGTAATCAAACACTAATGCGCATGCGCAAAAACCCGATCTGTTCACAATACAAAATCCGTGATCAGACACGAATGCGCATGCGCAATAACTATACACAAACGTGGGAAAATCGTTGCCAGTCGTAATGAGGCATGCAAAATGCCGCCTTGAATCTCGCTGCAGCAAAACATGTTTGTAAAACCCAATGGCGGATGAAGAAACTCCATTCACGCCATTTAAAGGTTTGATAAAAGATGCGTTCTTTTATTAGTATGACATTGTGGTGTAATAACTGCCACGATTTTCACAAGACATAAATAATCATAAATAATAATTCTATAAATAATCTTTCTTAGTGCATGCGCATTTGCATTTGACGCGGAACTGAATTTCGGTGGTCGGACAAAAATTAATATCTCATTCTTTTTAAAATATAAGGGAGCGGAGAGGCGCAATTATAATTGTTGTACTTTCTTTTGCATAATTTATTGAACAAAGTAAGGAAGAAATAAAAAGAAGAAAAAACAAGGAAGAAAAAAACGTTCCCTGTCCGGGATTCGAACCCTCACCAGTGTGATCTTAAGTCAAGCTTGCGTAGGACCTTGCCACTTTACTTCATGTAATTTAAAGGGGCAAACGTATTATTTGAGTCATGTATCCATCTTGTATGTGTGTATCAATATAGTGTGTTTATGCCCGATGAGACGCTTAATCTGTCCCCAATACAAAATCCGTAATCAAACACGAATGCGCATGCGCAAAAACTAGCATACAAACCAGGGAAAATCGTTCCAAGTCGTAATAAAGCATGCAAAATGCCACCTTGAATCTCGCTGCGTCACAAAATGTTTTTAAACCCTAATGGTGGAATAAGAAACTCCATTCACGCCTTTTAATGGTTTAATAAAACATGCGTTCTTTTATTCGTATGATATTGTGGCATAATAATGGGCACGATTTTCGCAAGACACAAAATCGAAACGCCACGCGAGCACCATAATCTCTCTAAGCGCATGCGTATTTGCGACTACGTACGGATTTTGCATAACACCGGTTAGTTTAATTACATTTATCCAGCTGCTATCAAGATGCGGATGTAGATCGATCGAGGGCAGTATTCCACGTACCGGTTGGTAATAGTCTATTATCGTCACGAAATGTTTTGCATTGGCCAAAACGGAGAAATAGATCTTCAAAGGAAAAATGTAATGTGAAGATTGCCGATTTTTTTTATTGAGCACTTCATCATCTCTCTCATGGTAACGCGCCTTTTTTCAACATCTCAAAAATGTTACCGAGACACATCAAATTACGGTACTTATGAATAAAATGAATACATACATGAAACAATTTGACGCGGAAATGCATTTCGGTGGTCGGACAAAAATTAATATCTCATTCTTTTTAAAATATAAGGGAGCGGAGAGGCGCAATTATAATTGTTGTACTTTCTTTTGCATAATTTATTGAAGCAAAAAAAGGTAAAAAAACAAGGAAGGGAAAGCAAAAAAGAAATACATTCAATGTCCGGGTTTCGAACCCTCACCAGTATGATCTTAAGTCAAGCTCGCGTAGCACCTTGCCACTTCACTTCATGTAATTTAAGGGGCAATCATATTATTTGAGTCATGTATTCATTTTGTATGTGTGTATCAGTCTAGTGTGTTTATGCCCGATCTGTTCACAATAAAAAATCCGTGATCAGACACGAATGCGCAAGCGCAATAACTATACACAAACGTGGGAAAATCGTTGCCAGTCGTAATGAGGCATGCAAAATGCCGCCATGAATCTCGCTGCAGCAAAACATGTTTGTAAAACCCAATGGCGGATGAAGAAACTCTATTCACGCTATTTAAAGGTTTGATAAAGATGCGTTCTTTTATTAGTATGACATTGTGGTGTAATAATGGCCACGATATTCACAAGACATAAATAATCATAAATAATCATTCTATAAATAATCTTTCTTAGTGCATGCGAATTTGCATTTGACGCGGAACTGAATTTCGGTGGTCGGACAAAAATTAATATCTCATTCTTTTTAAAATATAAGGGAGCGGAGAGGCGCAATTATAATTGTTGTACTTTCTTTTGCATAATTTATTGAACAAAGTAAGGAAGAAATAAAAAGAAGAAAAAACAAGGAAGAAAAAAACGTTCCCTGTCCGGGATTCGAACCCTCACCAGTGTGATCTTAAGTCAAGCTTGCGTAAGACCTTGCCACTTTACTTCATGTAATTTAAAGGGGCAATCATATTATTTGAGTCATGTATCCATCTTGTATGTGTGCATCAATATAGTGTGTTTATGCCCGATGAGACGCTTAACATTCTGTCCCCAATACAAAATCCGTATTTAAACACTAATGCGCATGCGCAAAAACTAGCATACAAACCAGGGAAAATCGTTCCAAGTCGTAATCAAGCATGCAAAATGCCGCCTTGAATCTCGCTGCAGCAAAACATGTTTCTAAAACCCAATGGCGGATGAAGAAACTCCATTCACGCCATTTAAAGGTTTGATAAAAGATGCGTTCTTTTATTAGTATGACATTGTGGTGTAATAATGGCCACGATTTTCACAAGACATGAATAATCATAAATAATCATTCTATAAATAATCTTTCTTAGTGCATGCGCATTTGCATTTGACGCGGAACTGAATTTCGGTGGTCGGACAAAAATTAATATCTCATTCTTTTTAAAATATAAGGGAGCGGAGAGGCGCAATTATAATTGTTGTACTTTCTTTTGCATAATTTATTGAACAAAGTAAGGAAGAAATAAAAAGAAGAAAAAACAAGGAAGAAAAAAACGTTCCCTGTCCGGGATTCGAACCCTCACCAGTGTGATCTTAAGTCAAGCTTGCGTAGGACCTTGCCACTTTACTTCATGTAATTTAAAGGGGCAAACATATTATTTGAGTCATGTATCCATCTTGTATGTGTGTATCAATATAGTGTGTTTATGCCCGATGAGACGCTTAATCTGTCCCCAATACAAAATCCGTAATCAAACACGAATGCGCATGCGCAAAAACTAGCATACAAACCAGGGAAAATCGTTCCAAGTCGTAATAAAGCATGCAAAATGCCACCTTGAATCTCGCTGCGTCACAAAATGTTTTTAAACCCTAATGGTGGAATAAGAAACTCCATTCACGCCTTTTAATGGTTTAATAAAACATGCGTTCTTTTATTCGTATGATATTGTGGCATAATAATGGGCACGATTTTCGCAAGACACAAAATCGAAACGCCACGCGAGCACCATAATCTCTCTAAGCGCATGCGTATTTGCGACTACGTACGGATTTTGCATAACACCGGTTAGTTTAATTACATTTATCCAGCTGCTATCAAGATGCGGATGTAGATCGATCGAGGGCAGTATTCCACGTACCGGTTGGTAATAGCCTATTATCGTCACGAAATGTTTTGCATTGGCCAAAACGGAGAAATAGATCTTCAAAGGAAAAATGTAATGTGAAGATTGCCGATTTTTTTTATTGAGCACTTCATCATCTCTCTCATGGTAACGCGCCTTTTTTCAACATGTCAAAAAAGTTACCGAGACACATCAAATTACGGTACTTATAAATAAAATGAATACATACATGAAACAATTTGACGCGGAAATTTCGGTGGTCGGACAAAAATTAATATCTCATTCTTTTTAAAATATAAGGGAGCGGAGAGGCGCAAATATAATTGTTGTACTTTCTTTTGCATAATTTATTGAAGCAAAAAAAGGTAAAAAACAAGGAAGGGAAAGCAAAAAAGGAATACATTCAATGTCCGGGTTTCGAACCCTCACCAGTATGATCTTAAGTCAAGCTCGCGTAGCACCTTGCCACTTCACTTCATGTAATTTAAGGGGCAATCATATTATTTGAGTCATGTATTCATTTTGTATGTGTGTATCAGTCTAGTGTGTTTATGCCCGATCTGTTCACAATACAAAATCCGTGATCAGACACGAATGCGCATGCGCAATAACTATACACAAACGTGGGAAAATCGTTGCCAGTCGTAATGAGGCATGCAAAATGCCGCCTTGAATCTCGCTGCAGCAAAACATGTTTGTAAAACCCAATGGCGGATGAAGAAACTCTATTCACGCTATTTAAAGGTTTGATAAAGATGCGTTCTTTTATTAGTATGACATTGTGGTGTAATAATGGCCACGATATTCACAAGACATAAATAATCATAAATAATCGTTCTATAAATAATCTTTCTTAGTGCATGCGCATTTGCATTTGACGCGGAACTGAATTTCGGTGGTCGGACAAAAATTAATATCTCATTCTTTTTAAAATATAAGGGAGCGGAGAGGCGCAATTATAATTGTTGTACTTTCTTTTGCATAATTTATTGAACAAAGTAAGGAAGAAATAAAAAGAAGAAAAAACAAGGAAGAAAAAAACGTTCCCTGTCCGGGATTCGAACCCTCACAAGTGTGATCTTAAGTCAAGCTTGCGTAGGACCTTGCCACTTTACTTCATGTAATTTAAAGGGGCAATCATATTATTTGAGTCATGTATCCATCTTGTATGTGTGCATCAATATAGTGTGTTTATGCCCGATGAGACGCTTAATCTGTCCCCAATACAAAATCCGTAATCAAACACTAATGCGCATGCGCAAAAACCCGATCTGTTCACAATACAAAATCCGTGATCAGACACGAATGCGCATGCGCAATAACTATACACAAACGTGGGAAAATCGTTGCCAGTCGTAATGAGGCATGCAAAATGCCGCCTTGAATCTCGCTGCAGCAAAACATGTTTGTAAAACCCAATGGCGGATGAAGAAACTCCATTCACGCCATTTAAAGGTTTGATAAAAGATGCGTTCTTTTATTAGTATGACATTGTGGTGTAATAATGGCCACGATTTTCACAAGACATAAATAATCATAAATAATCATTCTATAAATAATCTTTCTTAGTGCATGCGCATTTGCATTTGACGCGGAACTGAATTTCGGTGGTCGGACAAAAATTAATATCTCATTCTTTTTAAAATATAAGGGAGCGGAGAGGCGCAATTATAATTGTTGTACTTTCTTTTGCATAATTTATTGAACAAAGTAAGGAAGAAATAAAAAGAAGAAAAAACAAGGAAGAAAAAAACGTTCCCTGTCCGGGATTCGAACCCTCACCAGTGTGATCTTAAGTCAAGCTTGCGTAGGACCTTGCCACTTTACTTCATGTAATTTAAAGGGGCAAACATATTATTTGAGTCATGTATCCATCTTGTATGTGTGTATCAATATAGTGTGTTTATGCCCGATGAGACGCTTAATCTGTCCCCAATACAAAATCCGTAATCAAACACGAATGCGCATGCGCAAAAACTAGCATACAAACCAGGGAAAATCGTTCCAAGTCGTAATAAAGCATGCAAAATGCCACCTTGAATCTAGCTGCGTCACAAAATGTTTTTAAACCCTAATGGTGGAATAAGAAACTCCATTCACGCCTTTTAATGGTTTAATAAAACATGCGTTCTTTTATTTGTATGATATTGTGGCATAATAATGGGCACGATTTTCGCAAGACACAAAATCGAAACGCCACGCGAGCACCATAATCTCTCTAAGCGCATGCGTATTTGCGACTACGTACGATTTTGCATAACACCGGTTAGTTTAATTACATTTATCCAGCTGCTATCAAGATGCGGATGTAGATCGATCGAGGGCAGTATTCCACGTACCGGTTGGTAATAGCCTATTATCGTCACGAAATGTTTTGCATTGGCCAAAACGGAGAAATAGATCTTCAAAGGAAAAATGTAATGTGAAGATTGCCGATTTTTTGTATTGAGCACTTCATCATCTCTCTCATGGTAACGCGCCTTTTTTCAACATGTCAAAAAAGTTACCGAGACACATCAAATTACGGTACTTATAAATAAAATGAATACATACATGAAACAATTTGACGCGGAAATGCATTTCGGTGGTCGGACAAAAATTAATATCTCATTCTTTTTAAAATATAAGGGAGCGGAGAGGCGCAATTATAATTGTTGTACTTTCTTTTGCATAATTTATTGAAGCAAAAAAAGGTAAAAAACAAGGAAGGGAAAGCAAAAAAGGAATACATTCAATGTCCGGGTTTCGAACCCTCACCAGTATGATCTTAAGTCAAGCTCGCGTAGCACCTTGCCACTTCACTTCATGTAATTTAAGGGGCAATCATATTATTTGAGTCATGTATTCATTTTGTATGTGTGTATCAGTCTAGTGTGTTTATGCCCGATTTGTTCACAATACAAAATCCGTGATCAGACACGAATGCGCATGCGCAATAACTATACACAAACGTGGGAAAATCGTTGCCAGTCGTAATGAGGCATGCAAAATGCCGCCTTGAATCTCGCTGCAGCAAAACATGTTTGTAAAACCCAATGGCGGATGAAGAAACTCTATTCACGCTATTTAAAGGTTTGATAAAGATGCGTTCTTTTATTAGTATGACATTGTGGTGTAATAATGGCCACGATATTCACAAGACATAAATAATCATAAATAATCGTTCTATAAATAATCTTTCTTAGTGCATGCGCATTTGCATTTGACGCGGAACTGAATTTCGGTGGTCGGACAAAAATTAATATCTCATTCTTTTTAAAATATAAGGGAGCGGAGAGGCGCAATTATAATTGTTGTACTTTCTTTTGCATAATTTATTGAACAAAGTAAGGAAGAAATAAAAAGAAGAAAAAACAAGGAAGAAAAAACGTTCCCTGTCCGGGATTCGAACCCTCACAAGTGTGATCTTAAGTCAAGCTTGCGTAGGACCTTGCCAATTTACTTCATGTAATTTAAAGGGGCAATCATATTATTTGAGTCATGTATCCATCTTGTATGTGTGCATCAATATAGTGTGTTTATGCCCGATGAGACGCTTAATCTGTCCCCAATACAAAATCCGTAATCAAACACTAATGCGCATGCGCAAAAACCCGATCTGTTCACAATACAAAATCCGTGATCAGACACGAATGCGCATGCGCAATAACTATACACAAACGTGGGAAAATCGTTGCCAGTCGTAATGAGGCATGCAAAATGCCGCCTTGAATCTCGCTGCAGCAAAACATGTTTGTAAAACCCAATGGCGGATGAAGAAACTCCATTCACGCCATTTAAAGGTTTGATAAAAGATGCGTTCTTTTATTAGTATGACATTGTGGTGTAATAATGGCCACGATTTTCACAAGACATAAATAATCATAAATAATCATTCTATAAATAATCTTTCTTAGTGCATGCGCATTTGCATTTGACGCGGAACTGAATTTCGGTGGTCGGACAAAAATTAATATCTCATTCTTTTTAAAATATAAGGGAGCGGAGAGGCGCAATTATAATTGTTGTACTTTCTTTTGCATAATTTATTGAACAAAGTAAGGAAGAAATAAAAAGAAGAAAAAACAAGGAAGAAAAAAACGTTCCCTGTCCGGGATTCGAACCCTCACCAGTGTGATCTTAAGTCAAGCTTGCGTAGGACCTTGCCACTTTACTTCATGTAATTTAAAGGGGCAAACATATTATTTGAGTCATGTATCCATCTTGTATGTGTGTATCAATATAGTGTGTTTATGCCCGATGAGACGCTTAATCTGTCCCCAATACAAAATCCGTAATCAAACACGAATGCGCATGCGCAAAAACTAGCATACAAACCAGGGAAAATCGTTCCAAGTCGTAATAAAGCATGCAAAATGCCACCTTGAATCTCGCTGCGTCACAAAATGTTTTTAAACCCTAATGGTGGAATAAGAAACTCCATTCACGCCTTTTAATGGTTTAATAAAACATGCGTTCTTTTATTCGTATGATATTGTGGCATAATAATGGGCACGATTTTCGCAAGACACAAAGTCGAAACGCCACGCGAGCACCATAATCTCTCTAAGCGCATGCGTATTTGCGACTACGTACGGATTTTGCATAACACCGGTTAGTTTAATTACATTTATCCAGCTGCTATCAAGATGCGGATGTAGATCGATCGAGGGCAGTATTCCACGTACCGGTTGGTAATAGCCTATTATCGTCACGAAATGTTTTGCATTGGCCAAAACGGAGAAATAGATCTTCAAAGGAAAAATGTAATGTGAAGATTGCCGATTTTTTTTATTGAGCACTTCATCATCTCTCTCATGGTAACGCGCCTTTTTTCAACATGTCAAAAAAGTTACCGAGACACATCAAATTACGGTACTTATAAATAAAATGAATACATACATGAAACAATTTGACGCGGAAATGCATTTCGGTGGTCGGACAAAAATTAATATCTCATTCTTTTTAAAATATAAGGGAGCGGAGAGGCGCAAATATAATTGTTGTACTTTCTTTTGCATAATTTATTGAAGCAAAAAAAGGTAAAAAACAAGGAAGGGAAAGCAAAAAAGGAATACATTCAATGTCCGGGTTTCGAACCCTCACCAGTATGATCTTAAGTCAAGCTCGCGTAGCACCTTGCCACTTCACTTCATGTAATTTAAGGGGCAATCATATTATTTGAGTCATGTATTCATTTTGTATGTGTGTATCAGTCTAGTGTGTTTATGCCCGATCTGTTCACAATACAAAATCCGTGATCAGACACGAATGCGCATGCGCAATAACTATACACAAACGTGGGAAAATCGTTGCCAGTCGTAATGAGGCATGCAAAATGCCGCCTTGAATCTCGCTGCAGCAAAACATGTTTGTAAAACCCAATGGCGGATGAAGAAACTCTATTCACGCTATTTAAAGGTTTGATAAAGATGCGTTCTTTTATTAGTATGACATTGTGGTGTAATAATGGCCACGATATTCACTAGACATAAATAATCATAAATAATCGTTCTATAAATAATCTTTCTTAGTGCATGCGCATTTGCATTTGACGCGGAACTGAATTTCGGTGGTCGGACAAAAATTAATATCTCATTCTTTTTAAAATATAAGGGAGCGGAGAGGCGCAATTATAATTGTTGTACTTTCTTTTGCATAATTTATTGAACAAAGTAAGGAAGAAATAAAAAGAAGAAAAAACAAGGAAGAAAAAAACGTTCCCTGTCCGGGATTCGAACCCTCACAAGTGTGATCTTAAGTCAAGCTTGCGTAGGACCTTGCCACTTTACTTCATGTAATTTAAAGGGGCAATCATATTATTTGAGTCATGTATCCATCTTGTATGTGTGCATCAATATAGTGTGTTTATGCCCGATGAGACGCTTAATCTGTCCCCAATACAAAATCCGTAATCAAACACTAATGCGCATGCGCAAAAACCCGATCTGTTCACAATACAAAATCCGTGATCAGACACGAATGCGCATGCGCAATAACTATACACAAACGTGGGAAAATCGTTGCCAGTCGTAATGAGGCATGCAAAATGCCGCCTTGAATCTCGCTGCAGCAAAACATGTTTGTAAAACCCAATGGCGGATGAAGAAACTCCATTCACGCCATTTAAAGGTTTGATAAAAGTTGCGTTCTTTTATTAGTATGACATTGTGGTGTAATAATGGCCACGATTTTCACAAGACATAAATAATGATAAATAATCATTCTATAAATAATCTTTCTTAGTGCATGCGCATTTGCATTTGACGCGGAACTGAATTTCGGTGGTCGGACAAAAATTAATATCTCATTCTTTTTAAAATATAAGGGAGCGGAGAGGCGCAATTATAATTGTTGTACTTTCTTTTGCATAATTTATTGAACAAAGTAAGGAAGAAATAAAAAGAAGAAAAAACAAGGAAGAAAAAAACGTTCCCTGTCCGGGATTCGAACCCTCACCAGTGTGATCTTAAGTCAAGCTTGCGTAGGACCTTGCCACTTTACTTCATGTAATTTAAAGGGGCAAACATATTATTTGAGTCATGTATCCATCTTGTATGTGTGTATCAATATAGTGTGTTTATGCCCGATGAGACGCTTAATCTGTCCCCAATACAAAATCCGTAATCAAACACGAATGCGCATGCACAAAAACTAGCATACAAACCAGGGAAAATCGTTCCAAGTCGTAATAAAGCATGCAAAATGCCACCTTGAATCTCGCTGCGTCACAAAATGTTTTTAAGCCCTAATGGTGGAATAAGAAACTCCATTCACGCCTTTTAATGGTTTAATAAAACATGCGTTCTTTTATTCGTATGATATTGTGGCATAATAATGGGCACGATTTTCGCAAGACACAAAATCGAAACGCCACGCGAGCACCATAATCTCTCTAAGCGCATGCGTATTTGCGACTACGTCAGGGGGGGTAAACTCAGCCGCCATGATGGTTAGGTATGTATGCGATTAGAAGCAGTTTAGCTACGTCACAAAACGTCATCACAAGTATGACAGGCTGTGTATTTCGAAATTGATCTGGAATTTAATAATAAAATACATCACATTGAGCGGTGAAATATTCACCACCTCTTTATCTAGCGTAATCAATTTGTGTTGCCCTTTTCTATCCCATTAATAAGAGCACTTTTTTAGTTACATTTTGTGTTAAATACTGTTTATGATTGCTCAATATTTGCAGAAGAGTCGCTCTTCCTACACGGATCACTGTCTCAGCCAAGGGCAAAAATTGTTTACAAATTCATCGCGCGCAAAATCACAAATGTACGCGCTAATGACATCTTTGCCATAGAAAACGTACAGTGTGAGTGCGCTTGGTAAAGTGCGCGCCTTACGCACATTCTTATTGTTTCGTCATATTATTTCCCCACAATGCAGTTTTGTGACGAACTTCCTCCGTTCAATACTGCTCGTAAACAAGTCCGTCAGCCCGCCATTGTTTTATGTACAAAGTGTATGGGGTACGGTACCTACGGCCAATACAGTTTACCTTCTAGTTCTACAACGGCAGTGTTGGAGTCATACTTCTATGGACTACGTACGGATTTTGCATAACACCGGTTAGTTTAATTACATTTATCCAGCTGCTATCAAGATGCGGATGTAGATCGATCGAGGGCAGTATTCCACGTACCGGTTGGTAATAGCCTATTATCGTCACGAAATGTTTTGCATTGGCCAAAACGGAGAAATAGATCTTCAAAGGAAAAATGTAATGTGAAGATTGCCGATTTTTTGTATTGAGCACTTCATCATCTCTCTCATGGTAACGCGCCTTTTTTCAACATGTCAAAAAAGTTACCGAGACACATCAAATTACGGTACTTATAAATAAAATGAATACATACATGAAACAATTTGACGCGGAAATGCATTTCGGTGGTCGGACAAAAATTAATATCTCATTCTTTTTAAAATATAAGGGAGCGGAGAGGCGCAATTATAATTGTTGTACTTTCTTTTGCATAATTTATTGAAGCAAAAAAAGGTAAAAAAACAAGGAAGGGAAAGCAAAAAAAAATACATTCAATGTCCGGGTTTCGAACCCTCACCAGTATGATCTTAAGTCAAGCTCGCGTAGCACCTTGCCACTTCACTTCATGTAATTTAAGGGGCAATCATATTATTTGAGTCATGTATTCATCTTGTATGTGTGTATCAGTCTAGTGTGTTTATGCCCGATCTGTTCACAATACAAAATCCGTGATCAGACACGAATGCGCATGCGCAATAACTATACACAAACGTGGGAAAATCGTTGCCAGTCGTAATGAGGCATGCAAAATGCCGCCTTGAATCTCGCTGCAGCAAAACATGTTTGTAAAACCCAATGGCGGATGAAGAAACTCTATTCACGCTGTTTAAAGGTTTGATAAAGATGCGTTCTTTTATTAGTATGACATTGTGGTGTAATAATGGCCACGATTTTCACAAGACATAAATAATCATAAATAATCATTCTATAAATAATCTTTCTTAGTGCATGCGCATTTGCATTTGACGCGGAACTGAATTTCGGTGGTCGGACAAAAATTAATATATCATTATTTTTAAAATATAAGGGAGCGGAGAGGCGCAATTATAATTGTTGTACTTTCTTTTGCATAATTTATTGAACAAAGTAAGGAAGAAATAAAAAGAAGAAAAAACAAGTGTTTATGCCCGATGAGACGCTTAATCTGTCCCCAATACAAAATCCGTAATCAAACACTAATGCGCATGCGCAAAAACTAGCAAACAAACCAGGGAAAATCGTTCCAAGTCGTAATGAAGCATGCAAAATGCCGCCTTGAATCTCGCTGCAGCAAAACATGTTTCTAAAACCCAATGGCGGATGAAGAAACTCCATTCACGCCATTTAAAGGTTTGATAAAAGATGCGTTCTTTTATTAGTATAACATTGTGGTGTAATAATGGCCACGATTTTCACAAGACATGAATAATCATAAATAATCATTCTATAAATAATCTTTCTTAGTGCATGCGCATTTGCATTTGACGCGGAACTGAATTTCGGTGGTCGGACAAAAATTAATATCTCATTCTTTTTAAAATATAATGGAGCGGAGAGGCGCAATTATAATTGTTGTACTTTCTTTTGCATAATTTATTGAACAAAGTAAGGAAGAAATAAAAAGAAGAAAAAACAAGGAAGAAAAAAACGTTCCCTGTCCGGGATTCGAACCCTCACCAGTGTGATCTTAAGTCAAGCTTGCGTAGGACCTTGCCACTTTACTTCATGTAATTTAAAGGGGCAATCATATTATTTGAGTCATGTATCCATCTTGTATGTGTGTATCAATATAGTGTGTTTATGCCCGATGAGACGCTTAATCTGTCCCCAATACAAAATCCGTAATCAAACACGAATGCGCATGCACAAAAACTAGCATACAAACCAGGGAAAATCGTTCCAAGTCGTAATAAAGCATGCAAAATGCCACCTTGAATCTCGCTGCGTCACAAAATGTTTTTAAGCCCTAATGGTGGAATAAGAAACTCCATTCACGCCTTTTAATGGTTTAATAAAACATGCGTTCTTTTATTCGTATGATATTGTGGCATAATAATGGGCACGATTTTCGCAAGACACAAAATCGAAACGCCACGCGAGCACCATAATCTCTCTAAGCGCATGCGTATTTGCGACTACGTACGGATTTTGCATAACACCGGTTAGTTTAATTACATTTATCCAGCTGCTATCAAGATGCGGATGTAGATCGATCGAGGGCAGTATTCCACGTACCGGTTGGTAATAGCCTATTATCGTCACGAAATGTTTTGCATTGGCCAAAACGGAGAAATAGATCTTCAAAGGAAAAATGTAATGTGAAGATTGCCGATTTTTTGTATTGAGCACTTCATCATCTCTCTCATGGTAACGCGCCTTTTTTCAACATGTCAAAAAAGTTACCGAGACACATCAAATTACGGTACTTATAAATAAAATGAATACATACATGAAACAATTTGACGCGGAAATGCATTTCGGTGGTCGGACAAAAATTAATATCTCATTCTTTTTAAAATATAAGGGAGCGGAGAGGCGCAATTATAATTGTTGTACTTTCTTTTGCATAATTTATTGAAGCAAAAAAAGGTAAAAAAACAAGGAAGGGAAAGCAAAAAAAAATACATTCAATGTCCGCGTTTCGAACCCTCACCAGTATGATCTTAAGTCAAGCTCGCGTAGCACCTTGCCACTTCACTTCATGTAATTTAAGGGGCAATCATATTATTTGAGTCATGTATTCATCTTGTATGTGTGTATCAGTCTAGTGTGTTTATGCCCGATCTGTTCACAATACAAAATCCGTGATCAGACACGAATGCGCATGCGCAATAACTATACACAAACGTGGGAAAATCGTTGCCAGTCGTAATGAGGCATGCAAAATGCCGCCTTGAATCTCGCTGCAGCAAAACATGTTTGTAAAACCCAATGGCGGATGAAGAAACTCTATTCACGCTATTTAAAGGTTTGATAAAGATGCGTTCTTTTATTAGTATGACATTGTGGTGTAATAATGGCCACGATATTCACAAGACATAAATAATCATAAATAATCGTTCTATAAATAATCTTTCTTAGTGCATGCGCATTTGCATTTGACGCGGAACTGAATTTCGGTGGTCGGACAAAAATTAATATCTCATTCTTTTTAAAATATAAGGGAGCGGAGAGGCGCAATTATAATTGTTGTACTTTCTTTTGCATAATTTATTGAACAAAGTAAGGAAGAAATAAAAAGAAGAAAAAACAAGGAAGAAAAAAACGTTCCCTGTCCGGGATTCGAACCCTCACAAGTGTGATCTTAAGTCAAGCTTGCGTAGGACCTTGCCACTTTACTTCATGTAATTTAAAGGGGCAATCATATTATTTGAGTCATGTATCCATCTTGTATGTGTGCATCAATATAGTGTGTTTATGCCCGATGAGACGCTTAATCTGTCCCCAATACAAAATCCGTAATCAAACACTAATGCGCATGCGCAAAAACCCGATCTGTTCACAATACAAAATCCGTGATCAGACACGAATGCGCATGCGCAATAACTATACACAAACGTGGGGAAATCGTTGCCAGTCGTAATGAGGCATGCAAAATGCCGCCTTGAATCTCGCTGCAGCAAAACATGTTTGTAAAACCCACTGGCGGATGAAGAAACTCCATTCACGCCATTTAAAGGTTTGATAAAAGATGCGTTCTTTTATTAGTATGACATTGTGGTGTAATAATGGCCACGATTTTCACAAGACATAAATAATCATAAATAATCATTCTATAAATAATCTTTCTTAGTGCATGCGCATTTGCATTTGACGCGGAACTGAATTTCGGTGGTCGGACAAAAATTAATATCTCATTCTTTTTAAAATATAAGGGAGCGGAGAGGCGCAATTATAATTGTTGTACTTTCTTTTGCATAATTTATTGAACAAAGTAAGGAAGAAATAAAAAGAAGAAAAAACAAGGAAGAAAAAAACGTTCCCTGTCCGGGATTCGAACCCTCACCAGTGTGATCTTAAGTCAAGCTTGCGTAGGACCTTGCCACTTTACTTCATGTAATTTAAAGGGGCAAACATATTATTTGAGTCATGTATCCATCTTGTATGTGTGTATCAATATAGTGTGTTTATGCTCGATGAGACGCTTAATCTGTCCCCAATACAAAATCCGTATTCAAACACTAATGCGCATGCGCAAAAACTAGCATACAAACCAGGGAAAATCGTTCCAAGTCGTAATGAAGCATGCAAAATGCCGCCTTGAATCTCGCTGCAGCAAAACATGTTTCTAAAACCCAATGGCGGATGAAGAAACTCCATTCACGCCATATAAAGGTTTGATAAAAGATGCGTTCTTTTATTAGTATGACATTGTGGTGTAATAATGGCCACGATTTTCACAAGACATGAATAATCATAAATAATCATTCTATAAATAATCTTTCTTAGTGCATGCGCATTTGCATTTGACGCGGAACTGAATTTCGGTGGTCGGACAAAAATTAATATCTCATTCTTTTTAAAATATAATGGAGCGGAGAGGCGCAATTATAATTGTTGTACTTTCTTTTGCATAATTTATTGAACAAAGTAAGGAAGAAATAAAAAGAAGTAAAAACAAGGAAGAAAAAAACGTTCCCTGTCCGGGATTCGAACCCTCACCAGTGTGATCTTAAGTCAAGCTTGCGTAGGACCTTGCCACTTTACTTCATGTAATTTAAAGGGGCAAACATATTATTTGAGTCATGTATCCATCTTGTATGTGTGTATCAATATAGTGTGTTTATGCCCGATGAGACGCTTAATCTGTCCCCAATACAAAATCCGTAAGGGAAGGCGTCAAATTCATCACTGCCGTCCCGCTGCAGGATCCCGCTTGGGCCCGAGCCTGGCCGATCGGCGGGCCGCAGTATACCGCAGAACGCTTGAAACCGATTTGTTTCCCCCGGTCCCCTGCAGGAGGACGGGAATGTACATGCATGGTCTTACCGCGGGGGAACGATATCGTTCCGCCGCGGGAGGCCGCGCCCAGGGACCCGCCACCGTACGTACGTACGTCGGTGGTTTCACGTGCGTATGCTAGTAATTGGACGTACACACTTTGTCTAGCTCATGCATGGCCTACCGCGGCCTAGCTACTATGCCGCGCCCTGGGCCTGGCCTGTCGATGCTGTTATTGTTAGCGTGATCCCCCTGGCCCTCAGGTGACATAACATCGACAGCTGACGCAACTAACTCTAGCTCTGGTCAATTCTGAGCCTTTTTTAAAATAAGGTATGTACCCAGATTTGTTTGTATATTGACTCGTTTGTGTAAAAGACTAACGTCTACTCTAGCCAAGATATGTCGGCTCGGAGCAAACCAAGGGCAAGGGAAGTATTGTCGGATTGCGGATGACTGTCACGTTCAAGATTTCGTCATGAATGTGATGATGAGATTGAGATAGATTGATCTGATAATGTCTGGCCCCGCACTCCGGGCCGCACTTCAGCAGAGATTAGCGTATAGCATATGCAGGGCATTCTGATTTCTGAGTGTGATTTGGTGGCTCTATGGTACTAGACCTAGCTACTCGAATCTTCCATCACACCAATATACGTAACATGTACGTACATTACACAGGCTAGCTTATATGCTAGCTAGATAGGCGGTGCGTGTGTACGTACGTGGATATCGTGCAGTCGTGCTCGCATGTATACGGTACGAGTACCGCATACACGTACCAACGTAGGTACGTGTACGGTACTCGTACATATTATGTATACATGCGCAATGCATGCGGCAATAATGATCTGGTATTTCGCGCGCAAGAATCGGGATCCCGCGGCCCGCCGCTTAGAGGTCCGCTGCGTCGGGACGAATTCCTCTCCACAGCTGGTGACAGCTGATCGGTAAGCCGCGGCGTACCGCTAGGAATGATCAAACCCCCAGATTCGAATACGAATACGCGCTCTAATCGTCCCAAGCGGGATCCCGCGGTAGGACGATAGTGATCAATATGACGCCTCCCCTAATCAAACACGAATGCGCATGCGCAAAAACTAGCATACAAACCAGGGAAAATCGTTCCAAGTCGTAATAAAGCATGCAAAATGCCACCTTGAATCTAGCTGCGTCACAAAATGTTTTTAAACCCTAATGGTGGAATAAGAAACTCCATTCACGCCTTTTAATGGTTTAATAAAACATGCGTTCTTTTATTCGTATGATATTGTGGCATAATAATGGGCACGATTTTCGCAAGACACAAAATCGAAACGCCACGCGAGCACCATAATCTCTCTAAGCGCATGCGTATTTGCGACTACGTACGGATTTTGCATAACACCGGTTAGTTTAATTACATTTATCCAGCTGCTATCAAGATGCGGATGTAGATCGATCGAGGGCAGTATTCCACGTACCGGTTGGTAATAGCCTATTATCGTCACGAAATGTTTTGCATTGGCCAAAACGGAGAAATAGATCTTCAAAGGAAAAATGTAATGTGAAGATTGCCGATTTTTTGTATTGAGCACTTCATCATCTCTCTCATGGTAACGCGCCTTTTTTCAACATGTCAAAAAAGTTACCGAGACACATCAAATTACGGTACTTATAAATAAAATGAATACATACATGAAACAATTTGACGCGGAAATGCATTTCGGTGGTCGGACAAAAATTAATATCTCATTCTTTTTAAAATATAAGGGAGCGGAGAGGCGCAATTATAATTGTTGTACTTTCTTTTGCATAATTTATTGAAGCAAAAAAAGGTAAAAAACAAGGAAGGGAAAGCAAAAAAGGAATACATTCAATGTCCGGGTTTCGAACCCTCACCAGTATGATCTTAAGTCAAGCTCGCGTAGCACCTTGCCACTTCACTTCATGTAATCTAAGGGGCAATCATATTATTTGAGTCATGTATTCATTTTGTATGTGTGTATCAGTCTAGTGTGTTTATGCCCGATCTGTTCACAATACAAAATCCGTGATCAGACACGAATGCGCATGCGCAATAACTATACACAAACGTGGGAAAATCGTTGCCAGTCGTAATGAGGCATGCAAAATGCCGCCTTGAATCTCGCTGCAGCAAAACATGTTTGTAAAACCCAATGGCGGATGAAGAAACTCTATTCACGCTATTTAAAGGTTTGATAAAGATGCGTTCTTTTATTAGTATGACATTGTGGTGTAATAATGGCCACGATATTCACAAGACATAAATAATCATAAATAATCGTTCTATAAATAATCTTTCTTAGTGCATGCGCATTTGCATTTGACGCGGAACTGAATTTCGGTGGTCGGACAAAAATTAATATCTCATTCTTTTTAAAACATAATGGAGCGGAGAGGCGCAATTATAATTGTTGTACTTTCTTTTGCATAATTTATTGAACAAAGTAAGGAAGAAATAAAAAGAAGAAAAAACAAGGAAGAAAAAAACGTTCCCTGTCCGGGATTCGAACCCTCACCAGTGTGATCTTAAGTCAAGCTTGCGTAGGACCTTGCCACTTTACTTCATGTAATTTAAAGGGGCAATCATATTATTTGAGTCATGTATCCATCTTGTATGTGTGCATCAATATAGTGTGTTTATGCCCGATGAGACGCTTAATCTGTCCCCAATACAAAATCCGTAATCAAACACTAATGCGCATGCGCAAAAACTAGCATACAAACCAGGGGAAATCGTTCCAAGTCGTAATGAAGCATGCAAAATGCCGCCTTGAATCTCGCTGCAGCAAAACATGTTTCTAAAACCCAATGGCGGATGAAGAAACTCCATTCACGCCATTTAAAGGTTTGATAAAAGATGCGTTCTTTTATTAGTATGACATTGTGGTGTAATAATGGCCACGATATTCACAAGACATAAATAATCATAAATAATCATTCTATAAATAATCTTTCTTAGTGCATGCGCATTTGCATTTGACGCGGAACTGAATTTCGGTGGTCGGACAAAAATTAATATCTCATTCTTTTTAAAATATAAGGGGGCGGAGAGGCGCAATTATAATTGTTGTACTTTCTTTTGCATAATTTATTGAACAAAGTAAGGAAGAAATAAAAAGAAGAAAAAACAAGGAAGAAAAAAACGTTCCCTGTCCGGGATTCGAACCCTCACCAGTGTGATCTTAAGTCAAGCTTGCGTAGGACCTTGCCACTTTACTTCATGTAATTTAAAGGGGCAATCATATTATTTGAGTCATGTATCCATCTTGTATGTGTGCATCAATATAGTGTGTTTATGCCCGATGAGACGCTTAATCTGTCCCCAATACAAAATCCGTAATCAAACACTAATGCGCATGCGCAAAAACTAGCATACAAACCAGGGAAAATCGTTCCAAGTCGTAATGAAGCATGCAAAATGCCGCCTTGAATCTCGCTGCAGCAAAACATGTTTCTAAAACCCAATGGCGGATGAAGAAACTCCATTCACGCCATTTAAAGGTTTGATAAAAGATGCGTTCTTTTATTAGTATGACATTGTGGTGTAATAATGGCCACGATTTTCACAAGACATGAATAATCATAAATAATCATTCTATAAATAATCTTTCTTAGTGCATGCGCATTTGCATTTGACGCGGAACTGAATTTCGGTGGTCGGACAAAAATTAATATCTCATTCTTTTTAAAATATAATGGAGCGGAGAGGCGCAATTATAATTGTTGTACTTTCTTTTGCATAATTTATTGAACAAAGTAAGGAAGAAATAAAAAGAAGAAAAAACAAGGAAGAAAAAAAGGTTCCCTGTCCGGGATTCGAACCCACACCAGTGTGATCTTAAGTCAAGCTTGCGTAGGACCTTGCCATTTTACTTCATGTAATTTAAAGGGGCAATCATATTATATGAGTCATGTATCCATCTTGTATGTGTGTATCAATATAGTGTGTTTATGCCCGATGAGACGCTTAATCTGTCCCCAATACAAAATCCGTAATCAAACACGAATGCGCATGCACAAAAACTAGCATACAAACCAGGGAAAATCGTTCCAAGTCGTAATAAAGCATGCAAAATGCCACCTTGAATCTCGCTGCGTCACAAAATGTTTTTAAGCCCTAATGGTGGAATAAGAAACTCCATTCACGCCTTTTAATGGTTTAATAAAACATGCGTTCTTTTATTCGTATGATATTGTGGCATAATAATGGGCACGATTTTCGCAAGACACAAAATCGAAACGCCACGCGAGCACCATAATCTCTCTAAGCGCATGCGTATTTGCGACTACGTACGGATTTTGCATAACACCGGTTAGTTTAATTACATTTATCCAGCTGCTATCAAGATGCGGATGTAGATCGATCGAGGGCAGTATTCCACGTACCGGTTGGTAATAGCCTATTATCGTCACGAAATGTTTTGCATTGGCCAAAACGGAGAAATAGATCTTCAAAGGAAAAATGTAATGTGAAGATTGCCGATTTTTTTTATTGAGCACTTCATCATCTCTCTCATGGTAACGCGCCTTTTTTCAACATGTCAAAAAAGTTACCGAGACACATCAAATTACGGTACTTATAAATAAAATGAATACATACATGAAACAATTTGACGCGGAAATGCATTTCGGTGGTCGGACAAAAATTAATATCTCATTCTTTTTAAAATATAAGGGAGCGGAGAGGCGCAAATATAATTGTTGTACTTTCTTTTGCATAATTTATTGAAGCAAAAAAAGGTAAAAAACAAGGAAGGGAAAGCAAAAAAGGAATACATTCAATGTCCGGGTTTCGAACCCTCACCAGTATGATCTTAAGTCAAGCTCGCGTAGCACCTTGCCACTTCACTTCATGTAATTTAAGGGGCAATCATATTATTTGAGTCATGTATTCATTTTGTATGTGTGTATCAGTCTAGTGTGTTTATGCCCGATCTGTTCACAATACAAAATCCGTGATCAGACACGAATGCGCATGCGCAATAACTATACACAAACGTGGGAAAATCGTTGCCAGTCGTAATGAGGCATGCAAAATGCCGCCTTGAATCTCGCTGCAGCAAAACATGTTTGTAAAACCCAATGGCGGATGAAGAAACTCTATTCACGCTATTTAAAGGTTTGATAAAGATGCGTTCTTTTATTAGTATGACATTGTGGTGTAATAATGGCCACGATATTCACTAGACATAAATAATCATAAATAATCGTTCTATAAATAATCTTTCTTAGTGCATGCGCATTTGCATTTGACGCGGAACTGAATTTCGGTGGTCGGACAAAAATTAATATCTCATTCTTTTTAAAATATAAGGGAGCGGAGAGGCGCAATTATAATTGTTGTACTTTCTTTTGCATAATTTATTGAACAAAGTAAGGAAGAAATAAAAAGAAGAAAAAACAAGGAAGAAAAAAACGTTCCCTGTCCGGGATTCGAACCCTCACAAGTGTGATCTTAAGTCAAGCTTGCGTAGGACCTTGCCACTTTACTTCATGTAATTTAAAGGGGCAATCATATTATTTGAGTCATGTATCCATCTTGTATGTGTGCATCAATATAGTGTGTTTATGCCCGATGAGACGCTTAATCTGTCCCCAATACAAAATCCGTAATCAAACACTAATGCGCATGCGCAAAAACCCGATCTGTTCACAATACAAAATCCGTGATCAGACACGAATGCGCATGCGCAATAACTATACACAAACGTGGGAAAATCGTTGCCAGTCGTAATGAGGCATGCAAAATGCCGCCTTGAATCTCGCTGCAGCAAAACATGTTTGTAAAACCCAATGGCGGATGAAGAAACTCCATTCACGCCATTTAAAGGTTTGATAAAAGTTGCGTTCTTTTATTAGTATGACATTGTGGTGTAATAATGGCCACGATTTTCACAAGACATAAATAATGATAAATAATCATTCTATAAATAATCTTTCTTAGTGCATGCGCATTTGCATTTGACGCGGAACTGAATTTCGGTGGTCGGACAAAAATTAATATCTCATTCTTTTTAAAATATAAGGGAGCGGAGAGGCGCAATTATAATTGTTGTACTTTCTTTTGCATAATTTATTGAACAAAGTAAGGAAGAAATAAAAAGAAGAAAAAACAAGGAAGAAAAAAACGTTCCCTGTCCGGGATTCGAACCCTCACCAGTGTGATCTTAAGTCAAGCTTGCGTAGGACCTTGCCACTTTACTTCATGTAATTTAAAGGGGCAAACATATTATTTGAGTCATGTATCCATCTTGTATGTGTGTATCAATATAGTGTGTTTATGCCCGATGAGACGCTTAATCTGTCCCCAATACAAAATCCGTAATCAAACACGAATGCGCATGCACAAAAACTAGCATACAAACCAGGGAAAATCGTTCCAAGTCGTAATAAAGCATGCAAAATGCCACCTTGAATCTCGCTGCGTCACAAAATGTTTTTAAGCCCTAATGGTGGAATAAGAAACTCCATTCACGCCTTTTAATGGTTTAATAAAACATGCGTTCTTTTATTCGTATGATATTGTGGCATAATAATGGGCACGATTTTCGCAAGACACAAAATCGAAACGCCACGCGAGCACCATAATCTCTCTAAGCGCATGCGTATTTGCGACTACGTCAGGGGGGGTAAACTCAGCCGCCATGATGGTTAGGTATGTATGCGATTAGAAGCAGTTTAGCTACGTCACAAAACGTCATCACAAGTATGACAGGCTGTGTATTTCGAAATTGATCTGGAATTTAATAATAAAATACATCACATTGAGCGGTGAAATATTCACCACCTCTTTATCTAGCGTAATCAATTTGTGTTGCCCTTTTCTATCCCATTAATAAGAGCACTTTTTTAGTTACATTTTGTGTTAAATACTGTTTATGATTGCTCAATATTTGCAGAAGAGTCGCTCTTCCTACACGGATCACTGTCTCAGCCAAGGGCAAAAATTGTTTACAAATTCATCGCGCGCAAAATCACAAATGTACGCGCTAATGACATCTTTGCCATAGAAAACGTACAGTGTGAGTGCGCTTGGTAAAGTGCGCGCCTTACGCACATTCTTATTGTTTCGTCATATTATTTCCCCACAATGCAGTTTTGTGACGAACTTCCTCCGTTCAATACTGCTCGTAAACAAGTCCGTCAGCCCGCCATTGTTTTATGTACAAAGTGTATGGGGTACGGTACCTACGGCCAATACAGTTTACCTTCTAGTTCTACAACGGCAGTGTTGGAGTCATACTTCTATGGACTACGTACGGATTTTGCATAACACCGGTTAGTTTAATTACATTTATCCAGCTGCTATCAAGATGCGGATGTAGATCGATCGAGGGCAGTATTCCACGTACCGGTTGGTAATAGCCTATTATCGTCACGAAATGTTTTGCATTGGCCAAAACGGAGAAATAGATCTTCAAAGGAAAAATGTAATGTGAAGATTGCCGATTTTTTGTATTGAGCACTTCATCATCTCTCTCATGGTAACGCGCCTTTTTTCAACATGTCAAAAAAGTTACCGAGACACATCAAATTACGGTACTTATAAATAAAATGAATACATACATGAAACAATTTGACGCGGAAATGCATTTCGGTGGTCGGACAAAAATTAATATCTCATTCTTTTTAAAATATAAGGGAGCGGAGAGGCGCAATTATAATTGTTGTACTTTCTTTTGCATAATTTATTGAAGCAAAAAAAGGTAAAAAAACAAGGAAGGGAAAGCAAAAAAAAATACATTCAATGTCCGGGTTTCGAACCCTCACCAGTATGATCTTAAGTCAAGCTCGCGTAGCACCTTGCCACTTCACTTCATGTAATTTAAGGGGCAATCATATTATTTGAGTCATGTATTCATCTTGTATGTGTGTATCAGTCTAGTGTGTTTATGCCCGATCTGTTCACAATACAAAATCCGTGATCAGACACGAATGCGCATGCGCAATAACTATACACAAACGTGGGAAAATCGTTGCCAGTCGTAATGAGGCATGCAAAATGCCGCCTTGAATCTCGCTGCAGCAAAACATGTTTGTAAAACCCAATGGCGGATGAAGAAACTCTATTCACGCTGTTTAAAGGTTTGATAAAGATGCGTTCTTTTATTAGTATGACATTGTGGTGTAATAATGGCCACGATTTTCACAAGACATAAATAATCATAAATAATCATTCTATAAATAATCTTTCTTAGTGCATGCGCACTGCATTTGACGCGGAACTGAATTTCGGTGGTCGGACAAAAATTAATATATCATTATTTTTAAAATATAAGGGAGCGGAGAGGCGCAATTATAATTGTTGTACTTTCTTTTGCATAATTTATTGAACAAAGTAAGGAAGAAATAAAAAGAAGAAAAAACAAGTGTTTATGCCCGATGAGACGCTTAATCTGTCCCCAATACAAAATCCGTAATCAAACACTAATGCGCATGCGCAAAAACTAGCAAACAAACCAGGGAAAATCGTTCCAAGTCGTAATGAAGCATGCAAAATGCCGCCTTGAATCTCGCTGCAGCAAAACATGTTTCTAAAACCCAATGGCGGATGAAGAAACTCCATTCACGCCATTTAAAGGTTTGATAAAAGATGCGTTCTTTTATTAGTATAACATTGTGGTGTAATAATGGCCACGATTTTCACAAGACATGAATAATCATAAATAATCATTCTATAAATAATCTTTCTTAGTGCATGCGCATTTGCATTTGACGCGGAACTGAATTTCGGTGGTCGGACAAAAATTAATATCTCATTCTTTTTAAAATATAATGGAGCGGAGAGGCGCAATTATAATTGTTGTACTTTCTTTTGCATAATTTATTGAACAAAGTAAGGAAGAAATAAAAAGAAGAAAAAACAAGGAAGAAAAAAACGTTCCCTGTCCGGGATTCGAACCCTCACCAGTGTGATCTTAAGTCAAGCTTGCGTAGGACCTTGCCACTTTACTTCATGTAATTTAAAGGGGCAATCATATTATTTGAGTCATGTATCCATCTTGTATGTGTGTATCAATATAGTGTGTTTATGCCCGATGAGACGCTTAATCTGTCCCCAATACAAAATCCGTAATCAAACACGAATGCGCATGCACAAAAACTAGCATACAAACCAGGGAAAATCGTTCCAAGTCGTAATAAAGCATGCAAAATGCCACCTTGAATCTCGCTGCGTCACAAAATGTTTTTAAGCCCTAATGGTGGAATAAGAAACTCCATTCACGCCTTTTAATGGTTTAATAAAACATGCGTTCTTTTATTCGTATGATATTGTGGCATAATAATGGGCACGATTTTCGCAAGACACAAAATCGAAACGCCACGCGAGCACCATAATCTCTCTAAGCGCATGCGTATTTGCGACTACGTACGGATTTTGCATAACACCGGTTAGTTTAATTACATTTATCCAGCTGCTATCAAGATGCGGATGTAGATCGATCGAGGGCAGTATTCCACGTACCGGTTGGTAATAGCCTATTATCGTCACGAAATGTTTTGCATTGGCCAAAACGGAGAAATAGATCTTCAAAGGAAAAATGTAATGTGAAGATTGCCGATTTTTTGTATTGAGCACTTCATCATCTCTCTCATGGTAACGCGCCTTTTTTCAACATGTCAAAAAAGTTACCGAGACACATCAAATTACGGTACTTATAAATAAAATGAATACATACATGAAACAATTTGACGCGGAAATGCATTTCGGTGGTCGGACAAAAATTAATATCTCATTCTTTTTAAAATATAAGGGAGCGGAGAGGCGCAATTATAATTGTTGTACTTTCTTTTGCATAATTTATTGAAGCAAAAAAAGGTAAAAAAACAAGGAAGGGAAAGCAAAAAAAAATACATTCAATGTCCGCGTTTCGAACCCTCACCAGTATGATCTTAAGTCAAGCTCGCGTAGCACCTTGCCACTTCACTTCATGTAATTTAAGGGGCAATCATATTATTTGAGTCATGTATTCATCTTGTATGTGTGTATCAGTCTAGTGTGTTTATGCCCGATCTGTTCACAATACAAAATCCGTGATCAGACACGAATGCGCATGCGCAATAACTATACACAAACGTGGGAAAATCGTTGCCAGTCGTAATGAGGCATGCAAAATGCCGCCTTGAATCTCGCTGCAGCAAAACATGTTTGTAAAACCCAATGGCGGATGAAGAAACTCTATTCACGCTATTTAAAGGTTTGATAAAGATGCGTTCTTTTATTAGTATGACATTGTGGTGTAATAATGGCCACGATATTCACAAGACATAAATAATCATAAATAATCGTTCTATAAATAATCTTTCTTAGTGCATGCGCATTTGCATTTGACGCGGAACTGAATTTCGGTGGTCGGACAAAAATTAATATCTCATTCTTTTTAAAATATAAGGGAGCGGAGAGGCGCAATTATAATTGTTGTACTTTCTTTTGCATAATTTATTGAACAAAGTAAGGAAGAAATAAAAAGAAGAAAAAACAAGGAAGAAAAAAACGTTCCCTGTCCGGGATTCGAACCCTCACAAGTGTGATCTTAAGTCAAGCTTGCGTAGGACCTTGCCACTTTACTTCATGTAATTTAAAGGGGCAATCATATTATTTGAGTCATGTATCCATCTTGTATGTGTGCATCAATATAGTGTGTTTATGCCCGATGAGACGCTTAATCTGTCCCCAATACAAAATCCGTAATCAAACACTAATGCGCATGCGCAAAAACCCGATCTGTTCACAATACAAAATCCGTGATCAGACACGAATGCGCATGCGCAATAACTATACACAAACGTGGGGAAATCGTTGCCAGTCGTAATGAGGCATGCAAAATGCCGCCTTGAATCTCGCTGCAGCAAAACATGTTTGTAAAACCCACTGGCGGATGAAGAAACTCCATTCACGCCATTTAAAGGTTTGATAAAAGATGCGTTCTTTTATTAGTATGACATTGTGGTGTAATAATGGCCACGATTTTCACAAGACATAAATAATCATAAATAATCATTCTATAAATAATCTTTCTTAGTGCATGCGCATTTGCATTTGACGCGGAACTGAATTTCGGTGGTCGGACAAAAATTAATATCTCATTCTTTTTAAAATATAAGGGAGCGGAGAGGCGCAATTATAATTGTTGTACTTTCTTTTGCATAATTTATTGAACAAAGTAAGGAAGAAATAAAAAGAAGAAAAAACAAGGAAGAAAAAAACGTTCCCTGTCCGGGATTCGAACCCTCACCAGTGTGATCTTAAGTCAAGCTTGCGTAGGACCTTGCCACTTTACTTCATGTAATTTAAAGGGGCAAACATATTATTTGAGTCATGTATCCATCTTGTATGTGTGTATCAATATAGTGTGTTTATGCTCGATGAGACGCTTAATCTGTCCCCAATACAAAATCCGTATTCAAACACTAATGCGCATGCGCAAAAACTAGCATACAAACCAGGGAAAATCGTTCCAAGTCGTAATGAAGCATGCAAAATGCCGCCTTGAATCTCGCTGCAGCAAAACATGTTTCTAAAACCCAATGGCGGATGAAGAAACTCCATTCACGCCATATAAAGGTTTGATAAAAGATGCGTTCTTTTATTAGTATGACATTGTGGTGTAATAATGGCCACGATTTTCACAAGACATGAATAATCATAAATAATCATTCTATAAATAATCTTTCTTAGTGCATGCGCATTTGCATTTGACGCGGAACTGAATTTCGGTGGTCGGACAAAAATTAATATCTCATTCTTTTTAAAATATAATGGAGCGGAGAGGCGCAATTATAATTGTTGTACTTTCTTTTGCATAATTTATTGAACAAAGTAAGGAAGAAATAAAAAGAAGTAAAAACAAGGAAGAAAAAAACGTTCCCTGTCCGGGATTCGAACCCTCACCAGTGTGATCTTAAGTCAAGCTTGCGTAGGACCTTGCCACTTTACTTCATGTAATTTAAAGGGGCAAACATATTATTTGAGTCATGTATCCATCTTGTATGTGTGTATCAATATAGTGTGTTTATGCCCGATGAGACGCTTAATCTGTCCCCAATACAAAATCTAAATCAAACACGAATGCGCATGCGCAAAAACTAGCATACAAACCAGGGAAAATCGTTCCAAGTCGTAATAAAGCATGCAAAATGCCACCTTGAATCTAGCTGCGTCACAAAATGTTTTTAAACCCTAATGGTGGAATAAGAAACTCCATTCACGCCTTTTAATGGTTTAATAAAACATGCGTAATTTATTCGTATGATATTGTGGCATAATAATGGGCACGATTTTCGCAAGACACAAAATCGAAACGCCACGCGAGCACCATAATCTCTCTAAGCGCATGCGTATTTGCGACTACGTACGGATTTTGCATAACACCGGTTAGTTTAATTACATTTATCCAGCTGCTATCAAGATGCGGATGTAGATCGATCGAGGGCAGTATTCCACGTACCGGTTGGTAATAGCCTATTATCGTCACGAAATGTTTTGCATTGGCCAAAACGGAGAAATAGATCTTCAAAGGAAAAATGTAATGTGAAGATTGCCGATTTTTTTTATTGAGCACTTCATCATCTCTCTCATGGTAACGCGCCTTTTTTCAACATGTCAAAAAAGTTACCGAGACACATCAAATTACGGTACTTATAAATAAAATGAATACATACATGAAAAAATTTGACGCGGAAATGCATTTCGGTGGTCGGACAAAAATTAATATCTCATTCTTTTTAAAATATAAGGGAGCGGAGAGGCGCAATTATAATTATTGTACTTTCTTTTGCATAATTTATTGAAGCAAAAAAAGGTAAAAAACAAGGAAGGGAAAGCAAAAAAGGAATACATTCAATGTCCGGGTTTCGAACCCTCACCAGTATGATCTTAAGTCAAGCTCGCGTAGCACCTTGCCACTTCACTTCATGTAATTTAAGGGGCAATCATATTATTTGAGTCATGTATTCATTTTGTATGTGTGTATCAGTCTAGTGTGTTTATGCCCGATCTGTTCACAATACAAAATCCGTGATCAGACACGAATGCGCATGCGCAATAACTATACACAAACGTGGGAAAATCGTTGCCAGTCGTAATGAGGCATGCAAAATGCCGCCTTGAATCTCGCTGCAGCAAAACATGTTTGTAAAACCCAATGGCGGATGAAGAAACTCTATTCACGCTATTTAAAGGTTTGATAAAGATGCGTTCTTTTATTAGTATGACATTGTGGTGTAATAATGGCCACGATATTCACAAGACATAAATAATCATAAATAATCGTTCTATAAATAATCTTTCTTAGTGCATGCGCATTTGCATTTGACGCGGAACTGAATTTCGGTGGTCGGACAAAAATTAATATCTCATTCTTTTTAAAACATAATGGAGCGGAGAGGCGCAATTATAATTGTTGTACTTTCTTTTGCATAATTTATTGAACAAAGTAAGGAAGAAATAAAAAGAAGAAAAAACAAGGAAGAAAAAAACGTTCCCTGTCCGGGATTCGAACCCTCACCAGTGTGATCTTAAGTCAAGCTTGCGTAGGACCTTGCCACTTTACTTCATGTAATTTAAAGGGGCAATCATATTATTTGAGTCATGTATCCATCTTGTATGTGTGCATCAATATAGTGTGTTTATGCCCGATGAGACGCTTAATCTGTCCCCAATACAAAATCCGTAATCAAACACTAATGCGCATGCGCAAAAACTAGCATACAAACCAGGGGAAATCGTTCCAAGTCGTAATGAAGCATGCAAAATGCCGCCTTGAATCTCGCTGCAGCAAAACATGTTTCTAAAACCCAATGGCGGATGAAGAAACTCCATTCACGCCATTTAAAGGTTTGATAAAAGATGCGTTCTTTTATTAGTATGACATTGTGGTGTAATAATGGCCACGATATTCACAAGACATAAATAATCATAAATAATCATTCTATAAATAATCTTTCTTAGTGCATGCGCATTTGCATTTGACGCGGAACTGAATTTCGGTGGTCGGACAAAAATTAATATCTCATTCTTTTTAAAATATAAGGGGGCGGAGAGGCGCAATTATAATTGTTGTACTTTCTTTTGCATAATTTATTGAACAAAGTAAGGAAGAAATAAAAAGAAGAAAAAACAAGGAAGAAAAAAACGTTCCCTGTCCGGGATTCGAACCCTCACCAGTTTGATCTTAAGTCAAGCTTGCGTAGGACCTTGCCACTTTACTTCATGTAATTTAAAGGGGCAATCATATTATTTGAGTCATGTATCCATCTTGTATGTGTGCATCAATATAGTGTGTTTATGCCCGATGAGACGCTTAATCTGTCCCCAATACAAAATCCGTAATCAAACACTAATGCGCATGCGCAAAAACTAGCATACAAACCAGGGAAAATCGTTCCAAGTCGTAATGAAGCATGCAAAATGCCGCCTTGAATCTCGCTGCAGCAAAACATGTTTCTAAAACCCAATGGCGGATGAAGAAACTCCATTCACGCCATTTAAAGGTTTGATAAAAGATGCGTTCTTTTATTAGTATGACATTGTGGTGTAATAATGGCCACGATTTTCACAAGACATGAATAATCATAAATAATCATTCTATAAATAATCTTTCTTAGTGCATGCGCATTTGCATTTGACGCGGAACTGAATTTCGGTGGTCGGACAAAAATTAATATCTCATTCTTTTTAAAATATAATGGAGCGGAGAGGCGCAATTATAATTGTTGTACTTTCTTTTGCATAATTTATTGAACAAAGTAAGGAAGAAATAAAAAGAAGAAAAAACAAGGAAGAAAATAACGTTCCCTGTCCGGGATTCGAACCCTCACCAGTGTGATCTTAAGTCAAGCTTGCGTAGGACCTTGCCATTTTACTTCATGTAATTTAAAGGGGCAATCATATTATTTGAGTCATGTATCCATCTTGTATGTGTGTATCAATATAGTGTGTTTATGCCCGATGAGACGCTTAATCTGTCCCCAATACAAAATCCGTAATGAAACACGAATGCGCATGCACAAAAACTAGCATACAAACCAGGGAAAATCGTTCCAAGTCGTAATAAAGCATGCAAAATGCCACCTTGAATCTCGCTGCGTCACAAAATGTTTTTAAACCCTAATGGTGGAATAAGAAACTCCATTCACGCCTTTTAATGGTTTAATAAAACATGCGTTCTTTTATTCGTATGATATTGTGGCATAATAATGGGCACGATTTTCGCAAGACACAAAATCGAAACGCCACGCGAGCACCATAATCTCTCTAAGCGCATGCGTATTTGCGACTACGTACGGATTTTGCATAACACCGGTTAGTTTAATTACATTTATCCAGCTGCTATCAAGATGCGGATGTAGATGGATCGAGGGCAGTATTCCACGTACTGGTTGGTAATAGCCTATTATCGTCACGAAATGTTTTGCATTGGCCAAAACGGAGAAATAGATCTTCAAAGGAAAAATGTAATGTGAAGATTGCCGATTTTTTGTATTGAGCACTTCATCATCTCTCTCATGGTAACGCGCCTTTTTTCAACATGTCAAAAAAGTTACCGAGACACATCAAATTACGGTACTTATAAATAAAATGAATACATACATGAAACAATTTGACGCGGAAATGCATTTCGGTGGTCGGACAAAAATTAATATCTCATTCTTTTTAAAATATAAGGGAGCGGAGAGGCGCAATTATAATTGTTGTACTTTCTTTTGCATAATTTATTGAAGCAAAAAAAGGTAAAAAACAAGGAAGGGAAAGCAAAAAAGGAATACATTCAATGTCCGGGTTTCGAACCCTCACCAGTATGATCTTAAGTCAAGCTCGCGTAGCACCTTGCCACTTCACTTCATGTAATTTAAGGGGCAATCATATTATTTGAGTCATGTATTCATTTTGTATGTGTGTATCAGTCTAGTGTGTTTATGCCCGATCTGTTCACAATACAAAATCCGTGATCAGACACGAATGCGCATGCGCAATAACTATACACAAACGTGGGAAAATCGTTGCCAGTCGTAATGAGGCATGCAAAATGCCGCCTTGAATCTCGCTGCAGCAAAACATGTTTGTAAAACCCAATGGCGGATGAAGAAACTCTATTCACGCTGTTTGAAGGTTTGATAAAGATGCGTTCTTTTATTAGTATGACATTGTGGTGTAATAATGGCCACGATTTTCACAAGACATAAATAATCATAAATAATCATTCTATAAATAATCTTTCTTAGTGCATGCGCACTTGCATTTGACGCGGAACTGAATTTCGGTGGTCGGACAAAAATTAATATCTCATTATTTTTAAAATATAAGGGAGCGGAGAGGCGCAATTATAATTGTTGTACTTTCTTTTGCATAATTTATTGAACAAAGTAAGGAAGAAATAAAAAGAAGAAAAAACAAGTGTTTATGCCCGATGAGACGCTTAATCTGTCCCCAATACAAAATCCGTAATCAAACACTAATGCGCATGCGCAAAAACTAGCAAACAAACCAGGGAAAATCGTTCCAAGTCGTAATGAAGCATGCAAAATGCCGCCTTGAATCTCGCTGCAGCAAAACATGTTTCGAAAACCCAATGGCGGATGAAGAAACTCCATTCACGCCATTTAAAGGTTTGATAAAAGATGCGTTCTTTTATTAGTATGACATTGTGGTGTAATAATGGCCACGATTTTCACAAGACATGAATAATCATAAATAATCATTCTATAAATAATCTTTCTTAGTGCATGCGCATTTGCATTTGACGCGGAACTGAATTTCGGTGGTCGGACAAAAATTAATATCTCATTCTTTTTAAAATATAATGGAGCGGAGAGGCGCAATTATAATTGTTGTACTTTCTTTTGCATAATTTATTGAACAAAGTAAGGAAGAAATAAAAAGAAGAAAAAACAAGGAAGAAAAAAACGTTCCCTGTCCGGGATTCGAACCCTCACCAGTGTGATCTTAAGTCAAGCTTGCGTAGGACCTTGCCACTTTACTTCATGTAATTTAAAGGGGCAAACATATTATTTAAGTTATGTATCCATCTTGTATGTGTGTATCAATATAGTGTGTTTATGCCCGATGAGACGCTTAATCTGTCCCCAATACAAAATCCGTAATCAAACACGAATGCGCATGCACAAAAACTAGCATACAAACCAGGGAAAATCGTTCCAAGTCGTAATAAAGCATGCAAAATGCCACCTTGAATCTCGCTGCGTCACAAAATGTTTTTAAGCCCTAATGGTGGAATAAGAAACTCCATTCACGCCTTTTAATGGTTTAATAAAACATGCGTTCTTTTATTCGTATGATATTGTGGCATAATAATGGGCACGATTTTCGCAAGACACAAAATCGAAACGCCACGCGAGCACCATAATCTCTCTAAGCGCATGCGTATTTGCGACTACGTCACGGCAGTGTTGGAGTCATACTTCTATGGACTACGTACCGATTTTGCATAACACCGGTTAGTTTAATTACATTTATCCAGCTGCTATCAAGATGCGGATGTAGATCGATCGAGGGCAGTATTCCACGTACCGGTTGGTAATAGCCTATTATCGTCACGAAATGTTTTGCATTGGCCAAAACGGAGAAATAGATCTTCAAAGGGAAAATGTAATGTGAAGATTGCCGATTTTTTGTATTGAGCACTTCATCATCTCTCTCATGGTAACGCGCCTTTTTTCAACATGTCAAAAAAGTTACCGAGACACATCAAATTACGGTACTTATAAATAAAATGAATACATACATGAAACAATTTGACGCGGAAATGCATTTCGGTGGTCGGACAAAAATTAATATCTCATTCTTTTTAAAATATAAGGGAGCGGAGAGGCGCAATTATAATTGTTGTACTTTCTTTTGCATAATTTATTGAAGCAAAAAAAGGTAAAAAAACAAGGAAGGGAAAGCAAAAAAAAATACATTCAATGTCCGGGTTTCGAACCCTCACCAGTATGATCTTAAGTCAAGCTCGCGTAGCACCTTGCCACTTCACTTCATGTAATTTAAGGGGCAATCATATTATTTGAGTCATGTATTCATCTTGTATGTGTGTATCAGTCTAGTGTGTTTATGCCCGATCTGTTCACAATACAAAATCCGTGATCAGACACGAATGCGCATGCGCAATAACTATACACAAACGTGGGAAAATCGTTGCCAGTCGTAATGAGGCATGCAAAATGCCGCCTTGAATCTCGCTGCAGCAAAACATGTTTGTAAAACCCAATGGCGGATGAAGAAACTCTATTCACGCTGTTTAAAGGTTTGATAAAGATGCGTTCTTTTATTAGTATGACATTGTGGTGTAATAATGGCCACGATTTTCACAAGACATAAATAATCATAAATAATCATTCTATAAATAATCTTTCTTAGTGCATGCGCATTTGCATTTGACGCGGAACTGAATTTCGGTGGTCGGACAAAAATTAATATATCATTATTTTTAAAATATAAGGGAGCGGAGAGGCGCAATTATAATTGTTGTACTTTCTTTTGCATAATTTATTGAACAAAGTAAGGAAGAAATAAAAAGAAGAAAAAACAAGTGTTTATGCCCGATGAGACGCTTAATCTGTCCCCAATACAAAATCCGTAATCAAACACTAATGCGCATGCGCAAAAACTAGCAAACAAACCAGGGAAAATCGTTCCAAGTCGTAATGAAGCATGCAAAATGCCGCCTTGAATCTCGCTGCAGCAAAACATGTTTCTAAAACCCAATGGCGGATGAAGAAACTCCATTCACGCCATTTAAAGGTTTGATAAAAGATGCGTTCTTTTATTAGTATGACATTGTGGTGTAATAATGGCCACGATTTTCACAAGACATGAATAATCATAAATAATCATTCTATAAATAATCTTTCTTAGTGCATGCGCATTTGCATTTGACGCGGAACTGAATTTCGGTGGTCGGACAAAAATTAATATCTCATTCTTTTTAAAATATAATGGAGCGGAGAGGCGCAATTATAATTGTTGTACTTTCTTTTGCATAATTTATTGAACAAAGTAAGGAAGAAATAAAAAGAAGAAAAAACAAGGAAGAAAAAAACGTTCCCTGTCCGGGATTCGAACCCTCACCAGTGTGATCTTAAGTCAAGCTTGCGTAGGACCTTGCCACTTTACTTCATGTAATTTAAAGGGGCAATCATATTATTTGAGTCATGTATCCATCTTGTATGTGTGTATCAATATAGTGTGTTTATGCCCGATGAGACGCTTAATCTGTCCCCAATACAAAATCCGTAATCAAACACGAATGCGCATGCACAAAAACTAGCATACAAACCAGGGAAAATCGTTCCAAGTCGTAATAAAGCATGCAAAATGCCACCTTGAATCTCGCTGCGTCACAAAATGTTTTTAAGCCCTAATGGTGGAATAAGAAACTCCATTCACGCCTTTTAATGGTTTAATAAAACATGCGTTCTTTTATTCGTATGATATTGTGGCATAATAATGGGCACGATTTTCGCAAGACACAAAATCGAAACGCCACGCGAGCACCATAATCTCTCTAAGCGCATGCGTATTTGCGACTACGTACGGATTTTGCATAACACCGGTTAGTTTAATTACATTTATCCAGCTGCTATCAAGATGCGGATGTAGATCGATCGAGGGCAGTATTCCACGTACCGGTTGGTAATAGCCTATTATCGTCACGAAATGTTTTGCATTGGCCAAAACGGAGAAATAGATCTTCAAAGGAAAAATGTAATGTGAAGATTGCCGATTTTTTGTATTGAGCACTTCATCATCTCTCTCATGGTAACGCGCCTTTTTTCAACATGTCAAAAAAGTTACCGAGACACATCAAATTACGGTACTTATAAATAAAATGAATACATACATGAAACAATTTGACGCGGAAATGCATTTCGGTGGTCGGACAAAAATTAATATCTCATTCTTTTTGAAATATAAGGGAGCGGAGAGGCGCAATTATAATTGTTGTACTTTCTTTTGCATAATTTATTGAAGCAAAAAAAGGTAAAAAAACAAGGAAGGGAAAGCAAAAAAAAATACATTCAATGTCCGCGTTTCGAACCCTCACCAGTATGATCTTAAGTCAAGCTCGCGTAGCACCTTGCCACTTCACTTCATGTAATTTAAGGGGCAATCATATTATTTGAGTCATGTATTCATCTTGTATGTGTGTATCAGTCTAGTGTGTTTATGCCCGATCTGTTCACAATACAAAATCCGTGATCAGACACGAATGCGCATGCGCAATAACTATACACAAACGTGGGAAAATCGTTGCCAGTCGTAATGAGGCATGCAAAATGCCGCCTTGAATCTCGCTGCAGCAAAACATGTTTGTAAAACCCAATGGCGGATGAAGAAACTCTATTCACGCTATTTAAAGGTTTGATAAAGATGCGTTCTTTTATTAGTATGACATTGTGGTGTAATAATGGCCACGATATTCACAAGACATAAATAATCATAAATAATCGTTCTATAAATAATCTTTCTTAGTGCATGCGCATTTGCATTTGACGCGGAACTGAATTTCGGTGGTCGGACAAAAATTAATATCTCATTCTTTTTAAAATAAAAGGGAGCGGAGAGGCGCAATTATAATTGTTGTACTTTCTTTTGCATAATTTATTGAACAAAGTAAGGAAGAAATAAAAAGAAGAAAAAACAAGGAAGAAAAAAACGTTCCCTGTCCGGGATTCGAACCCTCACAAGTGTGATCTTAAGTCAAGCTTGCGTAGGACCTTGCCACTTTACTTCATGTAATTTAAAGGGGCAATCATATTATTTGAGTCATGTATCCATCTTGTATGTGTGCATCAATATAGTGTGTTTATGCCCGATGAGACGCTTAATCTGTCCCCAATACAAAATCCGTAATCAAACACTAATGCGCATGCGCAAAAACCCGATCTGTTCACAATACAAAATCCGTGATCAGACACGAATGCGCATGCGCAATAACTATACACAAACGTGGGGAAATCGTTGCCAGTCGTAATGAGGCATGCAAAATGCCGCCTTGAATCTCGCTGCAGCAAAACATGTTTGTAAAACCCACTGGCGGATGAAGAAACTCCATTCACGCCATTTAAAGGTTTGATAAAAGATGCGTTCTTTTATTAGTATGACATTGTGGTGTAATAATGGCCACGATTTTCACAAGACATAAATAATCATAAATAATCATTCTATAAATAATCTTTCTTAGTGCATGCGCATTTGCATTTGACGCGGAACTGAATTTCGGTGGTCGGACAAAAATTAATATCTCATTCTTTTTAAAATATAAGGGAGCGGAGAGGCGCAATTATAATTGTTGTACTTTCTTTTGCATAATTTATTGAACAAAGTAAGGAAGAAATAAAAAGAAGAAAAAACAAGGAAGTAAAAAACGTTCCCTGTCCGGGATTCGAACCCTCACCAGTG
>JBAMJV010002433.1:0-174121 GCA_037951105.1 Echinarachnius parma
GTTCATAAACCTATTTCATACTGTTTTCATGCCTTACTGTGAGGGTAAGATATACATGATTTATTCAATATTTTACAATAATGAAACATATAACCATAACATTAAGTATACTTGCACAGAGAGAATGATCATATAAGTATATTGAAATATAAATAAGAACAAATATATATTTGTTATAACATCATTAACACATGCCCCTGTCAAACTGTTACAATAAAAGATATAACTTGCAATGAAGCAAAACATTATAAAACAATACAAATGTCAATATCAACATCAATATAAAACGGTTATCAACTTATTACACAATCAATTTGTCAAGTTATCCTAAAGCATTTCCCATGCTACCGAATGTTTACTGCAACTGTCAATTTCTGTCATGCCATAAACATCATATACAATCATCACATCTATATAAACAATTCCATTGATAACACTGTATCTGTTGTTTCAATGGATTGAAAAGCCAATTGTAGAAAAAATAGACATCGGTCACTTACTGCTAACTTGCGACATTCTGACAATATCTTGACAATGAATACATAAATGATGTCCGATTGTGCAAATTCTCTGAAAGATGAGGTGAATATCTAAGGTCTACTATGTTCATGATTACAATCTGTTTTATAAGACTTGCGTGCCTATGTACCCATATTAGAATACCACACCCCCAAAGTAATTTACCAAACAAAAACAAAAAATTATTGTTTATAAAACATTTTAAGTGAATAAATGGATAAGACTAAGATACAAAGACTTCGTGATACATACTTACTTGATTGAAACTATGAAAACCTTTGTTTAAAATTACGCTCTGTACATAAGGGATGAGGTACTATTTCAATATCATAGCAATATTAGAATTTCATTATCATTTAAAACACAAGCAACTAGCTCGAGGATAAGAATAATGAGCACTCAACTCAAGTCATTTAGCTTTCAAAATCACTTCTTAAAGGGATTAGTTGAGTGTTGGTATAGGGGGGCACTTCACAAAATATTTTTTGTGAGATAATGAAAAACTGACTGTCGAATTGAAAGAACATACAATTTTAATGACAGAATAAACTTTTATTTGAAAACAAAATCGGTTCAAACAGCTGAAAATATCATAAACATATTTTTATTCAAAAAATCTTCACCAGAGGGATATTTGGACTTTTTAGAAAAATATTTTAAAAATGCTTAAAGACATACTTGAAAAAAATCTGAATAGTTTTTAAAAAGTTAGTTCATGATATCTCATATTGAATCATTAGTTTTTAACAAAACATTAAATGCACAGGTTTTGTATAGAACAAATGGCTAAAAACAATAATTTTTTTTAGAGAGAGTCCTCTTGAGTTGTAACTCTCTTTTTGAATGATAACAGGGGTTTTACTTAGTCGTTTGTAATTGTGTATCTTTTCGCGCATGGTGAAGTTTATGAATATTATTTTGTACCGTAATGGTGCAGGTTTTGGTTACTAAAGTTCAGTTTGACCATACTCAACTATCACTTTAATAATTTTAACCTTCATAATGAATGAGATTAACATTATTGGATTTTGCATGCTTTATGCATTAATATTACCGGCCACAAAAATGCAATATTTTGAAATTTAAACCTACAGCCTACTCAAATAGTTCAGCTGGTAAAAATGAAAACTGCTACTCCCAACTAAATGCATGGTCGTTTTTTTGGCACGGGATCACATACCATTGTATGTAGGCACAGTATGGTATCCTATATCCTTGTAGGCACTTTAATGTGGAAATATATTGGACCCATATTGATTCATTACCTACAGGAATCTAGTGTACAAATCTTTATGGGGAGAAATATCTAGGAGGGGGAAGTTATACGCTAGAGCATGTAACATGACTTTACTTTTATTTGAGATTATAGAGGACTATATGATCTGGGGGTTTGAAACATTTGCCATATAGGTAAAATATTTAATAGGATAACCCTGACAAAATTGTGAATGTGGCCCTACCATTATGACTTGTATTGATATTATTTTTTTACAATATTGTTTAAAAACACAACCATATTATACCCTTTCTGGGTAACATGTAGCCATAGGACATAAACATATCACCTATTTGTGCTACTGCATTATTTAGCGACTCCTTTAATATAACATCTGAAATTTCCAAGAATACAACATGTGGCCTTTAATGATATATGTTAGTCTGAATACAACGATGTAGAATATATTATTCTATAGAATGTGAGTGAATACAAATATATCCTCATACCAGATATATGATTTGTGTGGAATACAAATTATTATGAACTACAATTATTATACAAATTTAAAAGAAACCACAAAAATTGAATTGAAATACAACAATTATCAAACTAGAAACATTTTTGTTCGATCAAAATGGATGGAGGTATGAATGGCATAGAAAAGAGGAAAGCTGTATAGAATGGAATAGTCATTACTTGGTAATGTGAAAATAGATATGTCTTAATATTCAATCTAACCTTTTGGAAATTACAACATTTTTTCACAAATTTCAATGCCAGTGCAACATTATCCCACAACCTTTAAAAAAAACACGTTTTAATACCTTTATTATTATTTTTTTGTAAGTGCAACAACATTGATGCCACAATGTTTGGTGAAAAAGCTTTTTGGTATTACATGGAACGGGAAATCTATCTATCTTATGCTTCAAAGGAAAACAAAAACAATGTTTTCAAATTATTGTCAAGTAATTAGGATACTAGAGTAAAAACGTGTGTTCAATAGGTTTTTGCAATGAGCACAAAACAGCCCCTTAGAAATAAAAAATATAAGCTCTGTTTGAAAAATTTGGCATATAACTTTTTAATGGAACTTTATATATATTACAGTTCCAAAATATGAAACAAAATACTAAGAAAATGTCCAAAATCAAAGTAAAAGTATTAATCGTATGTCAACAAAAAATATATATTTTTACACATTACACTAAGCCTCATAATGTTATTCCCAACAGAAAAGCCATCGTCTGGATATTCTTTAAGCCATAATATAATCATTATCATTTTTGTTCAGTTACAATGAACAAACATCATCTTTTATATATTACAAAATGTACATATTACAAACATTAAAAATGCATTCCAATTGTCCTTTTATATAAGAAATAGAAGACAGAATCTTCAAGAAATTACCTGATTGCACCTACAATAGTATCAATAAAAAATGCCTCAATTTTATCTAGCGGATTCTGATTCTACTAAGAAATATTTTGTTCACTTTCACGCCAATTTGTCCTCAAGGCACCACTACAGAAGAAACATTTTTTATTTGAACAAAATATTCATTATAAAGAAATTGAAAGACATTATTAATAGAAAAGTTAATGGAATACATGTTTCAGTTTCTCTTTGGACTGGCCATTTATGGTTTAATTAGATAATATTACGTAATAATTAGTATTTCTTCATTGCAGTTAAGAAAAAGTCACAATCAGTTGGAACATTGAGTTTCAAGAACAGTCTACAAATATTTCTTGCTGATATTCATACCACTTTTTGTTTTCGTATAATAATTATTTATTACTTGGTGCAGGACAGGCCCAATTAATGGGGCATATGAGCAATGTATGCTATTTTATAATGAATAACCCATTGTTCAATTTTTTGCAATTACCATAAATGAAGAAAACCAATGATTACTTTTCAACTGGTTATTCTTTGGTTAATTAATACGAATCGTTAAACAGTACGACCATTGGATTTATATAAGTGTCTCTTTTAGCCGATACAAATCATGATAAATTACGAGGATTCGATTAAAAGCGTCTCTTTGAGCTGATTGTTTTTCACGACGGTGCCGTGCTGCTTGCAGTAGAGCCTATCTGACGCGACGTCCATGTTCCAGAGCGTGAGCGTGCGGCTGCACTCCGCGCACTTCTGGCACGTGCGGTGGAAGACGCGACCTTCGAACTTGATCATCTCGTTCGGGTAGACGGGCTTTTCGCAGACCATGCACCTGTCGATCGTGGGCTGCAGGGGTTTCCGTGGTGATGGGGAGGGGGCTACAACTGGCTTGGAAGGCGTTACGGACGTCGATGTTGACGATGACGATGATGGCGGTGAGTTAGTGGACGGTTTGGATGTGTCGGTTGTCGTTTCCATTGACTTGTTGGAACTTGTTGATGAGGGCCTTGACTGAACCTGCATGGAAAGGACACAAAGGAGAAGATATGGAGTAAGAAACATGTATATTTTTTTACTGACATGGTCAAGATCAACACAGGCAGGGAGCCAATAGGAGAATCCCGAATAGGGGGTTCGCCAACCTGCCTCCTCGAAGATACCCCACTGTGTCTGTTTACAATCACAGAATTGCCACTTATAATCGTTTAGAAGTTATCACAATCCAATCCGCTGATTTTTGTTTAAATGCATGCGTGAGGTTGCAGGTGGGGATGACGGTAGCGGATTGGGTTGGTTGCAGAAAGACTTGCAATCGACTGTAAAGTTGCAAATTAATTGCAAGTCCGATTGGTTCAAATGCGTATATTTTCTGACTTGCAATTAATTACAATTTATTGCATTTCTTTCTGCAATGGGGCCCATGTGTCTCAACATACCCCTAACTACCCCTTTATACAGCATTCCTTTTAAACCATTCAGAACTGGTCCTGATGATACTCCTGTTGAGGTCAATAGAGCCAGAATGATACCGACTTTGTTGGGTTACAAATTATGCACATTCCTCTTCCATGCATCATACCATGCCAAGATATTAAAGCATCCTCTACTAAATATTGTTCGCCCCCATATCGAGACAAAACCGACATGGGCAGTGATTTACAATTAATTTAAGTTTATCCCTGAAAAAAAAATAAGAACCAGGAGTAGTTAAATTCACTATGACTTTTTTTAATGAATGCGTTAGGTTGCAGGTGGGGATGATGGTAGCAGATTGGGTTAGTTCAATCTCAGTTTCACGAATTCCCAGCTTGCTTTAATTTGGTTTTCTTTTCATGCTATGAATTTTTGTCTATAGAGAATGTCAGAATGATTAAGTTAATCAGGGACTCCAAATTTGTTGTTACGTTTTGATTTGAGTTTTCTTTACAATCTATCCTGGGGTTAGGGTTAGGTGGGAGGGGAGAAGTTAAATTATCATTAATAAAAAATAAATCAGCAAATAATGTAGAAGTGATTTTTACTCCTTAAAATGTTACTCCTTAAATTTTTGTTCCTGAAATTAGTGGTCATTCTGCCTATGATGAACCTTCTTTGCTAGGGCATCCAACTATGTTAGTATCGGACGTTTACATCACTTTCCGTTTTAATTCAATTCCACTTTTACAGGTTGTTTAAAGCTTAACCAATTTCCTGATTTAATTCCGCTTTTACAGGTGTCTCGTCATATCTTTGAATAAGTTAGTATCTGTGACGTTACCAAAATGTTCTGTTCTAATTGTATTAACTCCACTTTTACAGGTGGCTTAATTGACATATCTTTGAATAAGTTAGTTATCGTTGAGGCTTGTACAAAATTGTTTGTTTTTAATTAATTCAATTTCATTTTTTTGGCAGGCGACGGTTCATCCTATCTGTCCAACACAAATTACTACCTTCGTGACTTGCAAAATCACCATGGCTTACATTTTGTGTGAACTGATGGATTTATACCAACCCTAGATAGAGTGCATTGACCTTTTTGACCAACTGTCTCCTCAATTCAACAGAGGGACTTGATAACTCTGTTGCCACTTTAATACCTACACCGATGTAAGGTGGGTATAGATGTGTATCACTTTGATCTGCTACATCCACTCAATGATAAGTGGAATCTTTGTGCCAAACAGGTGTTATAGGCCAGAGAAATTAGGGATAATATGGATCTTAGTGATCCCATTTTCCATTAGAGCCCTTTTGGAATTGATAACTCTGGTTCCACTCACTCACACCGAAGGTGGGTAGATGTGTATCAAAGTGATTTGCTATCATGTCTACCAAAAGATGTGTGAAAATTCAATGCCAAGCAAATTTTGTATGTGAAAGAAATTGGTGATTACACGTGTGCAATTTGCCACTTGCCGACTCTTGGCCATAGGGCTCAAAGTAGTTGAAAGAAAGAAACTAAAGGATTTAACCATAAATATCTAAATAATAAAGCTAAAACTTGAAGAAGAACAAATGAAAACCCGCTTCATGCTTCTAGTAGTATGTGTTAAAAAGTAATACACGAGAACGGCATACAAAAAAGATCCACTTAATTGAGTAATTCCCTTTAAAAATAATATCTAAGATAACATTTTTGCTTTGAAATCCCTGGTGTGTAGTGATGAATACATAGCAAGGTCACACACTTGCATAGCACCCAGGGGTGCAGCCTGTTTGAAGGGGAGGGGGAGTAGCAACTTTTATCATTAGGGGGGGGGGGGGAGGGGGGGGGGAGGAGCTTGTGTCAAATTGACATGACAAGTTGCCTTTTCGTCACACAGATGGGGACAGTCAGTCACGGAGCAAGGTTTACACTTACATGTAGTGCATGGTAATGCCTCATGAATATACAAGTATGAGAAAAGCAGAAAGACACAAGAACGGCTTAAGATCCAAATGATTTATGTTTGATTTGGACAAGATTAAGAGTTATTCTCCATAATGATAACGCATTTTTGCTCTCAAATCCCTTGTGTAGTGATGACTATATGACTACCGAGGTCACAAACTTGCATTGCATGCAGGAGGGTAGTCTAGTCTTTTGAGATGGGGGTTGTTGAAGGGAGGGGGAGCATCAATTTTAATCATTTGGGGGGGGGGCCTGCTTGTGTCAAATTGACAGTAAGTATTTATTTATGCATTTTTGGCACACAAACTGGGGACGGCAAGGGAGTGAGATTCACACTTAGCACACGACAATGACTCATGAATGTAACGGAGGAACGAGGAAACACACAAATCCTCACATGCTTCTTCTTTTGTCAAAAAAAAAAATATTAGAAAATGTTTCACAATGCGAGGTTCAGACTTCCGGGTTGACTTGATTGTGTTAAGATTTAGAAAAAAGTCTCTAAAGGGAGGCCAATATCACAGGGTAGAGTAAATGACCAAACTTTGGTATAATCTTCATGCTTGCAATGGTACTTTGTAAGGTGTCAAGCCTCTTTTTGTCAGAAGAAATTGTACATTTCACAACGAGATGTTCTCGGTTGAAATACGGGGGCCTATATATACATTAGAGTGGAGTGGACATAACCCGCCTTGGTGTCCGCAAGAAGGCATATGATTATTCACTTTTTCTATTCACAGTATATGCAAACTGGCATATGTTTTCTTCTTTTTCAGACTAATGGAATCCAATAGAGGGGAGGGGTGCAACGTCAGGGCCCTGCTTTCTAAAAACATTTGCAATTGCTGAAATTGTCCAATCATTGTAACTACCCTGGCAACAGCTCCAATGCTCCATGCTGATTGGTTGTTGACCTACAAGTTACAATAATTGAACATTTACAATAATAATTATAATTTTTTTTATGAAACGGGGCACAAGCCACGTCGGAAGATCTGAAAGTCTGTTCTTTTTCTTCTCACAGTAAATTAATGAGGTTATGTTCCCTTTTCTCTTTGACTGGTTATGTAATCTAAATAAGTGGTGGGGGGGGGGGTGAGCAACATTAGAAGGAAGCACTCACAACCACCTTGGGGTGAGCATAAAGGTCTAAAAGGCTTTAATGTTCCTCTTAACAGTATATTTTTACAAGACGTCCACATCATGTGCAATGATCACGTGTTCCCCTTGTGTCAAAAGGAATCATACATTTGACAATGAGAGGTTCCGGATTGAATGTTCCAATTCGGAATTACAGACTTTTATATTCCCTTAAGAGGGGCCACCATAAGCCAACAGGGTATCAGTCACAACACACAAAGGCTCATAGTTGTTTTCTTTTTTGTTCTTCTACAGTATATGAATGCTGACATGTTTCTTTTTCTGTTTTTTTTTTATACATACTATTTTATCCAAATTGGGGGGAGGGTAGCAACATGCTCTCCTCTTTTGTAAAGAAATGACATCTTTTTACAAGTCAAGCTTTGTGGTTTAATTTGTGTATTGGTTCATAATTTACAGACTCGCATAATCCCTCTAGCCTGGGAGACATCACATGATGGCTATCATGACCCAACTTCAGATAATAGGCATCAGACCTTTTTATATTGAAGTCTTCTAGGTTTTCACTTGAGTTTGCAAGCGCAGTCAATGTGCACCATGCTGTTAGTATTGGGGAACATGCTCAGTTTTTATTAAAAATGTAAACTTTCCTTGAAGTTTGAAACAATTCATGCCATAAGAAAAAATTTCAAATTTGAATTACATTATTAGGATTTTGTTTTGTTTGGTGGTCATCATAATAAGTAACACATAATTTGTAATTTGAATCATGTAATAAATCACTGATGATGATGAACACTCTTTTTAATTTTTTTTTATTAAATTTGTTTTAATTTCTTTAACTTTTTTTTTTGGGGGGGGGTGGGGGGGGGGGGGTAATTCATTTGATAGTGAAAAACTAAAAAAAAAAATAATAAATTGGAATATTTATAGAAACATAAATAAATAAATAACTAGACCAAGACCTATGTGTTAGTTCATATGCACTTATTAGCCTCGTGCCCCAGGCCCTTTCTCAACCACGATTCCTTTCAGGCCATGCCTATTTTAGAAAGGCATACCACCTATACCTCTGGTTTTGGGCTGGTCTACCAAAGCTAACGATTCAGTGGTAGCCGAGATATCGTCTTTCACCTTGGGTGCAATCTTCGTGGGCGAGTTCTTGTTCTCGATGTTGCTCGTGGAGACGGGCCGTTGGCGGAGAACGTGTGACGTCAGACCCTTCACGGACGTCTTGGTCGCCAGGTTCTGATACCTGTAAAGGTTTGGGAAGAAAATCATAAATCATGTATCATAATTATATCAAACTTTTTGGGCAAGTCCTTTTTTAAAATGCTGTTCATAGAGATAGGCTGTTGCTGAGACACGTGGGATTCTGGCCTGACTCTTCAAGGATGACGCGTTAATATTAATAACTTCAATTATATTCAAAATTAACCCTTGACTACGGGAACCGAGTGGGTTGTGTACAAAGTCTATGGAGATCTCAGAATCTCGTAGTCAACAGGTCAAATGACTTCTTTGGCAAATCCTTGTGATGTTTGTAGCAAAGGGCTGTTGCTGCAAGGCACACTTGGCACTTGGGACACCAGACCCTTCATGGATGTCTTGGTGGCCAGGTTCTGATACCTGCAAGGATTGGCAAAGACAATGGAGCATATTTGCCAATAACCAAAAGTATGTCATGCTCCGGTAAACAAATGGAACAATTAAACAGAACAATGAGTTGACCCCTTAAGGTCTACAGGAACCTGGTGTGCTTTCAGAGTCTTGAGGGAAGGGTTAAACAAGCAAAGAACAGCCTCTTGAGGCTTATTTGTTTTAGTACCATTATTTGATATTCTGCAAAAGTTAAAGTTAAAGACCTTCCCGTGCCAATGTTGGCACATAAGGCCGCACCTATCTCCGATTCATTAGCCCTAGGCCACACGTCTACTAAATGTAGCGAAAGCTACAGAAGGGGGCCAGTCCTCTGGTAACTCGTGTGATTAACTTTCCCTTCTCCATTCTATATAAATGCTGAGTGCCTGGCTAGAAGGCAGAGGGTACCATTTTTAAAGTCTTTGGTATGACTCGGTCTGGGTTCAAACCCGGGACCTCCCGTGCATGAGGCGGACACTCTAACCGCTAAGCCACCATGCTCGGTATATTCTGCAAAGGGTTGTGGTAATTCATGAACAATACAATTAATCACCCGATCTTACAGAACTTAACCCGTTCCAGACAGGTCCCGAAAATATCTGGGCTGTGGTCTAGTTTTGTATGTTATACGGAAATCAAATAGTCTCAAGCAGTTAACAGAGCATTTAGTTCCGTATGCGCCTCACAAGTGCGTCAATTCTATACACGTCTACGTTAAGGAGACAATTAATGCGTATGCCTTAGACAATAGACCTAGTCTTCTTCTGCAGACCCACACAACACCCATAATTTAGTATGATGATGAGTTTTCAAATTATAAAATTTTTCTGGAAACCTATTTTTCTGGAAATTGTAAGAATTTGAAATTAATAATTTTGTTTCAGGAATTAAATGGCTAGAAACCTAATGCAATCAGGACACTTACCATATTTCCATTGTTTAGGAAGGAAGATTCAACAGATTTTTAGATAATATTGAATTTGCGAACCAATATGAAAGCATGCCAGGTTTTGCCACATGAAATGGTTTAGGTGAACAATGAATAGCCTTATAATACGTCTGTGTTCCCAAATTGACGTCAAGAAGTAATTAAACGAGCACATGCTGCGCTAATGTTCACCCCCAAAAAGGTTGGACTACCTCCAACCCGTCACAGAGAAGGACATATATTTTGATAAGTCACACAAGGTTGTGAAGGTCACAGATGTGTCAAATAAAAAGTAGAATACATGTAACCCAGTTTTCCAATTAGTCCTTCCCACAAGTTCTCTAGGACAAAACGGACCATTGTCATCACTGCCAATTATTCGGAAATCTCATCTTTAACGCTCTGCATGCCATGGTTGGCTCTGGTGACCGGGGGGGGGGGGGGGGGGGGGGGGGGGGTTCACACAGATTCTAAGTTGAATTTTAGTCTAAGTTGGACATACATGTAACAAGTATGGAAAACCATTTGTAATCAAAAGCAATAAAATAGAAGTATTTGAGACTTCCAACAACAAAAACTCAATTATTCCAAGGCTCCTTGATAATAACAAATATAAATTATTTTTTATCAAACTTTATGCATTTTCAAATTTCAAAATTTCAAAATTTCAAAATTTCAAAATTGTTAGGTCGAACGAATAGAGTTAAGTTCAACTTTGTATCTTTGTGCAACACCACCCTGGTCACATTACTCAGAGAATCAGATTGATTGATCATTCTCCCTAAATGCACACAAATGAAGAATGAATCGTATGGACGCTTGACTTCTGACAAAAATTCTGCTTATTGTAGATGAATTGGGGATAAAGATATATTCATATAAACTCATCTATAAAAAGAACTTGGTCTAGCTAGTGGATTCTTGCAATTTAATTTTCCCCCCTCGATATCTACGCCCCGTTGCAGTAAGAGATGCAATCGATTGTAAAGTTGCAATTAATTGCAAGTCAGATCATGTGACTAAATACACAAATCTGATTGATTGAAATGCGCAACAGGGCTCTAGACAAAAACATATTCACCTCGTTCCTTCCTTTTATCAAAGGTGAGGGCAATGACGTGAAAGTAAGTTAGTCCAAGTCAAATAGTAGTCGTCAGTGACAACGATTCATCTTTCTATCATCATTCAAAGTAGTGAGTAACTTAGTTTATAATCTGGGCTTAAAATCTTGTGGCATTTTTTGGAGGGAATATGTTCCCTATAGTTTGGTTTCCTGTCTGCATACATGTCTAATTTTGTTGCTAATTTAACAAGAAGAGGGGGGGGAAAGACAAGATATTAGGAGTGCGTTCTCCTGCGACGTACTGCGAAACATGTGACTCATCCGCTCAATAGCTTTGCGAGAAATGATCCAATCTGTTTTCTGCCACATCCTGCAGCTCAACGCTTCTTGCTCTTGCATGCATAGTTTATCGTCGGATGAGAAAGAGAAGGGCGCTAAGGCACTCATTGTACTTTGGAGATGATCACGTTTTAAGTTTGCAAGCCATGTAGAAACCAACGGTAGCTCTCTTTTATATTTGATGAGTATTCACACAATCAAACCTAATTATTTTCCGAACATTTTGCATCACATGGAAGGCTCTGACCTACAAGATGGTATGCATAACTCAATTTAGCCAAAAACTGACTTAATGCCCTTCTCACTTTCACCCGACGATATGCAGTTTTTTCCTCATCTCTTTGTGCATTGGAGAGTCAAAAATAACTTTCTGTGACTCAAATATTAAAGGATTATTATGATTTGTATCCCTCTTTCCCCCTTCAAGAATACAAAGCTTGCTTATGGAATTGACGTAGGCAGATATATACATGATTGTGCCAAACTGTGGGTACAACTATCTAGTACAATTTTATCCAATTAATGTAACCTTTGCAAATTAGATATGTGAAGGTTAAATGCCTGAGGTTCCCTTTCCTATAAATTTCATTTTCATGTTATACACGTACACTGTATCTCAAATGAGACACAAATTATAAGGCATATTTTGATTATATCTTCAGGGACATTTTGATTATATCTTCAGGGACGTTTTAAAATACAAGTATTTATAACCAGTTTACTGCCTATAATCAGTGTTGAAGTTTTCTTGACACAAAAGCCAAAATAAGCCTTTTACCAATTTAAGACTGGCCCAGAGACTACTCGAGGTGAAGTCTACAAAAATTGCATCCCGGTATATCAAAATCAAATAGTCTTGGATGCCTACGAGTTGCCTGCAAAAGTATATCCGACTTGTGGAGTTTGTTTGCAGTATACAGAAGAAGAAGAAGATAATGTAATTCCCATTGACTTTGTAATACAGTACTCCATATTCTCATAGGCATTGACTTTTTCATACATCAAATGATACATCAAATGATTTGTCCTTACCTTGAGATGCGGTCTTTGAGGCTGACGGGCTCGACCTTCTCATCTCCCTCCTCCCCGATGACGGGCACATCCTTCTCCTCCACCTTCTCCTTCTCCTTCTCCTTCTCCGACAGCTGGGTGTCTGCCTCCGCCTTCGTCTCTGGGTCGCTGGCTCTCCTGGTCTCCACCCTGTCGGATGCGTTGCCGTTGCCGTTGCCATTGCCATTGCCATTGCCATTGCCGTTGCCGTTGCCGTTGCCGTTGACGATCGGCTTGTTCGCGGAGGACTTCATCACGGGATCTGCAGCGGGAATCTTTGCTTCAAACAGCGCCTTGCTGGCCCTGACACTGAGCCGCTTACCGTCCGCCTTAGCATCCGTCTCCTCTGCATCTGCCTCTGCCTCTTTCTCCTTCTCGTCTCCTTCCTTCTCCGTCTCCAACGTCTCCTTCTCCAGGATCTCCTCCTTCTCCTCTGGGATGGCTGCAATCTCCTCTGGTGCAGCAACATCTTTAGGTGATGCCGGTGGCTCGGGCGACGTGGGGGTCGTCGGCTTGTCTGCTTTCTCCTCCTCCACCTCCTTCTCTACCTCCTCCTCCTTCTCCTTCTCCTCAACTACCTCCACCTTCTTCTCCTCCTTCTTCTCCTCCTTTTTCTCGTCCTCTTTCTTCACCTCCGGTTCCTCTTTCTTCTTCTCTGGCTCCTCCTTCATGATGATGATGACTTCCTTGGGTGTCGGGAGGATCATGGGGACCTCGCTGGAGTGAGACGGGGAGTGGACGGTGGAAGACCTCTCGTCATCCTCGGAGGGCGGGGTTTCAATGATGACCACTGGGGAGCCATCTTTCTTGAAGGAGTCTGAAATATTTCAACGTAAAACAGAAAAGGGGTCTTTTAAAAAAACAGAAAGGTAATGTTTTGTAAAAAGGGTTTTGTTTTCTAACAAAACATTCATGCCATTGTAGCTTTCATGCTTTCCTTGTGAAGCTTTCTAAATAAATTGTTAAGTTGCTAATATTCTGTTACTTATTATTCTTTGTACTGCTTTGTTTTTACCATAACTTAAAAAAAAACCACTTTAGTATAAAACCATGGTCTGTATGTATTTTGATATTTCACAATGAGAAGATTACGGTGACTAATTGTGTCAAACCAAGCACAACTCGGTTTGGTTTGGAACTTAAAAGTGATTAAAAAGATATGCATCTTAATAATCACTAGCATACAATGCAATAAGTCTGTGTGTCAGAATAATGTTGCTTTGGTATAATACCACTTACCTAATTCTATGATAATATCAATGTAATCATTATTTACAACATTTTCTCAAACTTATGTTATACAAATAATTTCAAATGTTAAAGGGACTTGAAGAGAAAAGGGGGAATTCTATTTTGATGAAATGGCCATGCAATGATAATTATTCTATTCTATATGCATTTTCACATCCAGATGAAAACTATACCCTTACATGATACAAATATGTCTGAAAAGAAGACTACCATTATGCCACATAATTTAATACTACATCAGGAACACAATAATGCAACAATATTATTTTCATGAACATGCGACCACAATAGTCTCCGCTCAAATGGGTACTGGGCTTTTGTCAGGTGTCGGACTAAGTGGTGAAAGTTTCCTTCGAAAAAAACCCATTTTAGCAGAGACTACTATACCTACCTTTTTCCAGTGCCCAAGAACATGTGACATTTATATATACCCACCATTAATAATCATGCACCACACACATTTTTCTTTTTAAAAATAGCTAGCAGCTGCGTACATTAAGTATTAACCCATTCGATGCCCTGGAGACTGGTACCATATATACTCAGGCTACGGTCTACGGAGAATGCATGTTGTAGAAAAAATCAAATCATCTTGAAGGGGTTCACTCATTCAATTTGGATTCTTAACAAAAATTACAGGATTTTGTGTTCCTAGGCAAAAAAGGCCACTAGAAATGCAGTAAGAGTGGAGTCATGTATCGGGCTAGCAAATACTCTCTATTTCTCGCACTTCAATCACTCGATCCTATGCACACTCTGGTCAAGTGGACAAATATGAAAGATGAGAGCTTTTGAGTTAATTACCCTCATGCATATGCGCCCTCTAATTTTTCATTTGTAACAGCAGGATCAAATTATAGAACAAAATGGGACAGACAAGACAGCACAAAGGCACAGGTTTATTTGGCACTTCTACCTCCCTCGAGGTGCATTATGGTAACATAAAAACAAGTAATTGCTTTTGGGCGATTACTCATTAGCCCCCTTATAATTTGACCCTTTCAATAACGAAATACATGTACAAACTAGGATTTTAAAAAAAGAACAGAAATGGACGAAAATTTTTGTTAATTAGGGTAGCCATGAACATGACCCTAGACTTGGACAAACAGTCATAACAAGGGGTAAGGGCTCAACATAGGACCAGACCCATATCTACTGATCTCTAAGTAATGGGTGGATGGGCTAACGCCTTTCTGGTTCTAGAGTACCAAAGTAATGATATCACATTCTTTTGTTGCATACCAATATAGGAAAACTGAGCAAAAATATTGTTTTTTATTATAACATAGCAATGGTTCTAAACAACATGTCCAAATTAATTTGGGCTTAAGAAAGTAGGTTGGAGCTGAGCGATTGCCTTCTTAGCAACCGCTAGACCACAAATGGTAGGCTTGCCGGACATAGATTAGAACACATGGCAATCAATTCCTGTGACATGACACTGTGGTACTCTAATGCTCTGGTCATATTATTTAAAAGATTCAAATCATAACCCTCTTCACCATATTGACATCGATGGGTTAAAGGGATCTAGTAACTTTGTTGGCATGTGCAAAAAGTGATGAATGGTTGATGCAATGTATAGTGCTGTTATCTCATATGTCCACAGGGTATTGTGTGAAAATTTCAAGTCAAATGGACATTGCATGGCCAGGTAATGAGCGAAAATGCAAAGTGATATTGGGTGATATTCATTAACTCACTGCATTCACTTTGTACAGGGATGAAAAACTCGCCCGGAGTTTTTCTTATCTGAATACTTTGATCGTACATATCTTTGTAACGAAAGGGAAATTTGAAAAACCGAAACCTGTCCCATGATTTTATTGTTAATACAAATACAACAAGGTATGAGGGAACCGCTAGAATTAAAATTTTATTTTGAGGATTTGGACAATGTTACTAAGTCCCTTTAATTAGAGTTTATGATTCTAAAGAACTTGCATGGTGACTGGACTGTCACTGGGCCAGTTTTGATCCCTTCAGCCACTAGACCACAAATGGTTGGCTTGCCTGACATTGATTAGAACACATGGCAATCAATTCTTGTGACAGGACACTTGAGTACCCTATTGCTCTGACCATATTATTTATAAGATTCACTTCATAACCCTTTTCAGCATATTGAACAGGTATCAACAGGTTATGATTCTAAAGAACTTGGTGACTGGACTGTCACTGGGGCAGTTTGGATCCCTTCAGCCCAGGTTACTATGGCCATCCAGTGAACTTGACTTCCCAATTCAATCAGCAAAAGTATTATGACAAATTCCTGCCAAATTTTGAGATAATTACCTTAGTGACTGAGCCTTGGGAAGGGGGGGGGTGAAGGGGGGGGGGGGTGAAGGGGGGGGGGGGGGGGTGAAGGTCGGAGCACCAAGGGGATCCCTATGCTGAAATGACGTTATTCACAATAATTATTTGCAATACAAAATTTAAAAATCCAGCCAACGTTTTAAGCTAGCTAGCTAGGTGACGGTATATCTATTATCAATATTTATAAAAACAGTTTTTTTTTTGCTACAAAATATGATTGACAACCTTTCAACCTTTCCTGAAAGGTAATAGGGCAAGGATATCCAATTGGTGGGGCAGCCATAAATAAATTGAGGTTTAAATTCTTTCAGTTGTTTTATTTGTTTGTTGGGGGATCCCCTTATAGGGTATATTGAACAGTGGAGGTATAGCAACTGCCCCACTCAGCCCCCCCCCCCCCCCCCCCCCCCCCCCCCCCCCCCGTCCAGGACACATCCCCTTTATATCTACAACACTAATTATTACATTCATGAAGACAAGGACTTAATTGTCCCTGCTGTTGTTCTTCATGTTTTTAACCCATTCCCTTCGAGATTCTGAAATCTCCATAAACTAATTTGTCATGAATAACAGATGGAAAACTCTCAGGGTCACAATGAGATGACATATGACACAGTGGGTGTCATGAATGAATGAATGAATGCAATAATTGCTACCTCTAATTGACGAGTATTACCTGCCGCAAACTAAGTGTGAAATGATGCCGCGAACGACGATTGATGAAACACTTTTGGAATGAGTTTTGTTCTACAAGCCGTTTGAAAAATTACATCTGATGATTCGATGAAAGTTTCATAAATAATTTTTAGGTTTTTGAAATGTTTTGTAGCAGTAAATTCCTACAGAGTCAAACAAAGAATTTTAAAAGGTCAGCCGATTTTGAACTGAAAGAATAGAATTTCATAATCTCTCTCATTAAACAGGACAAAATGGAAATTTGTATTAATTATCCTTTTTTGATGTACTTTTTCTGCTTCTTTTGCTTTCTGCTTAATTTATAAGAACGCTTAGTGATAAAATATACAAATGGTTTTACATGAAATTGATATATCCAACAGTGATAGAGAATGGATGTAGAAAGCCATGCAGATGAAACTGGAATCATGCAATGTTGATGAATGGTTGAGATAACAGCTGTTCTTAGAACATTCAAATCATTTTACAAAAGTATAGCTACCATTTTGAATGCAACTGTAATGTATTAGATTCCTTCACATAAAGAGATACTTTTTTTTTTTTTTTACGAAGGTAGGCTGTAGCTTTTTGTGAATGTTGCAACAATTTGCTTTCATTTATTTAATTTGTTTATTTTTAAACCTGATTGTGGCATATTATCGCTTCGACATGCACAACAAATACTTTGATGATACTACACAGAAGACACAGCAGGAAACACAATCAAAACACATAATAACATGGACATTCACAATTAATCATATTAACCCATTCAAAACTATACAACTTTGATAAGATATGCATTCTCTATACACAGCCCTAATATTTTCAGGACCAGTCCTGAACAGGTTATTATGAAATAATGTATGTATGCAAGGGTAGGAAATATACGGGGACCGAGGGTGATTTTGCCCCCTAATTTTCAAAATAGCCCCCCTGAAATCAGTAGGTAGCCCCTAAAATGACCATGGGGTATATGTGATATATTGTATGATCTCCATCAGATTGAAAAAGTAGCTCCCTTAAATTAAAAATGAATTCCTTCATTGTATGTATGACACAGATACTGTGTGTTCTTATGATAAAGCAAACAAATATTGTTAAAATGTATAGAAAAAACAGTCTAGCAATCTGAAAGTCTTGGGTATGTTTCTCGGATGAAGCCCATTTCATTTGCTAATTTCATTAAATTAATTATTTTTTGTCAGTTTTCATTCTGTTTTAAAAGCATTCATGCTGATTCAAAGCATAGATAATCTACCTCAAAGCTTGCACTCAAAGTAATTTTCCCTTTAAGTTTTATTAACTCATTAAATTGTTGGCCTATTGTAAATGCCACATTGAGTCAAATTAAACATGTGTTATACCAAAATCAAATCATACTGAGTCGATTAAATATATCAGTAACAGGGATTAAAATGCCCTAAACCTGTTCCAAACTGGTCCTCAAAACACAAGGGCCACAGTCTGCTGTGGAATGCACATTTTTAATTACCAAAGTAAAATAGTCTTGAATAGCTTTAACATAAATAGGGATACATGAAGAACCACACAAACTAAGGTTGACACAGTTAGGGAAGAAGTTTGAGTTTAGGGGGGGAGGGTTTTTTGACGAAGGAGAACAGACGTTACCTTGCCCCACGGCTGCCTTTTCATTGTCCAGTGACCGCGGTCTCCGTGTGAGTCCTGGATAATTACTATCAGCAACATCATGAACATAATCCTTTTTTACAATCTTCACGCTCTTGATACGACTAACTGTCGGCGTACTTTGAACAGGCCTATCTTGAGGTACGCTAACCTTATCCGGCGTTTCCCTCTTTGCCTCTTCTTTAACTTCTTCTGATTTGAATACTACTTCCGTTTTTATTGGCACAGATTCCTTTGCTTCAGCCTCCTTTTTCTGGGCATCATTTACCTTTTTCCTCTCCTCCAATTTCTTAATCCTATCCACAACACTCTCTACAGGCTTTATATCCTCATCTGTATCTACCTTGTTTGAATGATCATTGTCCTTTACCACTATACGACTTGAACAAACTTCTTCTTTTATGTCTTTCTTATTTGAACAGTCATCTTTCTTTATCACTATCACATTTGGACAATCATCTTTCTTTATCACTATCACATTTTGATGATAATCTTCTTGTATTGCTATCTCATCTGAAGGATCATCTTCCTTCATCTTTATCTCATCCGAATTATCATCTTGCTTTATCGCTATCTCACTAATGTGAACATCTTCCTTCAACTTTACTTCATGTGTATGAACATCTTCCTTCAACTTTACTTCGTGTGTATGAGCATCTTCCGTCTCCCTTTCCTCATCCAAGTGGAGATCTTCGACCGAGGAGTCGTCGAAATCGAAATAGCTCTCCTCCATTTTCCCTACTTCCTCTTTCTCATCATCTCCAAAGATGTCCTCGACATCTTCGGCACATGGACCCAAATCAAGGATATCGGGAAGATCTACAAGCAGATCCAGGTCTGCTATACCGGCTCCTAACTCATCCCCTTTCCCACCCTCCTTGCTATCCTTGCTACCCAGGTCTACCCCTAAGTCCACCCCTTCCATACCCTTCTTGGTGTCCTTATTACCCTCTTCCTTCCCAAAGTCTAGGTTAAGGTCTACCTCACTGGTGTCTGCTAGCTTAGTACTACCAATTATCTCACTACTTCTACTGCTATCCTGATCATCTGCAAAGATGTCTTGGATATGACTAATTCTATACTTCTCTTTCTCTTCCTTAGAGCCTAAACTACTCGTTTCCTCTTCGCCTAAGTTACCTATGACGTCCGTCACATCATCCAGACTTGTCTTAGTCTTGGACTCATCAAACGAAAGTATGGGGAATGGACTGCTAATTGTATCTGATTCCACTTCGGGGAAGGGCGTTGCAGCTTCGGGGAATATGGTCGGTGGTGGGGTGGTGATCTTTTGAACCTCTTTTGGTTCTACCTTTTTTCCCTTAGTACCCTTGGGCCCAAACGAGGGCTGAATAGGTGGTAAGACCATGGGACCCAGACCAGCTTTGGTCCTGGCCTTACTGGACGGATTGCCAGTGCCATTCTGCGGGCTGTTGGCACTCGGGGCTTTTGCTACAACCCCGGGGAAAGGTAACTCACTGTCTAGGTCGAGTGGGATGGGGCTCTTTGAGGGGGAGGTGGGCTCTTCCTCAATTGTGGAGGGGGCATCGTCAAGTCGACTGCTGGACCGTTTCTGTAAATTGGGGAGAGATGAAAAAGAAAGCAAATGATAAATTTATTAAAATAATGATAAATGCTTGATTTATTCATAAAATAATTTGATTTTAAATATTACTTTATTTTGCATAGTCATGACGTATGCAACATGTAACATTAATGTTTACATCTAAGTTAGATTCTTTAAAATACTGTCAATAGTAATTAGATATATGTAACCTTTAAAAAAGAGATCAAGAAATGTCCGAAGTTTATTCAATGTTTCTAAGCCATTTTGTTCAAAATTGAAATCCTTATTCTTATTGTTATGACAATCTACCTTTAGACATGTACCTGCCATAAGCTCCTATGTTTTTCACTGAGGGTACCAACATATAATAATAACATTTTACCTAAAAACTACAGTACATTTGAGACCAAAACAGGGTAATTTGAGAAAAAAGGGACAATGGATAGTTCAATAAATGACATTAAGCCTGATACATATATTTGCTTTAGAAATCTGCCTCTTAGTCCCATACATAAGCCTCCGTGTTGCTAATTCTAACCTTCCATTGGGAAGGACGTTTACTAGAGACAATACCCAGGGATCTTGTGACAAATGACAATCAAGGCCGCAGGGAAACAAAACATCACTGTCGGGGAATAAATGTCACTCTAATCCTCATGCCTAAAGTCTTGTAATTAGATTGTACACCAAGCTGGAATAGCTATCTTTGTGATACATAATAATTGTTTTCAAGGGGTTTTGTTCTATTAGATATACCAATCTTTATGGGAGAGTGATACAATTTTGAAAATTGAATAAACAAAGACTCAATAGTATCTTTAATATGTCATACAATCTATTGCAGAAATGGATTCATTAAATTTATCACTTAAAACTCCTTCACAAAACAATTATAATATCTAAAAGTTAATATCTTAGGATAAATAATTCCATATAATATATGGAACTAAAGTTAGGCCTATATATTTGTATGACATTGAGATCTCTTCGTTTGGGATTTGTTTACAAATAATGATAACAAATATGACTAATAATCAAACAAATGAAACCAGAGAGGGTCGTTATTTTTCAAACCTTCATACAATATGATAACAGTTGTTCTGAAGTTTTAAACAAGATTCTATGACACGAACCTGACATATATTACTTCATGAAATGATACCTTGTTTGAGCAAAAATAATTGCAGCTACTTTTATTCACACCAAGCACAGTTTTGCAACTATAGATCCTATAACAAAACCTGGCAACTCTTTAAAATATGCAAACCTTTAATAGGGGGACTGTTTTTTATGATAACAATACAAATAAGAGGGTGATAATAGAATAATAAACAATTACTGCTTTAAATACTTTAAACCTTGAAATTAATAGACTATTGAGGTACAATCAAACTCAAATACATACATATTACTATTTGACATTTCAAAATAGAATAACAGCTATTCACCTTGAAATACAGTTGTTATACTTATTACATTGTAGAATAAAATACATTGCAAAGATGTCCACAAATACTTCAACCTTGAAATACATAGCTCTAGGAGTATTGTATTATTTTGTTTTATGACATTGGTGAAATTAATGAAGGTATTACAAAGTTTATAGAAATAAATCTGAGGGGGAATACTAAATGAACCATTCGAGCCCCTTAATCCTGTAGGTACATATATTAAAGCACATGATTTATTACAGCTCGCATTTGAACACCTAAAAGGATAAATACAAATCCTTTCAGTTCTATTTTTATGTCTGTATACGTATTATTCATCCGGTGCATCATTATTCATGAATCATCAAAGCCTGTAATACTGTATCCCTCCTTCCTCTAATGCAAATGCAGTTATAATCCCACCCAACTTAACATACAATTAAAGGTTTAATAATGTATCATACCTTGCTGCCTTCCAGTGTATTATTCAAGTAATAATACAAAATAATAACAATGATAATTAAAGAAATTATAAAAAATTCTCATTGTCATTTATATTATATATTTATGTTCAGTTTCCCTACACTGTATGCTTGAAATAGTAATACATGTACAAAGAATTAGTACATAATAATACACCACTTTATAGCACATATTACATTGCTGAAGCATGTCTCTATGCGCTTGTATTACTACCGTGGTCCAGTTCAAACCTGCGCATTATATTATTCATTCGAAATTGGTTTCTATCTCACCTATCCTAGCTTCCAACACCATCTAACCCTCCCTCCCTCCCTCCTCTAGACACTACAGACTCGGCTTTAATCCCACCCCTAATTGAAGACTTCTCACAAATATTGGCCAGATAGTTAACCCATCATTTCCTAGGAGGAACCTCATGTAAAGTGGTTTATAGAAAGAAAAAAAAAGGGCTTGTCTAGAGAATGCTTCCTGGGCTTATTATTCAATTAAACCTCTATTCCTCACCAACTGCAACGAAATCCAATGTCATAGAAGATAGAGGTTACCTGACCACAGTAGCCACTTTTCTTGTTTCCCTTGGGTGGTCACTATGCACAGGTTTGACTGCACTAACTCTGTGGTCTTTTATAACAAATTACCTAAATCAAATAGTCCTGAATGAGTTAAAGTAAGAGTGGATGTGAGAATCTAATCATTTGTGAAACCGGAAGAAAGGACTGGTGCGTAAGTCTACCACAGGAAGGGCTTTGAACCCGTACGGCCTATGACACATACATAGAAATATAAGTACCAATAAATTATTAATTATTGAATTATCAAATTACATCTCAATTCCTCCAACCACGTCACTTTATTAGTTATACAACAGATGTGATAATCTCATTAGATAATTATGAAACGGGAAGAAAAGACTGGCGCATGAGTCTATCACAGGAAGGGTTTATCACCCCTCTCTAGTACAAGTACACATAACACTTATACAACACTTGTTTATTTCACACTTCCTATTATTTGTATTGCCTTCCACATGTTTGTAAAGTGAAATGGCATAATTGTATGCTTACTTTTACTATGTTTTGGGGTGTGCTCTACAAGTATTCTCTCTTTTTTACATTCCCTGTGTTTTTATTTTTGCCACTTTATTGGGGCTCCATCCCCAGGTTTATGTAAGGTATAAAGTGTACAAACTGTATGTTTGGAGTTAACTAGTTGTTTTTATATTGTGTGTGACTATAACTATAGTATATGAACATGTACATAATTGTGATGAAATTTGTCTTATTTCCTTCAATCGAGCTTTGGACAGAGATTTTTAGTTTTTTTTAATCACATATATACAATTTATGGACATAAACAATTTATGAAAATAACTCTATAATGTGATATTTTAAAACATATATGAAACTGTAATTAGCTGGATCTTGGTAAAATATTAGTATAAACATGAACATGGGTGATAAAATGATTGTATTAATAGCAAGAGGAATGAATCTGGGAAATTCTACAAGTTTTGAAGAAGGCATTGGCCAACAAAATCAGTCAATGATTTCTAGATGAATGAAAATTGGGAATGATACAAATGATGGTATCAGATCAAAACGAGTCCTGGAAAGAAGGTATCAAAAGTGCAATCTACATGCAAACTCAGGCTCAATCCATATCGTCTTTCAAATCGCCTAAGAAAAATTCCTACTATTATGGCTAAAATCAAGCATCATTTGTTTTCTTTTCTGAACTCACCAAAGACACCGTTCTATAATATACTCACCTCGGAATGACATTATGAAGAACCTGAAAACTAAAAAATTCTTCACTGTGGATTGTAAAAATTTCATTAATAGTTAATAATAACGCTGAATTTTCAAAACAAGAATTATTAACAAAACATACCTCGGGGGTCCTAGCACGTGCCTTTCGACTGGGTCTCCTGTTAGAGGGCGCAACAGATATTCTGTGTTTAGCGGCCGAGCTGGGGAGGAGTTTAACTGAGCTGTCAACCAGGCCAAGATCAATGTCACCAGGGTTTTCTGTCATTGGAGAAAAATACTTTTGTTATATAATTTCAAAATTATTATAACCATGGATGTAAAAGAAATGTTTTATATACACTTGAAGTTTGCATCTAAATCCAAAATGGCAATCTACACCAAATAAACCTTACACAAATAATTCTAAATGCAATGAGTGGAACATTAATACAAGCTTTAATGACTCGAGGGTAGCTTTATTGTAAATAAATAAGAATACCTGCTAAAATTTCCAGCACATTGAATTAAGGTCCTGGGTATTCATTGATGTCACATTTTTTAGCTACAAAATTAATTGTGTTCATATTAAGAATATAACATTAAAATAAACTATAAATTATACATTGTAAGAATTGGCATTAATTTTGTTCTGATATGGGTCTGTATCAAAGCCTAAAAAACAGGGGGGGGGGGGGGCATCCTCCATTCGTCTTAACCCATTTCCTACGAGTTTATGAAATCCCCTTAGACTTTGTACACAACCTACTCTGTTCCCGTAGTCAAGGGGTTAACATGCATCTCCATAATGGAGTTAATATTCTGGAAATGACAGCATTTATTCATTTCCTTTCCTAGCGATGAGTGCCCTTTCAACAAATGCTGATTTTCAAGGGGATCCCAACCACAAGGGAGATGATTCCACTTTGCTATGCGCTATATCTTTGATAAGTCATTATTATTCATTGCATGTGGAAGTAGCAAATATAAAGGGCTCAACACTGGCATTTGCCCTATTGCCCGGGGAAAGTAAAAATTTATGTCAGGCAAGTAAAATTTCATAAGTGGACTAGCGTTGTTGACTGAACGGGAAACTAAATTATTGGTCAACTACAAGAGAATGATGTAATTCTTTATGTTTAAATCTTATCTAGAAGTAAGTGGGTAAGTTAAGTATCTGTTTTAGGCAAGTAGAGAAAAAAAGTTAGTGTGGAGGTTTGCAGCCTTTATTGTTAAAATTATCATTACAGGCAAACCTGCTCTGCAACAACCTCTCTATAAAGACCAATTTCTTGCCTCCCTAAAGAGTAGTCAACACTTAAATGAAGACTACATGCTTATAAAGACAAATTGTGTGGTATATATCCCTTTGGTGGTCTTCATCTAGACAGGTTTGACTGTACAGTAGAACCTCTTTATAAAGAGATTCTTGGGACCATGAAAATTACCTCCTTAAAGCAGATATAATTTTATATCAGGGCAAAAAAAAAATGAATATAAAAGTGCTGGGACCATCAAAATGAGCTTGTTATATTAAGAGGGTTTTGTTATATCAGGGGGGTTTTGCATAAAGATTTGCGATTAATCGCAAAGTTGCAAATGATCGCAAGTCACAAAACATTGGGCACTTGAGCCAATCAGAATTGGGCATTAAGGCACAGTTTTTGACATGCGATTAAACGCAACTTTTCTATTAATCGCAACTCTTCATGCAACACCCCCTGAGGTCTTTATAACGAGGTCCCACTGTATTTAAAGTCTGAAAAGACAGAACTCACCTCTACTAGGTTTCTTCATGTTCCCTGCAGCATGCTGGTTATCCCTGGCCCCGGCGCTAGTAAAACTCTTCTGCAGGGAGGAATAAATGAGGGTTAGAGACATGAGCGCCGCCTAGCCCACACACCGTCGAGCCCCTCTGATCTGCCTTCAACTGAGACAAGGGGTAAAAGTTGGCCCCCCTTCTTGAGAGAGACCAGAGACCCCTCCTAACAAAAACAGTGATACAAACACCTTCCTAAGACCCTCTGTTCTGCCTACTACTGAGACAGGGGTAAAAAAGCTGCCCCCCTTGAGAATCTAGAGACCCCTTTTTACAAACCAGTGATAAAATCACCTGCCTACTTGAACCTAATAGCTCCTTTATTTGTGAAACCCTATATCTAGAATCTTTCTATGCACATCGATAGCTTTCTACAGATACGGGAAGAACCCGTTATTCTATGTATGCCCATTTGATCCCTAAGATACAGCAAAGAGATACGGAAGGGAGAGAGAGAGATCACTAAATGTCTAGAGTCTATCCCTAAAGACGAGCGATGAGATCAACCATATATAATAAGCACTGGAGGAGAGCGCAGGAAAGCTTCAGCAATAATGATAATATCCAATAGTTGTCCAAGAACTATCTTTGATGACAATTATCGATGACACTATTAAATAATTTGCACAAAAAACGTGGAAGGAAGAGAGTGCAGGAATGTTTTTTTGCGAATAAGATGAGGCGATAAGTTCCAAAAGCAGAATGTGAGATCCAGAGACAATGAAATGTAAGTCCAGTTATTGATATCACAAAGAGAAGGATGTTTTGTTCGCAGAGCAGGAGATGATTATCAACAGGCTCCACACAAACAAATAAGCATGTCACCAATCCAAATTCCAAGAGGAAGGCGAGAACAAGCAACTGTCGCAGACTTCCCAAATGTCGGCGAAAAGTTCTGAAGAGTGTGTGAAATTATGGCGATGACAAACCCTACAAAAACCAATGACTCAGTACCATTCCGGACACAGACGGCTATTTGACAAAACTACTGACTAAGTTAGAAGCCCAGACGTAGAAAGCAGACGAAGCAGAGAGAATAGGTAGAGGTTTAAGCTTGGGTGTGCGCTGTCAGGTCGCTTTCACGATCGATCCACCTGGGAATCCATTCCATTCGCTCCAATTTACCCTAAACCTCAATCGTGTGCCCGAACTTTGTGACTCGTTAAAGAAAAACTGTTTGTACTCCGCTGTATGATTCACAAGCACTGCGCTACTAACGCAGCTTCCTGTTTCGAAGCCTTTAACCATTTAGCATCGAGGCAATCACAGGATTAACCCTCTCGCTACTGAACTCTAAGAAGGCAATTGAGTTACTGCACATATAGTGGAAAGTACATAAAGGTTTAACCCCTCTTTCAAAAGCAAGCTATTATAAGGCCATTGAGTTAATAAACACATAATGCATCTGCACTAATATTATTAATAAAAGGATAATATCTCATTTGCGTGCTATGACTACAAACGTCGAGTTAGCGTAATCGTTGGTTTAAAACGGGGCTTTACTATGCCAATCATCCAGGCAAAGGGTGGGCAAGGGATCGAGGGGATGGATAATAGCTCCATTCTTTGCAAATTAAGCACTTCCCTCCAACTAGGGGACAGTAATAACATTTAAGCCTATTCCAAACAAGAACATTAACTATTTTTGGTTCTAACCATCTATATAGACTCATGAAAGCTTTGCCCATGGTTTTATTCTAAAATTATATAAGCTCAACATAAAAAACATCAATATGTTTGTTCTATCCATCTCTGAATTCAGTGAATTAATTTCAATTGTTGTGTAATAACATAAGCTCATGTTTTAATCATAGATGGACATACCACATCTGTGTTTGTTTTATCCATTTATCAACAATTAAGATATAGCGTTATTCTATGATGTTCTCTTTTGCAAAAAATTATGTTGTTTTTCCAACCTCCATTATCAGTATTGGATCAGATATAGACAGATTTGAATGGTACAGTATCTAGTGGTATTTGATGACAATATGGAAACTATGCTTTACAACAGGGACTGTCTAAATTATACAGATTGGATGGCATGAAAATTAATTGGGGGGCAACTCTGTATTTTTTTTAATAGGAATTACCTTAATGTTTTGTATTGTTTCACCCCCTAGCTTCACTATCCTCTATTGAAGTCATACAAGGAAGCTTCATTCCATGGAAAAGAATGACTCGATGCAGCTAACAGCTCTATAAAGGGAAGTACCTTATTAATCGGAATCTAATTTTGACTGTGGGAGCCCATGACTTTGATCCTAATTGCTGCACTAATGATTTTGGGACACATAATGGGGACTATGTGAGATTAGGCTATTCTTATAGGACTGGGCTGCTTAGCCTACAATGGTGCCAGAAGACATGACTGACACTGACAGGGAACATTATCGAGGCAGAAGTTATTAGTTGGAAAAAAAAGTTGTAAAGAGTTTTTTTTTTTTGGCATCTCCTTTCGACACAGTAATGCCCAGTGCCTCGTTATAAAGCAGTAAATCTATGTAAGATTATTATATTAATGTAGGACTGGGCTTCTTAGCCCATGAAAGTGTCCGATAACATGACTGACATTGACAGGGAACATTCTCCAAGCAGCAGATAACAGTTGGAAAACATGCAGTTGTAAAAGGCTTAATTTGGTTTCTTTGGAGGGTTTTTTTTTTTAGCATCTCCTTTCTACACAGTAATGCCCAGTGCCTGCATGGTTATAAAGCAGTAAATCTATGTAAGATTATTATATTAATGTAGGACTGGACTGCTTAGCCCATGATAGTGTCCGATAACATGACTGACATTGACAGGGAACATTCTCCAAGCAGGAGATAACAGTTGGAAAACATGCAGTTGTAAATTTAATTTTTAATTTGGTTTCTTTGGGGTTTTTTTTTCTTCAGTATCTCCTTTCTACACAGTAATGCCCAGTGCCTGCATGGTTATAAAGCAGTAAATCTATGTAAGATTATTATATTAATGTAGGACTGGGCTGCTTAGCCTATGAAAGTGTCCAATAACATGACCGACATTGACAGGGAACATTCTTGAAGCAGAAGATAACAGTTGGAAAAACATGAAGACTATAATACGTTTAATTCGGTTTCTTCATTATACGTATTGATAATGAGTGCAAATAATTGAGCTACAAATATCTCATTAATGCTAAAACTAATTTGCTAAAATGGGCAGCTACTGTTTATAACAGATTTTTTTCAATGTTTTTCTTCCTATGGGGCCATCAAATTCAGGTTTCGAGCCACTTAAAGCGCATTTTGGCCCATCTGGGCCACAATGAAGAAATTAATATTGGTTCAAACAGGTACAGGTAAAAGATTTCAAGACGATTTGATGTCGATAGTTCTACTTCATAGACTAACCCAAGTATTTTGGGGACCAGTCCAACATGGGTTTACTCTAAGAACATAATAATGACAAGACTTTCCAGAATATAGACTGCATGCACTCAAGATCACCTTTCAAATAGTCCTACTTGAGAGTAGAAACAACGGTGCCAAGCCCGATCAGGAAATATAAAGAACCTCAGGGAAACGGCCTTCACATGACTATTACGCTTAATTTCCTGCAAAGGGTCTCCCTCGGATTATCCTATCCAGAATAACTTGTTTTTCTGTTTAGTTGTTATTCTCTACAAAAATTGACAAGCTGACACGTAAACCTTTCAGCCACTAGACTACAGAGGGCGCGATATCACTTTTGCTTCAAATAACATTGAATTGCTGTTGATGAGCTCAGTTTGTGAAACATTTCCTGAAAAGTGTCTCCTCGGATTACCCTATCCAAACTGCCTTGTTTTTTTCTACCTTGTTGTTATTCTCTACAGAGTCAACTAGCTGGAACATAAACCTAAAAGCCGCTAGACTACAGAGGGCACAGTATCACTTTTGCGTCAGATAACATTAAATTGCTGTTAAGTTGAACAGTGAGTTCAGTTTCGAAAAATGTCTTGAAAAAGGTATATCCTATCCAGACTACCCTATTTCTTGTGTTGAGTTGTTGTTATTCTCTACAGATTAAAGTAGCTGAAACATAAACCTAACAGCCACTAGACAAAAGAGGGCGCAGTATCACTATTGCATCAAATCACATTGAGTTGCTGACAAGTTTTGAATTAACAAGTTTGAATTAAGTTTTGACAAACAACTTAAAAGATAGCGAGACACACTATGTGAGCTTACAGTGCAGTGCTAACATCAATGATACTGGACGATCTAACACATCAACCTTTCTTCCACTAGTCTAAAGAGGGCGCAGATCACTTTTGTCAGACTTTTGTCCCAATCTAGATTTAAAATCTTGCAAAAACTAGCTCAAAGCAATGCCGACGTCAATGTTACAAGACGATATACCCTTCTCTTTAATACTCAACAATAGATAGATGGCAGTCTAGCATTTTTGTATTTAACCATATTGAATGTATGTCAGGTCACAGGCATTCATGACTGTTTTATGAAAGATACAGATATACAAAATATATTCATACTTAAATCTAATTCAATGATTATTGTAATTTTGATTAAATACACTGTCAAAATCAAATTTCAGAAAGGAATATTACAATTTGAAAAGTCACAATAAATAGCTGTTAGCAAATTTTGATGAAGGAAAACGATAGTTTAGGTTTGAACCAATAATCCAGTGTGCTTTTAGATACTAAGCTAGGTTAGCCCATTGTGCAATGAAACCAGGGCCCCATTGCAGAAAGAGATGCAATTGATTGTAAAGTTGCAATTAAATTGTAAGTTAGATCATGTGGCTGAATGAGCAAATCTGATTGGTTGAAATGCACACACTTTCTGACTTACAATTTATTGTAACTTACAATCCATCCATTGTAGCTCTTTCTCCAATGGGGCCCTGGTTATACATGTATATATGCAGTTATTAATTCTACTAATATTTGAAAAGCTCTAATAGACTGAGTTAACCGAAACAAACTAGCCAGTGTCAAGACCCCATGTTAAATTACTTAATAACAAGTTATCACAACTACAGTTTTTAAATTGCTGCTTAATTACATTTGATTTAATGAAACTGAATATCAAATGACAGATCAAGGAAGCCAAACTGGTTATTAGACCAATTTGTGATTGTTCGCACTTCTGACATTTGTCATAAAAATAACCTATATATCACAATATCAGGGGCAGCTTTGAAACTGAAAGTTATATTTTAAAAAATAAATACAAACAGATAGTAAGATTATACTTCATGGAATTAAGAATCTATCATCGAATGCTGATTGTTTTAGATGCCTGAGCGTTGATTTATTATAAGGACAATTGGCAGGCAGTTCCCCAATAAAACATACTTGCTTTCGGAAACATAATTGATGATTTAAAAGTGTAATGGTTATTTCTGAAATGTTGAAGGGTTGAATAGAATAAATTCAATTCACCAAGAAAACAAAAGTCACAGAAAAGTGGCTAAATGAAAACTATATTCTATCTATCATGCAGAGAGGTTTTCAATGTAATAATCTGGTCAGTTTCTTTATATGTTTGAATTTATAAATATATATATATATATTTCAATCATAAAGTCAAGCAAATCTTGCAGAATTATTTATCAAGTAGAGGAAGACACCTAAATGGGCCATAAGACAGGGGCTCGACACTAGCACTTGTCCAGTTGCCCGGGGCAAGTCAAAATTGGTGTCCGGCAAGTGAAATGTCACAAATTTTCTGGTAAGCTTGCCCTATCGGGCAACTAAATATTTGTTCTTCTATGAGAGAACGATGTAATTTCTTACATCGAAATCTCATCAAGAAGTAAAGAGGGCAAGTAAATTTTATTTTGGGGCAAGTAAACCTTCAAAATGTATGATTTTTACTTGCCCGAAAGAGAGGGTAGAGAAAAAAGTTAGTGTGGAGGCTTGCATAAGAAGATAACCTTTCACCTACAAAAGAAACTGTGTATCAAGAGAAAGAAGTGATATATAATGTTGAATTGAAAAAATCATTTACCCAGCGATGTTTAGAGATGGGTTTTCCAGCACGAAGACCAGACTGTTGTGACACAAACAAATTATTTTTATTTACTCATAATTTAAAAATACTGTTTTGTTAACCATGGAAATTTACATTGTTTGTCTGCGAAAACACCTGAAATTTAAACAATATTAATTCATGAGTCATACATTTATACATATTAAATACATAAAATACAAACAAATTAGACTAACAAACTTACATGTAAATGCAGTTCAGACGTTGCATGCTGCTTGGTTCAATCAAAATGCTTTCAAAATTACTATCGATTCCAAAGGTCATATCTATGCCTATTTTCCATTCATAGCATGCATGTTGAAATACAGCATTCACATATTAAAGGTACCCTAAGAAAATGTACCTTTCAGGCATTAGAATATCCTAAATTGTAATAATGTAATGTATGTAAATAATCATTCATCATGAGAAATGAGTACAATTTCAACCATCGATCCCTACGTTAAATATCATCATGCAAAGGGGATCAATGCTACACCAATGCTAGAAATTAACTCTGTTTGCCTTGTGGCCCAGTCGGGCAAGTAAAAACAATATTGTTCAACTTCTAGTGGCCCAAAACCTAAATCTGGAGACCCCAAACAAAGAAAAACAAACAATCCTGTTTTAATGAAATTTGGTGGCCCGAAGTGAAGTTATAGTGGCGCCTATGCTAATTTCAACTTGCACTGGCTACACTATACATGTAGTTCACCTTTTGTATATAAACTAGACTAGTTTGTAGGCACTTCCACCAGGGTATATTTCACACAGTGTGCAAGACAAGATGGCAATAAAGCCTAAGGTGTATCTGATCTAAAATACTGCACAACCGTTAATGTACCATTTTTTTCATAAATCATTTCTCACATTCATAGAAGCCAGATATTATGTTTTCCATTTATTAAACAATTACAGAAAGGGAAAAATAACAATTTTTTTATGAATCCACTTTCAAGACTCTTCAATACTTCAATACCTTAATATAAAATAAATTTCACTGGCATGAAGATATTATTTACCTTCTGTAAGCCTGTAATTAAGGTCTCTCTACACAGTCTCTATTCATAGTTTCTCTTCATAGTTGAAATAGCAACCTAACTTCCTTAATAAAATTATTAATTAATTATTTTTGTTCACTTCCTTGACATATGAAATATATATGTTTCAATAAATTGTTTTAACTTGAGCCTCCATAAAACATCATTTCAACAAAGTTAACCTGATTGTTATCTTTAGTAAGAAGCTGTAAATTATGTGGTGCTTATCCAGTGAAATTAATTACAATTGAAAGTAATTTGTAATGATCTTCACAGAGTTTAGGAGTACATAAATCACATACATGAATGTTTAAAGGCCCGATGTTGATTTCATTTGGGGGGAGGGGGAGCCTTAAGGGATGGTCATATTTACGGTAATGGACGTAGTGATCTGTAGGGTAACTTAACGTGGGTCAGACGTGGTGTAAGTACGTTAACCCAGGTTAAACTACGTTGAACTACGTTAAGATACGGTGATGAGCCAAAGAAGAGTACAGAATAGTACGTTCAAGTACGATAAACTACGCTAGACTACGCTAGACTTCGGTAATGCAGGTGCACTTCCCTCACGGACAGGTACGGAGTGGTACGTCTGACTACGCTTGAGTACGGTAGACTACGGAAGCAACTACGCTAGACTAAGCAAGACTACGCTAAAGAACGTCACTACGGTATATTTAGCAACTCCGCACGGAGTATGCAGCCAGCCCGCGGTGTGGGTAGGGCCTTTGTGCGCTTGTTTTTCAAACTGTGAAAGTTGTCTAATTTTGTGCTAAAATATGTCTGGATCAGGAGTACCGATGCTAGTTCTGCGCAAGGTCAAGTACGTTAGAGTACGCTAGGGTACGTTTGAGTATGTAACAAAGTACATTAGACTACGTTAGACTTTGTTAGACAACGTTAGACGTTAGACTTTGGTTTAGTACGTTAGCATTACGGATGCCTTTAACGTACCGCTCTTTTGAACATGTTCAAAAATTAAATCAAAGATCACGGCTCCCCCGAGTTAATACCACGTTAGCATCACGGACAACTACGGTACGGTACGGATGCCAGTACGTTCAACTACCTTAAACTACCTTCAACAACGTTCAATTATGTTAGCCTCCACTACGTTAAACTACGTCCACTACCGTAAATATGACCGGCCCTAATACGGGGATCACTAAATTGGACAAACTTGAATTAATATTTCATTTAGACTTTTCCTGAAAATGCCACAGAAAACATTAAGTATGTTTAATATGAGTAGTATACTCCATTCAATTTTGCTCAATATTTGTTTTAATTGTCAATTCCATGTTAAGGAATATTTGAAGAAAATTCCACATTGAAGTTATAGATACCTCAAAACTTGTCAACATTTGCCAAAGCCTGATCATTGTACAAAATGACTATTATTACATGAACCGGAAACAGCACACCCAAGCAATAAAATATACCAAAACGTTTGTAAAACTCTTATTTCGTAATTGTGTTATTTGTTCATAAGATCATTTCAAATTATGAGAGAAAATCATGTTTCATAACAATTCACTTTAAACAAATGAAATATTACATGACACGGAACTATAGAATTATATTTCAATTGGTTAATAATTAACAGATGTATCATTGTTCATCTGTGTGTATTTGCTCTTTTAGAGTTAGACAGGTATACCATACTTTTGGTTTCATATACTGAAGATCATGGGGACAACTGATAAGAGTTTCAGGTAATCAATTTTATTGTTAGAACGACAAAGATCAAGAAAGTTATTAATCTGACGCATGCGTAAATGAATGCAAATATGCCTCTTATTTTATTGTCTTCTTACATTCAGCAAAATATCAGTGGTACATTCCTGGTCACAATGAAGCCGTGGACATTTCTGATTGGATAATTGGATTGAATAAATAGGAAGGGCGGAGCCGCAGATCGTCATTCTGTTCATCATTACCATTACAGGACCGACAAGCCCATGAGACCTACAAGAAAACTTCTACTCTATATTGAAGCGATCGATGTTTGCTTTGCCTGCAGACTAGCCTAGATCTTATTTGTTGACGTCTTCAAAAATTGGAGATCTACATCATATGATGAATCTGAAGTCACTGGAAGAACTACAATTTGTTTATAGAGCAAATTTCATAATAGACCCAGAGTCAAGTTGTCTGAAGCTCAATCTTCAACGTGTCAACTGCTTGATACTAACTTAATAATCATTCTTTGCTTAGATTTGATTTTGTGTGATTTGAAGAATCGGTGGACACTCGCCATAGGATAGAGGAACATTAGGAACAAGATCAATCTATCTGCTTTGGGGCTTTTCATCTCACTGAAGTCAACAAAGATAGAAACAAGTTTTATGGTGGACTCGGGATTCCAGTCCCTACAATACTTTGTCACTGAATAACACGAACCTTGACTGAACGCGTCCACCCATCTGCTTTATTTACTTCTTGCAGACAGTGTTAAGAAGACTTTATAGTGAGGACAATCAAAACAAAATTTCCAATGGCGACTAACGGAGTGCAAATAGCCCAAACCAATTTCAACCAAAGGATGCATAGTTCTTGTCGAGCTTCAATCAAGCTTTTCATCCTCTTGTTTATCCATGGGGTTTTCACAATGCTTCCCTCTATGGCTGAGAGCTTGACGACCACTTGCCAACCTTCTCCAGAACCATGCCAGATTAGTAATACAGGCATCGGTGTGTATGCTAATTGCTCAAGCCGAGGTTTAACCATGACACCTTGTGACTTACCCGTAGAGGTTGCTAGTCTTCGTTTGGACTTGAACAAAATGACCAAGTTGAATGGTGGCTCTTTCGTTGGAGTCCCAAATTTGAAAGTCTTGACATTGATCCAGAATTTCATACAACATATTGACAAGGAGACCTTCAGTGTGGTGCCATTCTTGGAGCAAATAGTTCTGACTGGAAACAAGCTCAGTTCACTACCCGATGAAATCTTTTTGAAAAACCACAACATACAAACCATTATTTTGACAAACAACAACTTCAGACTATTGCCTATAGGTGCCCTGAATTCCCTGAACTGTGCAAGTAGGGTATCAGTGGAGTATAACTTAATTGAAAACCTAAATTTCAATGGAGTTTCATCTACAAACATATCTTTACTAAGACTAAGCAACAACATGGTCTCTCACTTGGTTGCAAGTGATTTTTCGCCTCTATCAACAAGTCATATACATCGGCTGGAAATTGGAAATAACACACTGAAAGCATTAAATGGTTCAATATTTCAACATCTTAAATTTGTAAAATGTTTGATTTTGAATTATAACATTTTTTCAGTGTTCAATTTGAGCTCCATAGTTGGAATGTCTTCTCTTGAAAGACTTTACGTCTCATCTTGCAAGATGAAAACTATAAGTGGATTTTCAGACATTATAAATAGGGGAAATGAGGGGATTCCATCTTTAACAGAATTGACACTCAGTAATAACAACTTGCGTACAATACCTCCAAACGTGTTTATTGGGCTAGATAACCTTACCTATCTAAACCTCAAGCAATCACAGATCAGATGTTTGCATAATAATTCGTTTTATGGCCTTACTGCTTTAAAAATTTTAATTTTAAGTAAGAATCAACTCCATGAAATAAATGCAGAAGTATTTGCACAGCTACCAAGTCTCCACACACTCCAATTATCAATAAATATGTTCACCCTTTTAAGTCCACTCCACTATGGAGGAATGAATCAATTAAAGGTTTTGGATTTGTCACAAAATAAAATAAGAGATTTTGATTCTCGTGCACCATGGAATGCACCTTCACTCGAGACTCTTGATATTTCAAGAAATCTAATTTCTACTTTACGTCAAGGAGTTCTCCGTGGACTTCATAGCCTGAAAAGATTAACAGTTTCTAATAATCCTATTACAATTTGGGAGACATATGCCTTGGATGGTCTTGGAAATCTCACTTATCTTAAGATGTCATATTTAAATCACTTGGAACCTTCACTTAATATTTTCAAGGTTATGCAAAATCTATTAAGACTCGATATGTCCAATAACTACCTCAATAGTATGAACCAGTTGTTCTTCCATTTGCAATCACTAGACCTCCTGAATCTAAAGAATACACATCTTGCAAAAGAAGTTTTAAGACGACCAGTCCCTGTTTTTTCATCTCTTAAAAAACTCAGAGTCCTTCTTCTCTCAGGAAATTCCTTAGATCAGTTGATGCCTGGAACATTTGATGGCCTAGTCGGGCTGAGGGTACTTGATTTGTCAAAATGTGACATAACAACTTTATATCAGGATATCTTCAAAAACTTATCTTTGCTTACAACACTTGACCTAGGTCACAACAACATTCAGGTTCTGTCTTCCGAACACTTGAGTGATATGCCTTCGCTAACCATTCTCTTGTTGGCAGAAAATCAGTTGCGAGGGGTCCTACCTATGAATCTGTTCATGTACAATAAAAAGCTGCGATCCATGAAATTAGCCAAGAACATACTAACTGGTTTCAAGGAAAATACATTCTCTACAATAATTGAGATTGATGTTTCAGAAAACCCTTTGGCATGCACATGTGATCTGCAATGGTTCAAACAATTTCTTGACAAGGGAAATGTTACCCTGATGAATCCACACAAAACAAACTGCTCAGCAAAATCTATTTCACAATTCAAGGGCGAACTCTTGCAGGATTTTGACCCCAACCAATATTGTGGCCCCTTCATCACTGCTTATGTTTTTGGTTCCTTGTTGGCGGTCATCCTCATAGCTGGAATGGTGGTTGCATATCAACACCGCTGGTGGTTTAACTACGCCTGCTTCCACATCAAACTCCTGATCGTTGGTTACGATGAGTTGCAGGATGAAAGGGATCCTCTCGACTACGTCTACGACATCAATGTCATTTTCCCTGACGACGATGAGGAATGGGCTCGGGGAGAGTTCATGACAGAATTTGAGGAGCATCTTCTAGACTTCCCTCGGGACAGGGTCATCTGCGGCGAAGATGACCTCCCACTCGGAGGGACCCGTCTGGACGCCATCGACTACGTCATCGAGAACAGCTTCAAGATCATTGTGATCGTGAGCAACGCTGCAGTCAACGATGCCCACTTCATGACGCAGCTGAAGATGGCCGTGGAGCACATGAACGAGGTGCAACTGGAGAAGGTGGTCCTGGTCTTCAGAGAGGACGTCCCCGACAACCAGTTGCCATACTTGGCCAGACTGTTCCTCAGCAGGAACAAGCCGTACTTTGAGTGGACCGAGGAGAAATACGGGAATAGACTGTTCTGGGAGAAACTGGCAAGGAATTTGAGGTACAACAAGGTCATGAACAACATTATCCCTATGTAAAGTGACCCTCCTGTTTTAAGGATAGATGACATCCAAACAAGGATGATTGACATGCAGTTGTTTTGGGGTGTAAAGACAGACCTGAGCTTTCAATCCTAGCTGGCAGAATCTTTACTACAGGCACGATGGCAAATGCAATTCTTTCTGTCATATAAAATGGGACAGCCACATATTAATTTAATGTACCATTTTTTCACGATTATGAAAGCAAGAGATTGGGTTTGAATTACAAAAAGGGAAAAACAATATTTTTTTATGAATCCACTTTCATATCCAAGACTCTAAAAAATAAATTTCACTGGCATGAAGATATTATTTACCTCCTGTAAGGTCTCTCTAAACAGTTTCTCTTCATAGTTGTAATAGAAACCAAACTAGTAACTTTGCAAAAGGTGATGAGTGATTGATAGAATGTATATTGGTGTTATCATATATGTCCACTGGGTGTTGTTTGAAAATTTCAAGTTAAATGGACTTTATATGGCCGAGTAATAAGCAAAAATGCAAAGCGACATTCACTAACTCATTGCACTCACTTTGTACACGGTTCTGACGATCCGTTGGATAATTTAATTGACATTTGAACAATTCAATTGAAAATATCGTTTTAACGAAAAGGAAATTTGAAAAACCTAAACCGGCCCCATGCTTTTTTTGTTAATAAGAATGCAACAAGGTATGAGGGAACTGCTAGAATTTCAATTGGATTTTGAGGATTTGGACAATGTTACTAATTCGCATTTTTGCGAGTTACAATACACACAAATGCCACAGAGCATGGCTAGCAAATGTTAAAGTGAACTTTCTCTTGCTAGTCTAGTATTACAGAGAAAAGGGTATTATGCAACTTCTGTAAATAGAGCATTAAAATTCCTGGCACGTTAAGAGTTAATAAAATGCTTAATTATGAAATAAGATTATTTTTGTTCACTTCCTCGAAATATGAAATATATATATTTCAATAAATTGTTTTAACTTTAACTTTAACCCTCCATAAAACATTATTTCAACAAAGTTAACCTGATTGCAATACACATGTCATCATTAGATAAGAAATTGTTAATTATGTGGTGCTTATCCAGTGAAATTTATTCCAATTGAAAGTACTTTGTAATGATCTTCACAGAGTTTAGGAGTACATAAATCACATACATGAATGTTTAAAGGCCCAATGTTTGTGTGTTTTTTGCTGTTGTTGTTTTGTTTTTTTGGAGGGGGGGGGGGGTTGGAGCCTTAAAGGGACTACAGTGTCTAGATGGCCTAATTTTCACAATTCGGCTCTCTATACGTAATTTTTCCTGAAGAAAAAGAAATTGGCAGTCATTTCTCATGAAATCAATCAATTTTGGGTTAAAATTTTAGTAAATATCTTATTGTCTTGGGAACGCCCCTTTTAAATCGCAAAATGTGACATCATCTAAAGAACGGAATAATGAACTAAATTCTGTAGATGACGCGTCATGACGTAAGCCAATGAATTGTCAATCACGCTGCCGATTCTGGACCCTAAATGTGGGTGGGGCGTAAATTGGCTGCTAAATGAGATTTGGCATCAGAAAATTAGTCTTAAATCACTACTGTGTTTATTTTCATGGATTTTTTTCGGCAGACCTATTTTACAAGTCATCAACTATGGAATAAGTGTCAAAGTACGTTGTATTCTTTAGGTCCTTTAAAATACTTGGGACACCTACATTGCACTCGGATAAACTATATTAATATTTCATTTTAGACTTTTCCTGAAAATACCACAGAAAACATTAAGTTTCTTATTAAATATGAGTAGTATACTCCATTCAATTTTGTTCAATATTTGTTTTAATTGTTCAATTAAATGTTAAGGAATATTTGATGAAAATTCCAGATTGAAGTTTTAGATACTGTTCCTCATAACTTTTCAACATTTGCCAAAACCTGATCAATGTACAAAATTATTATTTTTACATGAACCTGAAACAGCACACCCAAGCAAAAATATACCAAAACGTTAGTAAAACTGTGAAACTCAATTCATATTTGTAATTTTGTTATTTGTTCATAAGATTATTTCAATTTATAAGAGAAAATCACATGTCATAACAATTCACTTTAAACTACCGTATTCGCCGGCGTAATCGCCGCATACTTTTTCCTCGAAAAAAAACCCTGCAAAGTTGGGGTGCGGCGCATACGCGGGGATAGTCAAATTTTCACTCTTGACTGACCTCAAAACAACACATTTCAGCAGGTGTGGGACTATTGGTTGTATTGCACTGTATTGTATTGGGTGATAAAACATTATTTAGCCAAATTGTCTACGTTCACCCTGGCCTAGAATGGTTTCTCACCTTTTTTGCCGATATTTACTAAATCCGATACGTTTTTAACTTCAAAGTTACGAAACAAATGCACTGCCAGCGCCGCGCTTGCTGCATGATCGCATGATAAAGATAATGTATACTAAATGGTTTTGGCAAAGACAGCAGAGCGCCGCGTACGCGTGCTAAGGCTTGCTCGCGAGCTACGCGATTGACTCGATGTACAAACGTTTACGTACGTAAATATTTGTACATGTACATGCGTAAGCCAGCTGCGCTGACAATCTCGTAAGTGCTGACAATCTCGTAATACATGTAACACTAGAGTTCTATTCAGGAAAACTATATTTTTGCTCGAAACTAAGGTAATTCTGAATATTTTGTAACTATATTTTCGTAAATATTGTTAAAGAAATATATCAAGATGAGGAGAAAAATTTGGAAAACCATTAAATTCCCGCTTTTTTTGTCGCCAGTTTTCCTAGCGCACTTTTCTCCCACTTTTTTTTTTCAATTTCAATGCTCAAAGTCGGCATGCGGCGTTTACGCGGATGCGGCGATTACGCCGGCGAATACGGTAGATGGATCTTCGACTACGCACACTCGAAAATTATGCCTCCGCTATCACAATTTTTATATCAAGCCAAAATTAACATTAATAAGTCTGTAAACTCAATTTGTATGGTAATTCATCAACCAGATCTTGAGATATCTCAATTACGCGCTACTTTCGCATATACATGTATAATAAGTCGTGTGACCTTGACCTTTGATCCCAAGATAATAGTGCTACTTTGGCTCCATAATATACATTTAGGTACTAAGTGTGATTGAAATCTGACATTAATTTCTTGAGTCTTTACAATTACAAGCTACTTCGCATCTATGAAGTCTGTAACCTTGAACATTTGACCTCATGACCCTAAAACATCAGTCCCCTTATACACATTCAGGTACCAAGTTTGATTGAAATCTGACATTCAGTTCTTGAGATGTTGCCATCACAAGCTATTTTAGCATGTCTTTATTGAGTCCTTTGACCTTGACCTTTGACCTCATGACCCCAAAATTGTATGGCTTCATTGGCTCCCTAAGATACATTCAGATAGCCAAGTTTGATTGAAATCTGACATTCGGTTCTTGAGATTTTGCCATTACAACTATTTGTGCCTATATATTGCACCATGTGACCTTGACCTTTGACCTCATGACCCCAAAAATCTAACAAGATCATTGTCACCCCAATATGTACATTCATACCAAGTTTGAAATTGATCCGTCAACCGGTTCTTGAGATATTGCGAGAACGAAAACGGGACGGACGGACAACCCGAAAACATAATGCCTCCGGCCACTTTGTTGGCGGAGGCATAACAAAATGAAATATTACACGACAGGGAAATACAGAAGTATATTTCAATTATATTATATTACTTATCAGATGTATCATTGTTCATCTGTGTGTATTTACTCATTTAGGGTTGGAAATGTATACCATACTTTTGGTTTCATATAATGAAGATTATGGGGACAACTGATAAGAGAAAGTTATTAATCTGACGCATGCGTAAAATGAATGCAAATACGCCTCTTATTCTATTTTCTTCTTACATTCAACAAAATATCAGTGGTGAATTCCTGATCAGGAGGAAGCCGTGGACATTTCTGATTGGATAATTGGATTGAATAAAAAAAAAAGGAAGGGTGGAGCTGAATATCGCCATTCTCATCAACATTACCATTACAGTACAGACAAGCCTGTGAGATCAACAAGAAAACTTCTTTTTTATACAGAAGTTATCTTTGCTTCGACAGAAGACCAGCCTATCTTTTTAGCTTTGACGTCTTCCACAAAAGGAGATTGACAATGTACTATGAACCGGTCGTGAGAAGAACATCAACTTACAAAAAGACACTTTGATATAACAAGCAATTTTTGTAGTTATCCTCGACTCAAGATATCGTCGGCTTTTCTAAGTGTCAACTGCTTGTAAGCAACTTTATTCTCCACCTGGATTTGATTCCATGGTATATGAAGAATTGGTGGACAACCGTCATAGAAGAGAGGAACATTACGAAGGACCTAAATCTTCCCGCCTTATGTTTTTTTTATCGCACTGACGTCCACCAAGATAAAGAAAACCTTTTTATGCCGGACCCAGGATTCCAATCATTACTTTGTCACTGCATGTAATGTTCAATGAAAGAAAGTTACTGTTCTGTTTTTTTAAAATAAATTCTTGCAGTCATAGCTTTGAAGACTCTGCGAGGACAATAAAAACAAAATTACCAATGGAGACTACCAGAGCACACGAAGCCAGAACCAATTTGATAAGAGCTTCCATCAAGCTTTTCATCCTCTTCTTTATCCATGGGGTTTTCACAATGCTTCCCTCTCTGGCTGAGAGCTTGACGACCACTTGCCAACCTTCTCCAGAACCATGCCAGTTTAGTCATACAGGAAGTGGCTTGTATGCTGATTGCTCAAGCCGAGGGTTAACCAAGACACCATGTGACTTACCCGTAGAGGTTGCTAGTCTTCGTTTGGACTTGAACAACATGACCAAGTTGAATCGTGGCTCTTTCGTTGGCGTCCCAAATCTGAAAGTCTTGACATTGGTCAAGAATTTCATAGAACATATTGATGAAGAAACCTTCAGTGGGTTACACTTCTTGGAGCAATTAGTTTTGACTAAAAACAAGCTCAGTTCACTACCAAATGATATCTTTTCAAAAAACCACAACATGAAAATCATTATTTTGTCATTTAACAATTTCAAATTGTTGCCTATAGGTGCGCTGAAATCCCTGAACAATGCAAGTAGAGTGGCACTAACCGATAATCTCATTGAAGACCTAAATTTCAATGGAATTTCATCCACAAACATAACAACCTTTAGACTACGTAGGAACAAGGTCTCTCACCTGGTTGCGAGTGATTTTTTTCCTCTATCAACTAGTCATATAAGTCTGCTGGACATTGGATACAACAAATTGGTGGCCTTAAATGATTCAGTATTTCGGCACCTTAAGTTTGTCAAATCTTTACTTTTGAATGCTAATAGTCTTTCACTCTTCAACTTAAACTCTGTAGTCGGAATGACTTCTCTCGCAAGCCTTAATGTGGAAGCTTGCAATGTGAAAACATTAGGTGGATTTAAAGACCATACCGCTAATAGAACTGAGATGATTCCACCTTTAAAAGAGTTGACATTCAAAAATAATAAGTTGGGTACAATACCTCCAAACGTGTTTCTTGGGCTCAATATTCTCACCCATCTAGACCTTACACAAACGCAGATCAAATCGTTGCACAATAACTCCTTTTATGGACTCACTGCATTGAGATATTTAAATTTGAATCGAAACCAGCTCCATGAAGTTAATGCAGAAATATTTCTACAGCTACCATGTCTCCAAACACTTCAATTATCAAGGAATCAGTTCACCGTTTTAAGTCCACGGCAATTTTACGGAGGAATTGATCAACTGAAGATTTTGGATTTGTCGCAAAACAAAATCAGAGATTTTGATTCCCAGGTTCTCTGGGATGCTCCTACATTAGAAAATTTGAGTCTTGCCAATAATATGATCTCTTCTTTACAACCAGGACTTTTCCGTGGACTAAGCAGTTTGAAAATGTTAACACTTTCCTTCAACTCTATTGAAACTTGGGGTAAACTAACTTTAGAAGGTCTTGGAAATCTCACAAATCTCAAGATGGCAAATTTAGGTGGTTTGAGACCGCCATCATTTATATTTAAGGCTGTTCCAAATTTATTAAGACTTGATATGTCAAATACCAAACTCTATAGGATGGAAAAGTTGTTCTTACATTTGCCATCACTAGATTTCTTGAATATACAGAATACACACATTGGAAGCAGAGATTTAAGCAAACAAGTCCCTGTCTTTGCATCTCTTAAGAAACTCAGAATTCTTCATCTCTCAGAAAATTCATTAGATCAGTTGTCACCCGGAACATTTGATGGCCTAGTCGGGCTAAGGATCCTTGATTTGTCACACTGTGACTTAACAACATTATATAGTGATGTATTCATGAACTTAACCTCACTTACAACACTTAACCTTGCTCACAACAACATTCAGGTACTGTCTTCTGAACACTTGAGTGCTATGCCTTCGCTTACCAATCTCTTGTTGGTAGAAAATCAGTTGCGAGGGGTCCTACATATGGAACTGTTCATGTACAATCAGAAGCTGCGATACATTAATTTAGCCAGGAACGTTATAAATGGTTTTGAAGAAAATACTTTCTCTGACGTAAGGAAGCTTGATGTTTCAGAAAACCCTTTGGCATGCACATGTGATCTGCAATGGTTCAAACAATTTCTAGACAAGGGAAACGTTACCCTGATCAATCCACACAAAACAAACTGCTCAGCAAAATCCATTTCACAATTCAAGGGCAAACTCTTGCAGGATTTTGACCCCAACCAATATTGCGGCCCCTTCATCACTGCGTATGTTTTTGGTTCCTTGATGGCGGTCATCCTCATAGCTTCAATTGTGGTTGCATATCGACACCGCTGGTGGTTTAACTATGCCTGGTTCCACATCAAGCTCCCGATTGTTGGTTACAACGAGCTGCAGGATAAAAAGGATCGTCTCGACTACGTCTACGACATCAATGTCATTTTCCCTGACGACGATGAGGAATGGGCTCGGGGAGAGTTCATGGCAGAGTTTGAGGAGCATCTTCCAGACTTCCCCCGGGACAGGGTCATCTGCGGCGAAGATGACCTCCCACTCGGAGGGACCCGTCTGGACGCCATTGACTACGTTATCGAAAACAGCTTCAAGATCATTGTTATAGTTAGCACCGCCGCAATCAACGATGCCCACTTCATGACACAGCTGAAGATGGCTGTGGAGCATATGAACGAGGTGCAACTTGAGAAGGTGGTCCTGGTCTTCAGAGAGGACGTCCCCGACAACCAGTTGCCATACTTGACCAGACTGTTCCTCAGCAGGAACAAGCCGTACTTTGAGTGGACCGAGGAGAAATACGGGAATAGACTGTTCTGGGAGAAACTGGCAAGGAATTTGAGGTACAACAAGGTCATGAACAACATTATCCCTATGTAAAGTGACCCTCCTGTTTTAAGGATCGATGACATCCATGCAGAATCTTTACCACAGGCACAATAGCAGATGCAGTTTATTTCTGTCATATCAAATTGGACAGCCACAAATCATATTGTAAGTTTTGAAATGGAACTGTACTTATTTTTAAAAAAATTAAAATTGAGACGAATTTCAGAACATTTATGTTATATTTCAAAACCTTAAACACTGTTTATTGGAATAGATAGTCTACAAGAGCATAGATTAAATAACTAATACTAATATTTATATGTTAAGAAACCAATGGTAACACTCACAAGAGTATATGACTATTGTTTTGAATGCACTGATAGTACAAACTGATAATATCCCTGTCTGAAGGATAAGGTGAATGCAGGACGCAAGATCTTTGTAATTACTATACAATGGTTCTGGAAACTGCATAATCATCATTAATCAAGGAATAATGGCAACTTATATCATTATGAATTAAGTTCTGCCAGTGCATAATGCAATGCATTTGTTTAAGGGACTTAGTAACATTGTCCAAATCCTCAAAACTTACTTCGAACTCTAGTGGTGCTCTCATACCTTGTCAAATTCATATCAACAATAAAATCACGGGACAGGTTTTGGGTTTTTCAAATTTCTGTTTCGTTCAAAAGATATTTACGATTGAAGTGTTCAGATGTTAAGCTGTCTACGGTATATTTTAAGCTGTGAACAAAGTAAGTGCAATGAGTTACTGAATATCACTTTGCATTTTTGCTTACAATGTACTTCTCTGCCAAAAAACATCAACATAACGTGAAATTTTCACACATTACTTTGTTGACATATCAGATCACACCAATACACATTTTATTAATTACTCATCGCTTGTCTACAAAGTTACTAGATCCCTTTAAAGGATGACTGAATTTTCATTCATAATTAAAGCAAAAATGTATCCCTGTATTATTTCACACACACTGTTTCTATAACATTATCTAGTCCCTGAATGGGACTTTGAAGTTTCCTTAAGATCCCGCCACACCTTACTGTTTTACCAACAAGGGGCCATCAAGTGAAATACAGGAAGTGGGTGCCTCACGCACAATTAGGTCTAAAACCACATACATTTATGAGAATCATGTCATCATGGAGAGTCCTTGAACATGTTGATCTGGTTTCCAAAAAGAAAGAAAAATAGAATACTTAATCAATTTTTAAAGAAAAAAAGTAATATCTACAAAATATTCTTCAGGAAAAATAAACACAAAGAATATTGCCTCAATTATTTATGATTATGAACCCCATTAATTCATAAAAACGAATTATGAGTCTACTTGTTATCATTCATATTCAGCAAAAGAATGCAAAGTTTTCTTGAGCAATAGGGACATTTCAAGATTCTGGTGTTAGATAATAAATGGGGCGTGCTTGGTGGATGTATCATTTTGTTTATAAATACAACTTTTTTATACAATGCTTTTTAACTTTTGAAAATATATTTCTTTTTTATTCCTGATGATATGTAAAGTTGAAACTATCTTGTAAAGTAACCATTTGTAGAATTTCTTCATTTAAACTCCATGTACATATTTTTCCTACCCAAATGGTATATACTGTATATATATATATACAACATGCGTATTTTGTGAATTTCTCATCAATGTGGCATCAAATGCATCAATATATTAAATAAAATCATAATATTCACTATATAATGCAATTAATCTAAGAATGTACAATCCAAGGGCAAGAGCATGCTTTGTTTAGTCATTATGCACGAATGCAAACAGGCTTTTCATGTTGCATGATCAATGACAACAAAAATGGTAGTGAATAATGTTTGGGGGGGGGGGGGGGGGGGGGTTGAAGGGGGTAAAACAAAGATGGCGTGATAATGGTAAAGGACCAAAATCCAGCTTAGTAACTCGAGTTCTAATTAACATAGTCAACAACAAGTACATGCCGGAAGTTTTAATACATTTAATCATTACATGTAGTATGATGCAAATATGTATGATCTGCACTTGTAAAAGTTTATTGAGATGATGTACACACATGTATATATATATAAAAATGTACAATAAATCACATATGTGTGATTTGCCTAACATACAAAATATGATATCATATTTTAAATGGTACAATTACCTCTCATGCGAGTTTATCATTCTGCTTTATAAAAGGGCGTGGAAATTGTAAGTTCAGAATGTTGACCTTTAAAATAATTGGATATAGAGAATTATGTGGATTTTGTAACCACATTTGTGTGATTTACAACTCAATTCCTAAATGGATCATATTATTACCTAAATGGTACTTTTTAAAGAAAGAATTTGAATGACTCTCACACAAAGGAGACTTTAAAACGATAAAGCTATGATAAATGGGAGCTTTCCAAACCTCAACATTCTGGCAATTTCCAAGCCTGGATTAAGTAAATTTGAGGTCAATTATCATTCTAATATGTTGAGTATGCTTCTGTGAATAGCTTCACGGCATTTTGCCAAATTGTCACAAGTAAAGTGGTATTTTACAATGTTGACAAATGATTTATGTATGAATTTTATTGACCTTTCTACTCATACTCCACAAGTTAAGTGCAGAGTAATTTTAAGTAAAGACTAGTGCATTTATCTAATCATTTATTTTCCTATCTTATTAAAGAAAGTGCATTTGTGAAATTATGTTTTTAATATTAACACCCATTTTATATATTGTAAGTAAATGTCAATAAACCCTGTATATAAAAAATGATGTGTTGCAATTAAATATGCATTTATCAAAATGAGTTCTTTGCTTTAATAGCGTACATCCTTATACTGAGGTGTGATTGTCTAACCTCTTTGCTTCTTGTTAAATATTGAATTAAGGTGTAAATCAAACTTTTGTTGCTTAAACCATGAATGCAATATGTTTTTCTAAATGTGATCTAATACAACTCTTAGGCAAACCTTGATCATGTGACGGATAATCCCTGTCACATGACCAACCTCATCAAATAGACATGTATTATGTGACATATGATCTCATGTTAGACCACCTACTGCAATAAAATCTGGTTATATGCTATTCCCTATTTAAATCTATATGAAGTGTTGAGGCCGTCGAGTAGCCATCTTACCAAGACCCTGGCATTGTTCTTCTGTTTGTATGTTACCATCCAACAGCAAACATGCGTAGGGTACATGTGTGAAAACAGCCTTGGTGTGAAGCATGGCAAATCCACAGCTTCACTCTCGTCAACAGATAATCGATAATCAACAGGGCCCCGTTGCAGAAAGAGATACGATCTATTGTTAGTTACAACTAATTGTAAGTCAGAACATTTCTGCATTTCAACCATTTCAGAAGTGCGTGTTTTAGGCACATGATCTGACTTACAGTTAATTGTAACTTACAATTGATTGTATCTCTTTCTGCAACGGCCGGGCCCAGATATCTTCATTGGGATTATAGTGAACCAATAATCCCAAACAATACAAGTAGTGATCATGTGGCATGCCATGTGACTCACCTCATCCTCTGCCGTGACGATGCCGCTGTCCGTCTTGCTGCTGTCCAGGGGGGCGATCTCTGAGTTGTCTTGCGTCGTGTCCCCCATCTCGCTGGAGTGGGCGTAGCCGTCGTCGGACGAGCTTGCACGCTCCTTAAGTTTGGCATTTATTTCATCCTGCAAGATAGACGAAGAAATAAGAAAGGATTAACCTATTGCCCAAAGCCACACTGGAACCAGGTGGGTGCTGTATTATCTCTATGGGGATTGAACACAATTTGTTTTCTTTATAAAGCAAGAAAAGATGAATATAGAAGGTCCCTTTAAAGGGACTTAGTAACATTGTCCAAATCCTCAAAATCCAATTGGAATAGACCGCTTCTGTAATGTATGCAAATAATATGCATATGACAAGCTTAACAATAGTAACTAGGTCCGGCAAGCTAAGTTTGCCGGAGCTTGCCGGACCTAGTTACTATTATTGTTAAGCTTGCCAACGGGGAGTCTGACGTCATACGCATATTATTTGCATACATTACAGAAGCGGTCTATTCTAGCGGTTCCCTCATACCTTGTTGTATTTGTATTAACAATAAAAGCATGGGACAGGTTTTGGTTTTCCAAATTTCCCTTTTGTTAAAAAGATATTTACGATTGAAGTGTTTAGATGTTAAATTATCCACTGGACCACGAAAACCGTGTACAAGGTGAGTGCAATGAGTTAGTGAATATCACTTTGCATTTTTGCTCATTACTCGGCCATATAACGTCCATTTAACTTGAAATTTTCACACTTAACACCCAGTGGACATATCGGATAACAACAAGATACATTGTATCAACCATTCATCACCTTTTGCACATGTCAATAATATTTCTAGATCCCTTTAACATCTAACTGCACTTTCAACCTCACTCTTCAACCCCCTAGAGCGCAAGAGTTATCATAGTGTATTCTGTACAGAAGTCATCACACTATCTTGTTGCGCTGCCTTCAACTTTGCTCTCAATTTACAGCTCTTCTTATTTACTCTAGATCTAGCGCTTTTCCTATTTTGATGCCCTTTTCAGAAGGAGACAACTTTCTGTTGGAATGGCCTCACAGAGCTATCAACTTTCACTAACAAAATCATCCAGAGATACAAATGTATTCATTATTTTGTTGTCCTTCATGGCATTTATAGTTTTTGTTTTTACAAAACTCGTCAATAAAAAAATATTTATCATTTTGAAATAAGGGTGCATGAAAAGGTTTAGTGATGTCAATTAAAAAGATGTTAATTGATCACTGATTTGCTATTTAATTGCATAAAGGAAATAAACTAAATTTGAGCAATTAAAGTTGACTTTCAGATATCAATTTGTAGCAGATATGTTTGAAGGATTTTCACTTTCATTAAGTTCATTAAGGAAATAAACTAAATTTGAGCAATTAAAGTTGATTTTCAGTTATCAATAAGTACCAGTAATATGTTTGAAGAAGTTTCACTTTCATCTTTAATAGAGATATATAGATTTCACCATGGCAATATCAGTGATGACACAGAATGTATATTTATCAACTTGGTGATTTGCATAGGAGAAAGGAGATTTATCACAAACATGCTGCAAGTGTTAAGACAAAAATGTCACACATGACACATTGTGCATTTCAAACAAAAATCTTCAAGCTAACCCATTGATTTGAAGCTGCCTTGATGGTGCTAAAACATAGACCTCAATCAAAGTATTTCTGAAATGGAATAATCCCCTTTGTGCAGAAACAGGCTGCAAGTATAAAGACACAAATGTCACACGTACATGACACATCGTGCATTAATGCAGCTACTAGAAACACCTCTCTTCAAGTTAACCCATTAAAGAAGTTATGATATTGCTCAAATATAGACCTCAATTGAAGTATTTATGAAATGGGATAATTAAATTCCCTTTGTGCAGAAACAGGCTGCAAGTATAAAGACACAAATGTCACACGTACATGACACATCGTACATTAATGCAGCTGCTCCAGACAAATCTCTTCAAGTTAACCCATTGCAGCCGCTTTGATGTTGGTACATCATGCAAACTCCATAGACCACAATCAGAGTGTTTCTGAAAGTGGTTAATTAATCCCCTCACATCTTTGTACCAGTCTTTCCTGCAATAGTACTACGGAATCTCCTACAGAATTTTAAAGGATTTTTCTTTTGTCTTCTTTTAATTGTGACTCATGTACTAGATCTTGGCAGGAGCCCCCGGCTAACAGCTGACCCAGTGCGTGCTGATGACAGAACCTGTAATTCATCGCAGCAAAGTTGCTATAAAGGGTGGTGTATAATCGGTTAAAGATTTCACTGAGGATGGTGTGTAATGAGCGAAATCTTTTGGAGATAATCTTTTACACATAGAGCTGCACTCCCACCTCTGACACATCAAGATTTAAAGCTATCATGGAGTGATTGAAATGAAAAAGAACTAATTAATGAGGAGAAAAGAGCCCAGAAATCGCTATTCATACTGAATCATATACAATACCAAGACCTGATGCACTTGTTGAAATAACTATACATTGTAGAACATTCTTAAAATAGTAATTTGTGTATTTTGTGCAATTGTTTAAACAGAAGCCAATGCGTAGTACATATACATGTAATGTAGTATGTATTTGTGGGGCAGTATTAAAATCGAGGCACAGTATTAAAATTCACTTTGTCATTGCCAGGATGGGGTCAAAGTATTAAAGACAATCACAATATTTTGAATTAGGACTATGCAAACATGGAGGCAACTGGAGGGGAACTGCATACAAATTAAAGGTACCCTATAAAAACCAATGCTGTAAATAAGCACATGCATGCCCGCTAGCCTGAGAACACTAAAAATAAGCTTTGGTCGATACATTTTGAGGGATACTAAATTCCACTGGCCCAAATGGGCATCCGAATATAACAAAGCGTTAATGTTCTTCTTTGTTTAGGGCCAACAGATTCAGGTTTCCGGCAACTAGAATTTGAAAGATCTTGTTTTTACTTGTCTGACTGTGCTACAAAGCAAAACATTAATTTCTAGCATTGCCTAGAATTCTGTTCAGATGGAAATCAAGGGAACAAAACACACACATACAATTTCTCGAAAAAGTCCCAATACTCAATTATCTCTTTAAAAGTCCTAATGAAGGTGGTATGTGATCAAGGTTAAGCCTGACCCATATTTGCAGCATGACTAAAAACCCATTCATAATTCCATCTGTAACACTGATGTCCCATATTAACCCGCTCCTGTCGAGATTCTGATATCTCCATAGACTTTGTACATAGACTTTTGTACATGGTTCCCATAGGCAGCGGGTTAACCTGTTCACTACTAGACTTTGCAATCCCAATAAGAGTTAAAGGGTACCACCACCCAAAAATAATATTCTTATTATAGAAAGGTAACATCTTTAGTATTCCATTCCTTCAACAAGTTCACAAAAATATGTTTTCAGAAAAATATATATAATTGGAAAACGCATCACCATTCTCAACCATGCGTGCATGCGGTCTGAATTGCGTAGACTACATGCGTGCAGAGCCAGAGCGCTCTGTGCAGAGCGAACGAATCATCCGGGATTCTATTGACGTACGCGTGAAAGCATTGGCGCACTCGCAAATACTTGGCCCGTGTGGAACCAGGAAATAGCAGTGGTTCCGTAAGTGGTGGTTGTTTATGAATCCCACAACCCTTTGCAAAATGTTGGGTATCTATTTGATATCACAAAACGGTACCAAAACATATAATAATATGTTGTCCTTTGCCTGGTGGTCCCCTTTAATAAAAAGCCCAGCAGGCAATGGGATAAGGGTTTAGTTAGTAGCTTTGTTGTCATGTGCAACACTTTAAACTAAGAATCTTAAAGGGTACCACCACCCAGAAATAATATTCTTATAAATGAAAGGTAACATCTTTAGTAGTACATTCCATCAACATGTTTGCAAAAATATGGGTCTGCATGTACAAAGACTACTTTGTGCAGAGCGAACAATCCGGGATTCTATTGTCTCCAAACGTACGCGTGAATAGCATTGGCGCACTCGCAAATGTTTGGCCCATATGGAACCACAAAATAACAGTGGTTCCGTAAGCGGTGGTAATTAATTGCTTTGTTTATGAATTACATTTACCCTTTGCAAAATGTTGGGTATCTATTTGATATCACAAACGGTACCAAAACAATTGTGTGTTGTTCTTTGCCTGGTGGTCCCCTTTAAACAAACTTATCATCTCTCTTCAAATAAACAACTTTGGATTGTGTATCATTCATTTCCTTTTTGATAGACCTATTGATAAAAATACATTTCATAATTTGCCAATATTGCTTCATGGAAATTCATAATATTGGTTTTGAACATGATGCCAAGATGCAACAAGAATACAGGAAATTAATGTCTGCCATCCATTTATGGAAAGCCCAGATTTGATGTGGATATCTGACATATACATGTATGAGGAAATGATTTCCAGATTAACCTAGCTCAAACTAGCTAGAACTAGATCTTTGCATTGAATATGAAGTTAGTGGTTGCTCAGGATTATCAATAGTTTAATATTGCTCTTTAATAACTCATTGCCTACAGGAACCTGGTGGGTTATGTATTTACTCTAGGGGGGGTTGCAAAATCTAGTAGGGAACAGGTTAACTCATGGCCTACAGGAACCTGGTGGGTCATGTATTTACTCTAGGGGGTTGCAAAATCCAGTAGGGAACAGGTTAACCCATTGCCTACAGGAACCTGGTGGGGTCATGTATTTACTCTAGGGGGGTTGCAAAATCTAGTAGGGAACAGGTTAACTCGTGGCCTACAGGAACCTGGTGGGGTCATGTATTTACTCTAGGGGGGTTGCAAAATCCAGTAGGGAACAGGTTAACTCGTGGCCTACAGGAACCTGGTGGGTCATGTATTTACTCTAGGGGGTTGCAAAATCCAGTAGGGAACAGGTTAACCCACTGCCTACAGGAACCTGGTGGGGTCATGTATTTACTCTAGGGGGGTTGCAAAATCCAGTAGGGAACAGGTTAACCCATTGCCTACAGGAACCTGGTGGGTCATGTATTTACTCTAGGGGGGTTGCAAAATCCAGTAGGGAACAGGTTAACTCGTGGCCTACAGGAACCTGGTGGGGTCATGTATTTACTCTAGGGGGGTTGCAAAATCCAGTAGGGAACAGGTTAACCCATTGCCTACAGGAACCTGGTGGGTCATGTATTTACTCTAGGGGGGTTGCAAAATCCAGTAGGGAACAGGTTAACTCGTGGCCTACAGGAACCTGGTGGGTCATGTATTTACTCTAGGGGGGTTGCAAAATCCAATAGGGAACAGGTTAACCCATTGCCTACTGGAACCTGGTGGGTTATGTATTAACTCTACAGGCATTGCTGAACCTAGTATGAAACAGGTTAATCTACTACATAGGCAGCATCAGACTTAAAAATACAAACTCTGAGAGTATATTACCTGACCTTTAAGGCAAAAGTCAAGAACATAAAATGTTACAGTTTTCTTTTTACTGCTTTAAGTTTGTTGCCTATAGGCCCAATCAAATAATATATAACTTTAGAAAGCATATTACTTGCTATTGTAATTGTAACATTTTAAAATAATATTCAATACTTTTCTTCTGTTGGTGCAGCCACGTCCAGAATGTGTGAACACACTAACTATACCTACTTAATAATACAACTAATGGGGAAGTTGCATAAAGAGTTGCGGTCAATCGCAAAGTTGTGATTAAAGGGGTAGTTTAGTTTTGGTAGAGAGGGCGCTGCACATCACAATTTGTTTGTGAGGTAATGAAAAACTGAGTGTCGAATTTGAGAGAACATGCAATTTTAATGGCAGAATAAACTTTATTTGGTCAAAATCGGTCCAGAAACGGCTGAAATATCAATAAATATATCTGATCTTATAATTATTTGGGGCCCAAATAATTAGATGATTTTTTCAAAAAACTAAAAAAATGCTTACACTTTTTCAAAAATGTTCAAAAGCATTTTTTAAATAATTGTTGATGATCTCTCTATTTAATCATTATTTCAATAAAACATCACATGCATAATTTTGTATAAAAAATGGTTGAAACCAATGCCTTTTTAGAGAGCGCCCTCTTGTGTTTTAATGGCTCTTTTTTAATGATAACAGGCTTTTTACTTAGTCGTTTATTATTTTGTATACCTTTCGAGCATGGTGGAGTTAACTATTAGTTTATAATGTTACTGTCCAGGTTTGGTTACTAAAGTTCAGCCTTATACCTAAACTGTACTACCCCTTTAACCACAAGTCAGAAAAGGTGTCTAAATTAGCAAATCTGATTGGCTATGAGTATAAATGCGTGTATGTTCTGACTTGTGTTTAATGGCAACTTTGATTGATTGCAACTCTTTATGCAACCCCCCTCCCCCCAGCATTTTTTTTTTATTGCGCCATCAATCTAGATATTCTATTCCGAGGCATTTTACTAAATGGTTTATCATTACCCTGGCTGTAGCCGAGCTGCCTGCAAGCCAGAGCATCAAGCATTTCAAGGAATAAATTCCTGCCAGGTACCCACTTCACCTGGGTTGAGAGCGGAAGGATATGTGCACTGCGGTGAGGATTCGAACCCATGACCCATGACTTACTGTAAGACTTGACGTGTTGAGTGTGTATGAGTTTGACAGTGTTTTGATGGTGCAGCCGTGTCAAGTGAATGCACTATCTACATGTATACCCAAGTATACTTACTGTAAGACTTGATGTGTTGAGTGTGTATGAGTTTCTGACAGTTTTTTGATGGTGCAGCCATGTCAAGTATATGCACTATCTATACCCAAGGAGGTACTAGGCTACTCCTTGCTATACCCAAGTATACTTACTGTAAGACTTGATGTGTTGAGTGTGTATGAGTTTCTGACTTCGTCTTTCGTCGGTGCATTCTTGTCTGGTGTGAACACGCTGTCTTCTGACATACTCATGCGCTTATCGAGCTCACCCTCTGTCCTGTAATTAAAAAACAACAAATAAGTACATAAACAAAAAGATATAAAATGAAACAATACCAACTACGCTTTCCATTTTTCACTCGGACATACTCATGCGCTTATCGCGCTCACCCTCTGTCCTGTATAGGTAAAAAACAAGAAATAAATACAAATATCACTAATCAATGATTAAATAACTAATTAATATTGAATCAAATAGCAATTAATTAAGTTTTCACTAAGTCTACACTTTAATTAATTTCAGCTTAAGTTTATTTTATTTCAGCATTTTTTTCCCTCCATTTACATCATTACAAAATAAAGTATATACCATGAAAAACTGTTGAAGGAAATATCCGTCTTTATGGCTATTCCTGTACGTACTGTCAAAAGATTTGACCATTACAATCATTTGAGGATATAATACAGTGTAAATCTATCATGTGATGACAAGGACATTATAAGCAAAGTATGCTGAACCCGTCCCCTGCTAAACTTTGCAATTCCTATACAGTTAATACAGGACCCACCAGGTCCTTAAAGGCAAAGGATTAATTAGAATACAACAGTATCATGATAACATCCATCCCAAGGGGTGAATCAATAATACGAGGGGTTTAATTAATCTCTAGAAGGGTTACAAATATTAAATTAAGAGGTAATTAATCCTTGTAGCCTTCGGGTGAGGGAAGGGGTGTTCCTAGCAAAACTAATTAGCTTGGACGGGATGACGGGTCAAGTGAACAGAGCGATAGTTGCAGTCCCACATTGCAGGTTCTGTGTGACTAAAATACAGTTAAACATGTGTGTTTCACCAAGAAGTGAAAAAAAGTAAAGTGGCCACTATAGACAGGTGATCTCTATAAACAGGTTCTATAGCATATTTTAGTGTACAGTGACCAACTATAACTAAGGGAAACAAGACAAGTGGCTATTATATACAAGTGACATAACATTGTTTTTCTCTGCTGGAGATCAATTTTGGTGACCCCAATTGACAGGTTGGCTGCTATAGACAGGTTGGCTAGTATGAAAGGTTTGACTGATATGATGTAATATTAAGCCAGTGACTTTGTATGTACAGCAGTCAAACCTACTCGAGCATTCACCTGTATGGAAAGACCACCTCAAAGCTACTTCACCATATTAGGGGTTCACAAAGAGAGATTAAGCGGTAATTAATCCATGTAGCCTTCGGCGAGGGAAGGGGTGATCCAGCAGAGCTGATTAGCTTGGACGGGATGACGGGTCAAGTGAACAAAGCAATACTCTATAGTCCCACACTTCAGGTTCTGTGTGACTACAATATACAGTACAATATTACAGTACAGTCTTTAGAGATCATATGTCTGCATGGTATGATCTGTGCAACACTAATTATTTTATTTTTAAATATATGGTTTGATAGACCCAAACCCTATTATGTTGGGACCATTTCTGAATGGGTTAACCTTACTAAAGAGCAACACTATTATGAGTATTATTATCCTCCCAGGAGCAATGCTAAAATGTAAAATCATATTGGCAATATACATGTACAAACATCATGAAATGGCTAATTCAAAAAGGAATTTGAGGACAAGGTCAAATCAAATTAATCATGGAGCATGGATGAGAGATTCATCATGGATTTTATCATTACTTTGAACACTCAACATCACTCACCAATGTGACACAGCATTGCAAAACAAAATTTAACCAACTGCATCCCAGCCCACTGCGATTGTCCTTCAGCAAGGCATTTAATCCACATTGCTGCTCTCTCTACCCATGTGTATAAATGGGTACCACATGGACGGGAGTCAATTAGCCTTTGCGCCATTGGCAGCATATGGCTAGTATGCTCCCCAGGGAGTTGAGAAAGTACACAATATAATTGTATAATTGAACTGTACCTGATGACCATGGGTAATAATACTTGTGCTTTAGAAACACTGTATTTAGGGCTTTATAAATGCAAGTTATTATTATTATTATTATTATTCTACATCAAGAGTGTTAACCCAAAGAGGATTTTGTTTTATTTTGTATACATGCATTTCCAGCCATCTCTAGTATTTAAGGGACAAGTACTGAACAAGTTTAAGAGCTCATTCAAATGCTAAATGATTTTGAAGGAAGTTCAAGTCTTTGATAATATTGGAATATATGGTACCTAACCTCACGCTGATAAAAAAATCAAGATTATTCATAGTGACTGTACAGGTCTGAGATTATGCTTGGTTGATCGCATAAGTATTACTAAAGAAATCAGTCATCACGAGATGGCTAGTTCTCGATCAGCACTTGTTCAATGCTGACTTTGTATTTTAAACGCGGAGGTCTGAAGGTCAATTAAACCTATTCCCTACTAGATTTCCTCATCCCCATTCAGTTAATACAGGACCCACCAGGTTCCTGTAAGAAGGGGTTAAGTGACAATTATGCTACATAATGGAATTGCTGATGTCACATTTAAAATCTCAAATTGACATGATTCATTTTGAGCAATTAATCTCAACCTTGATACACATTGAATTTGATTGACAGTTTTTTCAATATCCAGACACATTCTGTTCCTTTTTTTTGTTTAATTCTCTTTCAAACTCATTCCATCTTCTTCCTCACCCTTGAATCCATTATTTCATTAAAATATACAAATATACAAACAATATACTTACCCATCTATTTGTATCTTCCCTGTTAGTTTTAAAACTGCTTTGAAAATTAACCCTTTCTCCATCATATAACATAAACATGATACAAAACATCAAAGCATCCACATGCACACATTTGCACAAACATACAGACACACAAACAGACAAACTAACCCTTCTAATTCAAGTTCTTCTGTTGATTTAGACATTGGTTTGCGATGACCTGGTTCTCCGTCTCTTCTGAGCCATTTAAGCCCTTCTTGCATTTAAACATAAACACACACATATACATGAACAACAAATGAAATCCACACAAGTGTGCACAAACAGACAAACAGACAAACTAACCCTTCTAATTCAAGTTCTCCTGTTGATTTTGACATTTGTTTGCGATGGACGCTCCCTGGTTCTCTGTCTCCTTCCGATCCCTTTGAGCCCTTCTTCTTCTTGAAGATTTTCCTAATCGACTTCCACGGCTTGAACTTTTTCTTCTTTGGTGCACCTAAAAAAAAATCATATGAATACAATATTTGTACGAAAATCTTAAGACTAAAATAGAGACAATAAACAAAATAATAAATTATTGAAATAGCATACCAAATTATTCAAATAAAAACAAGATTTTCTCCTGAACCTTTTCCTAACTGATTGTCATGGCTTGAACTTCTTCCTCTGGGCACCTGATAATTGAAAGTATTAAACAGAGTATTCAATATCAAAATTGAACATGAAACATACAAGGAGAATTAAAGTTAAACTAAAATAGAAATGATATAATATTGAATATCATGTTATTACGATTCCATAAAGTGGAAATTTGTATAAATAAATTGACATATTCAACCATGCGACCCCAAAATTGCTGCTGAATTGCATTTTTCAATGCTCAAACTATTAAAAAGTATTTGTTTTAATTTGTAAGTCGAAAATTCAAGCAAATATATCACTTGGGGGTTATTGACAACTGGCCCAGGCATACCCTGTATAAAGAAATTAACCTTCAGGAAAGTGTATGAGATAGGCATCACCCGAAGGGACACAGCTAGGGAAAAGAAGAATACAATACCTGAGTGATCTAATTCCCCATCACTCATGACCTCCTCTTTAGGGCTGCTAGGAGAGGAAGCCTCCTCCATCTCCTCTGGGGCCGCTGCCATGGCAGCCGCCTCCTCCTCCTCCTCCGTCCCCTGCTCTCTCCCATTCACCACCTGCACAGCTACTGACATCTTGTTGGGCGGGAGTACAACTGTAGGACAAAACAAAAGAAAAATAGAATAAGTATTAACCCTTTGCCTACGATATATTGCATTTTCTCTCGAGTAAATACATGTATGGTCCATCTCCCATCACCTCTAAGGGCCGCTGCCATGGTAACTGACTCCTCCTCCTCCATTCACACCCTGCACAGCGACTGACATCTTGTTAGGTGGGAGTACAACTGTATGATGAAATGAAACGAAATAGATTTAATGTTTTAATAATGCCTTGCCTATGAGATAATGCATTTCCTATAGAGTTAAACATCTTGCATCTCCCCTGGGGCTGATGCCATGGCAACCGCCTCCTCTGCCTCCTCTTTCCCCTGATTACTCCTGTTCACCACCTGCACAGCTACTGACATCTTGTTGGGCAGGAGTACAAACGTAGGATGAAACTAAATTTTAAAAAGACTAGGTAGCCAGTGTACAATATATACATGATTAATACCACCTTTCCCATTGTTCCATAAATATCAATCAAACATAAGGATTTGCTCTGAAATGATTACTACTGTCTAGTTTTTACCATCTACAAGTCACTAACATCTTATTCTTTGAAATAATCAACTGCAAGTTTTGAATTTTGATAAAAATTGAACAAAAGAGTACAGTCTGCAATACGTGCACGTTCATGAAGATGTTTTGTCTTTCATCAAAGGGCCGACAAACTTTTTGCAACATATTGGCAACATCTAGCAGAGACACCCTTTCACATTTAGGATAACAAGCGCGACCTAGAGACGCACCTAGAAATAGACTTTGGTCTGTTTGCAGTTTGGCATTATTTCAGAAAAATGGGAGATGACATTTTAAAAGAAAATGTCAGCTTGTAGACAAAGGAGAGGGTGAGGGAGTGGTAGTAAAATGTGCTAAGTTGTTTAACCCATCTGGAAAAGACCTGATTTAGTATTTATAACACATGTATGATCTCCAAATACCACAGTTAAAGATATCCCATACCCAGTCCTCCAGGGGTTAAGGAGAAAATAGAAACTATAGATGCAGACATTGACTAATTGAGATATATATAACATGGATATAATATCATGTAGATCAGAGATAGACGAACATAAGACTAACAACAAAGACATCCGTGAATCAATTCATGCACTATTAGACACAATAAATGATAAAAAGACACATTTGTATTTAACAAGATAGAGGGGAATAAACAATATTTTCTTTAAAAGTCAATATTAATACAGAATACAGATAATGTTCAAGAAAAATACACAACTAGGAAGCACAAATGTACTCCGAAGCAAATAATAAATAATTCAAAGATATTAAAAGACACAAACAAAAAAAAATGGTTTCCCTGGGAATCGAACCAGAGACCCCAGCGCCCCTAGAGAAATCTAAGCGTGCCGCAAGCCAGCGACTAGCTTGCAACTAGCCTGCAGCTAGCTAGCGACAAGCCTAATAGGCGATCTCTGCCCCAATGAAGCTTGCAAAATATATTTGCATGCTAAATGACACTTAAAATCTGCTGCACGCTCATAATTTTGGCAGAGATCACCTATTTAGCATGCTGCCAGCCAGCCTCTAGCTAGCGGCAAGCAAGTCGCTAGCTTGCAGCACGCTTAAGATTTCTGAAGGGGCGTATTGTTAGACTGATGCTCTTACCACTGAGCAAGAAATCTCTCATGGCAGTACTTCCCGTAAACCCTTTTCAAAACTAATGCTAGTCCCTTAAACAAGCCTAAGAGAAAGAAATACACTTAGGAATGAGTGCAAGGGATCACAATCAAAGTGGTGCAGCTTTTTTTATATAAAGTAAATTCAAACATCAATCTTTTTCTTGTCAGTCCACTTTACTCAGTGTGTATAAGAGAGCCGATGCAATTATTATCCAATTGTCTTGCGATGGAGCTCTAGCACTGTACTTCGCTGCACTCTTACTTCTAACAATGTACCAAAATGAGTTTAGATCTGGTTTACTGATCAATAAAAAAAATACTGCAGAAATCTACAAAAACAAGCTTCACTCTTATTGTCAACTATTTTCATTTATCTGTGAAACAATCATCTTTGAATGTTTAGCAGCTTGAATGCACTCGCCGAGATAATGAGGCAGAATTGAAGAATTTATAATTAATTGACCGACCCGTACGTGTCATTTTCCTACGTACTGAGCTAAAACACAGATGTTTTACATCGAAATAACTAGGATAAATCGAATTTTCTATAGAAATAAAAGTGTTCATTTAACGACTAACATTCCAAAGTTCATATTATCATTTATTTCGTATCAACCTGTTACAGATAAAAGGGTGAATTTTAAGGTTGAAAAGAGGAAACGAAAAGCAAAAATGTTCAACACATTTATATCGTAAAATAACTAATTATAAATGCTTGCGTCTCGGTAAATTTTACATCATTGGAAAGGGTAAAGTTTCGTTTTTGATGAGAAATGATTCGCATATTCATTAACCTTTTAGAATAGTCAGGAGCTAGCAAAATATCACACGGGATCAAAAAATAAATGAGATTTCCGAAATTCCAGCTCTGTGATTGGCTCATTCAACTACTGACCACTGTTGCTGAGGTAACGGGCCCATAGCAACAGACATTCGCACCTGACATTGCCCGCTTTGTCACCATGCGGTCTTGGTTGAATAGCCCACAAGTCGCGCGTGATGTTGAATAAGCCAATCACAGAGCTGGAATTTGTAAATTCACAGTAATTTTTGAACATCTTGTGATATTTTGCTAGCTCCTGACTATTCTAAAAAATGAATGAATATATGAATGGTGTAGTATCTGAGCCAATACTTTTCTCTTTCCAATGATGTAAATATTACCGAGACGCAAGCACATTTGATACATTATTTTATAAGGTAAACATGAATCATTCAATTCTTGTTTTATTATCATATTTTAACCTTAAAATTCACCCTTTTATCTACGTCAGATTGAAGCGAAACAAATAATAACATAAACGTTGGAATATAAGGCATTGTATCGACGCCTTTCTTTTCATGAAACACTTAATTTCTCTTAGTTTATGCGATTTGAAATATCGTTGTTTCTGCTCACTACTTTTTCATAGAAATCCAAGTCATGCATATTTTGTTTATAAATGGGAAGCCTTGTTGATGCTCTGCGATCTCACTGTTAGGCCAAACAAAAGTATCCCTTTAATAGAAGATACTTGAAATACTAGGAGAATATTGTTTGCACCTTTTTTCATAAATGTACTTTTCAAAGGAAAAAAATCACTAAAATGAACTTCAATTTATTGCAAGATAGCAAGAAATTAGTGCTCAATTACTATCCATCAAACAAAAATAACCCTGAACAATATCTAAATAACACCCATGGAATAAAACAGAATAAAACAAAAAGGCACGCAGCCCCCACTATACTGGCAAGTTGCCACGATGGAACTAAAACTGTCCGAATTGACCTTTCCTTAAAATAACTACCATGTCAGGTAGGATTATGCTGAAATAACCAGATGACTATACTGAAATAACCTACTGATTGAGTTGTAGTCTATTATATAAAAAAATATATATTGAAATGGGTAAATCTAATACTAAATAGATTTTAACCCATTCATTCTGGAATATATATAATCATAGTTAAAATGGGAGTTAGAAAAGAACGTTCTTTCGTTCAGGGGGGAAAACAAGAAAAGGACACCCCTCCTAAACAAAAGGAAACACTTACAGATCTACTCAAGTGCTTCAGACTACCATAAAATCACCAAAGTTTGAGCGAAAAAAATACACGTGTCTCAAGGCGAATTCGCCCCCGAAATGCCCAAAAGAGCCCAGCTGAAAATTTGCATAGAGCATAGCTAGAGGTCAATGCAAAACAAATTTAGAGTGTTATTTTCATGCAGGCAAGCTTGAAAAGTAAGTAGCCCCCGAAGAATAAATGTAAATTTGTTCGCTGTTGGGTTTTATATGTAAATTTTGTCGATTTGGAAAGAGTTACTAAACCCCTTTAAGCATCTCGGGCCACAGGTAGCAGGCAGTAATTCATTAGGAACTAGAGGCACCAACATGGAGAAGATCTGTATCGGAGGTAATTAGGATGTTGAATGATCGAGTGTCCTCAAAAAAAATTCATGAAATCTAGGTTGCCAAATATTTCTCGTCAAGTGAAATAGGAGATCCCCAACAGATCATTTGTATAATGCAAATCTAGATCTGTCTTCGTCTACTTATCCAATTAAGAAGATTTTCAGGACTGCGCCTGCAAGTAAAATTTGTTTGTGTGCAAACATCGCTAATTTAATCAACACACACTTGTGAAAGAGAAATAAAACATCGTCTTATGGGAAAATTGCACATCAGGGATTTAAAAATTTATTTTTCATCAAGCTATATTAAAGTGATCCATTAACTTTATATCTTTTCCCAAAAGTGATATATTAGACTTCAATCGTATACCAATATCAATGACAAATTCTAGAGATTGATATGTGAGATTTTCATAGAAAAGGAAAAATTTTTACCTAGTGAAAAAAGAGAAAATTGATGTCTGATTTTATCCGATCATTCGCATATCCAAATTTGGATACAATGGCGGATTTAGTTTCGAAATTCGGATACTCTTGACTATGGTCGAAACGTAGAAACGGTCGAGATGCTTTTAAATTCAATCTTAAATATCTCCATAATTAGATATTTGATAAATCAAAACTCATTTCATTCTTCTGTTACCATTTAAGCCAAACAACAAGGTACAAGAGAAGTGAGAACGCTCAAAGTGATGTTGGTCGAATGTTCACCAAGTTAATGGATCATATTAAACCAATTGAAGATTATTTGATTTACAGTATAACATGCATTCTCCATAGAATCCAGCCCTAGTATTTTGGGGATCAGTCCTGGATGGGTCAAAGATACTAATAGTAAACATTTGTAAAAACAGATTTGTGGTGCCATCTTGTGACTGCCTTGCGCAGGGTGTGAAATACACACTAGCTCAGTGTTAGGTGCGCACATGCAAACTAGCTTCAAAAGATAACTTTATGAATGTTCAGACAGGTTTTGACACATGGCAATCTTTAATTAAGCAATGTTTTAAAAATATATTCCATGAATGTAGAAATTAAATCAGACACATATTGTTTGTAAGATTCTTTGTTATGAATAGTGCAAACCTACATACTATGTGAGTATTTGACATTCTTATCGGATGTCTTTAAGTGTGCACGCATGGTGATTGTAACCATGGAAACATGATACTATTTCTATTCATCTGTCTGGGAGGTAAGTGAATTCAGAAGGGCATGCATGCACGTCTACATGTCGAACATGTCTTGGATGCACATGTATAATCAGAATGACTCATTTCTTTAACTCCTTGTATGCTTTCAAGTAGCTGGATTTCAGAATCACTTAATAGTACAATTCATTACTTGTCAGTCATGACACATTTTCATGCATTTTTGTAAAACAAAACTTTTCAAACAAAAAGAAATCTAGATGTTCAAGCTAAAATTGTGATACAAATAGCTTGACAGCAAAAGAGTTCAATTTATATTGACTTATCTATTCCCCGTTCATGTACTGGATCACCCCAGTACATCAGCTGTAACGGGCTAGAAATTATTGTTGATGGCTGCTGTGTCAGGCAAGGACAATCAAGACTTATCCAGTTTAGGTGCCCCAAGAGTTTTATTAAAGACAACTTATTAATCTCATTCACTAAATATAACTTTATTAAAACTCTAGAAATGAAATAATACATGAAATACTGAAATGTTATTTGTTTACCTTCATAACTTAAATCCATGGCAACGACTTTTCCCTCACAACACAGCAGATGAAATAGATCCAATAAATGTTCCCAAAATGTCAGATGTCACTTTATACAGATGCAATATGTTTGTCCACTTTAATAGAATGAATGTACAAAATTGAATTGGCTAAAGACGCAGTCAAGATGTCTAACTGCAAAATTTCAACACAAAAATAATTCAACCACCAAAGTAGAAGACAAATACAAGCAATATAAAGTTGTCAAACTCAAACGTCAGGGCACCTCAGCAACCACCAAAAGTAACTCATGAAGTCATATACATGCAAGCTAGCGCATCAGAAACATGAAACTTTAGATGCTGAGAGAGAAAGCATCGATGACGTAGAAGGAAATGCCAAGATTTGTAAAACGCAATAATCTAATGGCAAATACCAAGCAGTGTATTAGCAACGTACTTGAAAATGGATTTAGTACTTGATGACGGACTGATGTCACGTAGAGAGGAAATGCTCAGTTTGTGATGAAAAGGCAAGCAAAATGGCTGTCTCCTGCGGTGTACAAGTGCACATCAGCATATAAACTGAATGTCAAGCTTATCAGGAAAACATTTACAAACGGTCAAAATCTAGCATCACAAAACATCCACCGACATGGACAAACAAACGAGAGAGCATTTGATGACAGCAGATCACACACAATCTCACGTCGAAAGAAGAGCCGAGATTGGTTGTAGAGAAGAGGCAAGCCAAAAATATATATTTTTGGAGCGTACAAGTGCACAGCATGTATTCCTCAAAGTCAAACTAATCAGCGAAACATGCACAAACTGTCAAAATTGAGCATCACAAAACATCAACCGCCGACATGAAAATAAAAGAGGGAGCATTTGATGACAGGAGATCACGCACGCTATCATCTTGAGAGAAATGCTGAAACTTTAAAGAAGAGGTATATAAAGCCAAAAGGTACATTTCCTGGAGCGTATAAGTGCACAGCATGTAACCGGAAAGTCAAACTAATCAGCTAAACATAAATACACAAATTGGCAAAAATCAAGCATATCACAAAACATTAACAAGACACCACGTTGAGAGAAGAGGCAAAATTGTGTTCCGAAGACCCAAGCTGAATGGATAGCGGAGTGTACAAGCTAGTGCACAGGATGTAACCTGAAATTCGAACTAATCATCTATAACATTAACAAAAAATCAAAATCGAGAATATCACAAAACATCAATAACCACCGACATGAAGAAAATGAGAGAGCGATTGAAGACAAGACCTCACGTCGTCTCGTCGTCATCAAGAGAAAAGCCTAGTTTGTGAAGAAGACTCAAGCCAAAAGGTTATCTCCCGCAGTCTACATGTACAAGAACACGCATGTCATTTGATCCCCATTCTGATCCCAATTCCGAACCCCTCTACTACAAATCCACCCAGGAGTCAGGACTTATGTTTTCTAAATTAGAAGACAGTCACCTTGGGCTCAAAAGATCTTGTAACCTTCGTTAAAGGGGAGCCAAACGCTGGTATTTTCGTTTACTGTTACCGATAAGTGAATAATTCCTGCCACTTCTAGTCGTATATTTCCTATGGGTATCACTAAAAATTGAAAAAAAAATCAATGTTTTTGAGACCATTTTCATCTGTTCTGACTTACTACTGGAGGCTGCGATGTTTTCCAACTGTACCGTATGAAACATTATCTGAGCGTGCAAGTACAAACATGGGTTACATAACCACTGACATAGCAGCAGACTCAACAATAGCGAGTATGTATCCAGCTTGTATTGTTCATGCATGCTCGGATGATGCTTCATATGGTAGTTAGAAAACACAAACATGGCCGCCTCCAGTGGTCATTAAAAACATATGACAGTGGTCTTAAAAACAAATTATTTCAATAATTGGTGATATCCAAGGGGTGATATACGACTAGAAGTGACAGGAATTACGCACTTATCAATTACAGCAAGCAAAATTGCCAGCATTTGGCTACCCTTTAAATTAAAGAAAAGTCACACATGTCACACGCGTGAAAAAAAGAGAACAATCCAAACTCACACATAGAGGTGGACTTATTTCCCCCTCACTCAAGTAGTGTATGACAGGCCTAAAATGGGGTGGTACACTGACGAATCTACTTCCATACAAATTCTCCCATATCATAACCTTCAAGTAATCTGACCTTTGTGAAATCAGAGGCACTTTTATAAAAATGTTTAAAAAAACGGATACAAGACTTCTGACTCCTTGCTTATAGTGCATATAATATATAAAAGGCCTTTAATGGGGTGGTCTACTAAGAAACATACATGAATGAACTTCATAACCTTTAGAAAAAGTATTACCCTCATGAAATCAGAGGCACTTTAACACATTCAGGACTGGTCCTGAAAATACTCCAGTAGGGGTCTATGGAGAAAACATGTCATAGCAAAATCAATCAGTCCTGAAAAAGTTAAAAGAAATGGATTGTTGACTCCCCATGTAGTGTAAATACAGGTGTATAAATGGGGAGCCGGAAGGATGGGAACGTGTTTCCTTAGCACTACGTGCGCCCAAATGGCGACTCGCTGGAATACTCCCTAGGGAGTGGAAAATGTGCACTTAATGTGCAGGAATGAATGCAGTGTGTATCCGTTGACCGGGGTAATAATAATAGTGTAAAGCGCTATGATCCCCACTGGAAAAGCGCTTGATACAGAACCGTTATTATTATTATCAAAGAAGGCCTTAAATAGGTGGTACATATCTTCATCATCTAGAAAACATGACACATGGTCCAACAGCCTTGATGCCTCCTGCAGTAGTGGGGTTAAAACTTTAAAAAATGCAAATCCATATAAATATCCAATAATCAGACAAAAAAAGGAGACCCTCACAATTTGCATATATACATGTATGTACAAAATACAGATGTAGATCCCTTTTGTATTGTGCAGTGATGATGTAGGGTGGAAAACTATAAAAGAAACTCCCATACATCTTTCATAAAATTCAAATTCATCTCACCATCTTCAAAAAAATCTGAACAACCATGAAAGCACAGGCACAAAATAGTGACAAAAAGAATTTGAAAAATGCATAGAAAAGGCAGTATTCCTTCCACATGTAGTGCAAGACCAAATATACAGTAGGTTAAAATAATTAACCTAATTCAACGTACACGTTATACTAATTCTCCCGTTATACTAATTCTCCCATGTATCATTTAGAACCTTAGAAATGGTCTGCCATTGGTAACCTATTCAGGACTGGTCTTGATAACATGTGGTCTGGGGTCTATGGAGAATGTGTGTTTAATGTTACCATTAAAGGGTACCACCGCCCCAAAAAAATATTCTTAGTATAGAAAGGTAACATCTTAAGTATTCCATTCGTTCAACAAGTTCACAAAAATATGTTTTCAGAAAAAAATATATAATTGGAAAACGCATCACCATTCTCAACCATGCGTTCATGCTGTCTGAATTGCGTAGACTATATGTTTGCAGAGCCAGAGCGCTCTGTGCAGAGTGAACGAATCATCCGGGATTCTATTGACGTACGCGTGAAAGCATTGGCGCACTCGCAAATGCTTGGCGCGTGTAGAACCAGGAAATAGCAGTGGTTCCGTAAGTCGTGGAAATTAATTGCTTTGTTTATGAATTACACAACCCTTTGTAAAATGTTGGGTATCTATTTGATATCACAAAACGGTACCAAAACATATAATAATGTGTTGTCCTTTGCCTGGTGGTCCCCTTTAAATTAACCCCTTGACTGCGGGAACCGGGTGGGTTGTGTACAAAGTCTATGGAAATTTCAGAATCTCAAAGGGAATGGGTTAAACCGTCTACAATGGGTTAAGGAATGGAGAGCACACGTTTCTAATAGGTCACACCATTTTGTATGAATTCCTCTCAGCCTGCCGACAACGATGAATCACCCAGGTCGCGAGAGTGTAGATTGATTCTCCAAAAGTCAGGATGATGATGAAGGGAGGTGGTAGGAATGGGACTTCATTACTACATGAAGCTAGACACTGTATGATGACTGACATGCAATATTGCCTCAGTTTTGTCTTGGTACAAAACATAAAAGATAACCCCTACCCAGGGGGGAAAATGTATTTTTGGCAGGCTACTTTTCAAGCTCGCCTGGATAAAAATTGCACTTTAAGATTTGTTATAATGCATTGAACTTAACGCAATTAACAGGGGCTCTTTTATGATTGGGGGAGCTCTTTTAATGGAGAGTTAGGGGGGCTAAATAGCTTGTTTACTGCCTCCACCAAGCCAACCCCACCCGGCCAGGCATCATAAGACCTTTAGATGCACATGATGAAGACTCTATTATGTATGATGAGTTATGAAGAGATGCCCTTAAAATTCTAGTCACATGACATGATGGAGCTCTGGTATTAAGAGCCAAGTTCCTGTTTCTGTTCCTTCCCAGTAGACTAGATCATGATATTGCAGTCTAACAAGGGATAGACCATGTTCCACCTAAACAAAAACATGATGGAGTACGTGATTGAGAAGTGCCTATTAACCAAGCCTCCACACTAATTTTTTTTTCTTTTTCTAACTGCCTGATCGGGCAAGTGGAATCATGAATTTTAACATTTTAATTGCCCGATCAGAAATGTACTTGCCCGTAAAGAACAATAAGAAAGAAAAGAGAGAAACGAATTGTCCTAGGATGCTCGATCGGCTTGACAAATTTCTCTCTTGTATGTACATGTAGATGAAATTTACAGGGATGGAATGACATTTTTGTCTTGCAGTTGAACAGAAATGGAAGTTGCCTCATCGGGCAACCAAACCCGACCATTTATGAAATTTGTCTTGCCCCAGCAACAGGGCAAGTGCTAGTTTTGAGCTCTGTATTTACCCTCTTAGTGCCCAGTTAAATATCAAGAATGTGTACATGATAGATCAGATAATGTTTGTACATAAAATTAGTGTTCCTGATATTACATTACATCATCCTCATTTAATGACATGAATGGTACACTGGGGTACCAAACGAAAATCCGCCATTTTGTTAAATTATTATTTTTTTTTTTAGGGCTGTACTCTGGGTATAGCGTGCATACAAGCGCGCGCTGCACTGCATGCACAACGCAATAGCTGCGATACGGTTGGATGCAAGATGGCGTTACACAACGCAGTACCCCGGGGTACTGCGTGTGTCATCATTTGCCATGATGTTGAACACCAAATTTTAATCTAACTGGATATAGATCAAATCAAGGCAATCATTTAGCATAAAAATTGGGCAAATAGCAGAAATGATATTGTGAGTGCATACGGGGTACCTTTAAGAGCTTAGACCGAAACCTGTCGGCAACCATATTTTGACGCCTGGGGAAATACTTTGTCTGGAATTTCCCCCATGCTTCTGTTTTAGATTATCAACTGAATTAATTTCTGGTAACAGCACTCAACACCTTAGAAAAGAACTTTCTTGAAACAAGGTCTTATGATTTAAAAAAAATATCAGTAAGTCTTTAATTCTACCTTCGGAATTCACAAATAATAATTAAAATGTAATTTTTTTTGTACAAGTATTCATGAATCTTTTTAACAAACAAATATTGATTTCATTATGAGGTAATATTTCTTGGATTGGTTTGACCCCCCAACTCTGCCATTAGAAAGTCAGAATATGTTTCACATTTAGGTGGCCCTAACCAATTTAAGTTTAGATCTAGTTAAACTTAAGTTGCCCAGTTGGACAAGTAAATATTATTGACCTAAAGCTAGCCATTGGGACAGTTCTAAATATGAGCGCCCTGGTAAATGTTGATGACCCATATCATTTCTGGTGGCCCAGAACCAGCGGGACAGTTCTAAATATGAGCCCTGGTTGATGTGGCACTTTACCATCAAGTACTAGCTTCATACTATCAACTAACCTTCAGTGCTATCAGCTAATCCCTGCGACTTCCTCTCCCTCCTCTCTTCACCAGCAAAAGCCTCCTCTCCGTCGTCACGGTAACCAAACCTACGTGCTGCTACGTGATCCTTTGCACTGGTGGCATTCACATCCAGGTTCCAGTTCTCCGGGGGATCGAGGAGGTAGTCGGGGTCGATGAGGTCCTCGCTGATAATGATGTTGTCGTCGTCGGTGGGGTGGTCGTCGATGTGGGTGTCGTTGCAGCAGCCCTCGGGTTCGCAGCGCAGGCTGGGCTGGTCGTCGTCGGTGCTGAGGTGTCTGGGGCGGTCCGGCGGGGTGTGGTAGCGGGAGCGCGGACTCAACTTGTAGTTACCTGCAAGAAGAGAGAGAAGGAAGAGAAAAATTTGTGATAATTGCCTCTTTATACTTACAATTGAGTTCATGAACACTTGTATCACATTAAACAATGTTATATACACATGAACGTTTACACAACATATTGTAAACCAACACAATCAAAACATAAGGCAAACATAAATAAATTAAACAATTACAACCAGCTCATATTTAATGCTTATTTCATAAATGTCATGAAATATATTAATTCAGAACAAAAAAGTAATATTTCATTTTCAGACAGTAATTATACTTCAACAGAAAATTAGATCAGAGCGGTGTACTTATTTCCATGGTCAGCAAGCAATGGAGCAATATATTCATCAGATACGATGCATACAAATTATACATTCATAAACACACAAGTAATTATATCACACCTGCAACACACACATAAATGTATAAACCAACTTTAAAATCCATTTAAGTAGTATCAGAATCAGAAAATATATATTCCATTATCAGAAAACAGATATTTTGTCCTCACACCTTGAGAGATGGCAAGCAATAAACAAACATCTTCTAAAGAAGATCAGATCAGTGAGCCACAAGAGGCAATATAATCTCCAGATTCAATGCAGACAATATAACATACACATACTGTATTACTAACATTAAAAATCCATATAAAGTATAATCAGAAAATATGTTCCTTTATCAGAAAAAATTCATTTGGTCTTCACACCTTCATAAGTCTGCAAAAAAAGAATCTCCAAGATCAGAGCAGTGCACTTTCAAGATCAGCATGTAATATGTGATGAGAGGCAATACAGTCACCAGATACCATGCAGACAATGATGAGTAATTGCATGGATAACACATCGGCTAATAATCCAATGTACACATACTGCATACTTACCTAAAAATCCATTAGTAGGATCAGAAAATATGTATTCCTTTAATAGACTTTATCAGAAAACATAGATACACTGTATTCACACCTTCAGAAGGCAAGCAATAACAAAAACATCTCATAGATCAAAGCAGTGCACTTTCCAGATCAGTGAGCGATAAGGCAATAGTCTCCAGATACTAGACAATATAAGTCATTGTATAACACCTGCTAATAACATACATAACATTTAAATAAATACTAACCTAAAAATCCATCCTCAGTATCAGAAAATATATAAATTCCTTTTTATCACAAAACACAATATCTTGTTTTCACACCTTCAGACGGCAAGCGGTAAAAAAAAAAAAAAAACTATCTCATGGCTCAGAGCAGTGCACTTTCAAGATCAGTTCAACTTCAGGGAGTGATGAGAGGCAGCAATATAATCTCCAGACACCGGAGTCAGACAAAGAGAGCGCTAATGATTTCTCAATTATCTCGCCCTTCTGGTCACTCCCACTCCGATCCACGGCAAAATTAGCATCGTCTGATACTAACTGCTCGGCAGAGTTATACAGCCCTACATGTACTTGCGTTCCGTTCAGTAGTGAAAACAGAAGGTCGAGGAAAAGGAGAGAAAAGGCCTTCACCATGTGTCAGACCAACTGTTTTTACCATCGGTATCGAACAGAGCCAATAATAAAGCCACACAAAGCCATTCGGAACAGATGGAGCGTATCATCAACGAAAAAGGAGAAGAAAAAAATGTGTGGTATATAGTATTCAGCAACATACAAGTCACATATTTGACGTTTTTTTAGCGTGTGCTTTGTGTACATGTGTGAGTGGGTGTGTATTTATTACAATATTTAGAGGCACAATCCAAACATATACCTGTATGAATAAAGACACTCGCAAATAATACTCAACAAATAATACTGCTGACATACTAACTATAATAGTGAAGATATATTTTAAGCACTATCTTCACTACTTTGGATATATATTTGTATGCAAGAAATATTCTCATCAAAACACATTCTGGTGGCTTTCATTAGTTATTAACCCATCGAAGATAGCTTTATTATAGTACATAACACAAATTCTCCATGTAGTATATTTGGGACCAGTCCTGAATGGGTTAATTAAAGTAGTCTCTGATAATAAAACCATTGCAATTTTAACATGATTTTAAAATAAATCTACCCTAAAAGAGTAACTAATATGAGTGCTTTTTTATCACTACACTGCTCTTCGTTCTCTAACTTTCTTCAAAATTAAAGATTATATAAAATGTTAACCCATTCAGGACTATATAGTCTCCAAAATGGTTCTATGGTGAATATAATCAATTTCATACTCAAATATTATCAAATTGGTTAAAGGGGACGTCCGGACGATTTTCAGCAGTTTCCAGGGGAAAGTACAATATTTTAGGAGTCTATAACCTTTTTCCCGATGAGAAAAGACCATCAGAATCATTCACAATCAGTTTTCGAAAAAATAAGGTAATTCTTCTTGTTCGAATCGGCCGCGAGCAGCCTCGAGTATAATCTGTCCCAGGATGCATTGCGCATGACGTAGCAGCCTCACTTTCATCAGCCGGCCTCGGCCGCAAAATTTGCAGCCGGCCAGATCTCAGAGCAACACCCTCGGGAATTAGATAACAGGTAGGACTGTTGGGGAATTCATGACAATTTCCCCATATTTGCAGACACCATTTTCATAATTCCTATTTGATTATTTGTCTCCACTAATACTACACATATTATTGCCAAATAAAGGCGCCACCTCACTCTTAAATCGCTTCGAGGAGACGAGGAAATCTCCGATATGATTTTAGAAACACGCACCGTATACCCAGCCAGCGGTCGTCCGGCCGCCCACCAGCGCAGCACAGGCAGCTGGACCGCTGCTGCGCCGCCGCTTTATCCGATCGAATCTCATAAAGCGGTCTGCAAAGATGCAGTGTTTCGCGCTCAAATTCATCTTTTTATACGGAAATAAAATGACAAGTATCGATGCTTTGCTGGATTTATGAAACAATATTTACGGAAATATAGTTACAGAACATTCAGAATTACCTCAGTTTTTAGCAAAATATTACTTTTCCCGAAGTAAAACATTCAAAACTCAAGCGCTTGTTACGCGAGCGAGACTTTCACTAAGCGATTGAACATAGCAGAAAATCAGATCGTTTGCGAACATTGCCAATTTCTGGGCTGCGATATCATATAACGTGTAGTATGCGTATCATACACGTAGTATACGCCATTCGCAAATTGGCAACAAAAGAGCGCTAGGTTCAGTTCATCTGGTCCGAGCCAGTTAGGATATTATCGGGAGATTATCAGCTCATTTTTTTTGCCGTTTTTGCAGGTAATTGTTCTCGTATTTGTTTTAAAAGCCTTGCAAACATGTAAGTAAAATAAGAGATAGTCTAGAATAGGTGCGATCGTGATAATCTTGCATTTTCGTTCCTTTTCGGCACTTTTTAAGAGTGCAACTTACAAGGCAGTTGGCGCGCTAGCTAGCTACCTCTCTCGCAGCGCGGGGCCTGCCGAAACTCTGGCAGACCTTCTAGTGCGTGTTCCGTATCATTCAATTGACAGGGTTTTTTTTCCCGACGCACATGCAAGCGAAGTGAAGCAAAATATAGCAGCCGCTTCACCGCGGTAGCGCGCGCAAAGTGAGGCTGATACATCACGCCGTCACGTGATCTTTCTCGCTAGCGTACAGAAAATGAACAGTTACGATTCAAAACTAGTGACACTAAAAATTTGATTGTGACAGGTTTGGAGGGTGTTTTTTATTAAAAGTAGGTAGTTTTGGTCTTTGATTTATGTAGATTATGGTAGAATCGTCCGGACGTCTCCTTTAACCAATTCAGGACTGGTCTGAAGATATCCGCACTGGGTCTATGAGTCACATATAAAAATCAAATGGTTTTCACTTGGTTAACCAGATACTGTCTGGTGCACAGTTATATAGAAAAGAAAAGCACAATATATTGTCCTCTAGATAAGAATACATTGCAGCGCTAGATTTTAAAAATAAATAATACTCAACAAATAATACTGCTGACATACTACATTGTAACTATAATAGTGAAGATATATAAGGCAGCACTATCTTCACTACTTTGGATATATTTGTATGCAAGAAATATTATCCTCAAAACACATTCTAGTGGCTTTCATTAGTATTAACCCGTCGAAGATAGCTTTATTATAGTACATAACACAAATTCTCCATGTAGTATATTTGGGACCAGTCCTGAATGGGTTAATTAAAGTAGTCTCTGATATTAAAACCATTGCAATTTTAACATGATTTTTAAATAAATCTACCCTAAAAGAGTAACTAATTATGAGTGCTTTTTTATCACTACACTGCTCTTCGTTCTCTAACTTTCTTCAAAATTAAAGATTATATAAAATGTTAACCCATTCAGGACTATATAGTCTCCAAAATGGTTCTATGGTGAATATAATCAATTTCATACTCAAATATTATCAAATTGGTTAACCAATTCAGGACTGGTCTGAAGATATCCGCACTGGGTCTATGAGTCACATATAAAAATCAAATGGTTTTCACTTGGTTAACCAGATACTGTCTGGTGCACAGTTATATAGAAAAGAAAAGCACAATACATATTGTCCTCTAGATAAGAATACATTGCAGGGCTAGATTTTAAAAATGATGCTTTGTGCTGATATTTGTGATAATAAAATCCACAACGCTTCATTGATTCTATTCATTCCACCTGTACGAGGGTATTGACATAAGATGACCCACTATATTTGAAAAAGAATAATATGTACATGTATCAATGCAATATTATGAGATCTCTTGCATGAACCCATGGATAGTACTATCCATGCATGAACTAGTGAGTTCAAACAGACCAAATCATAACAAAACCTGAGAAAGAGTACCAGGGAAAAAATTTAAATGTTTTTATGGCCTGGGCTACTTCTCAAGCTCGTGTGCATGAAAATGACACCCTCAAATTTGTTTGCATTGGACTATTTGTGCATATTTACAGGGCTCTGTTTGGCATTTCAGGGGCCCTGCGCCTCTGTGTATTTTTTCACTAAAGAGTGCGGATTAAATTGACACATTCTGATCTCATATACATGTATACAAAATCTCTAAACGATCTGAATTACGTTCTGCACTACTTCTCATGCATATGATGCACGGAATAATTTTTCCACACTCTTTCAGTGTAAACAAACACACGGATGTGTGCGATCAACAGGATTATACATTTTTAATTGCTTTGCACAAAACAAAATATGGTGGATTTGTTCTGGATTACAGATTACTTTTTGGAGGTGGAGTTCCCCCCCCCCCCCCTGAAAGCTATAAATTATGAAAATTAGCAAAATACATTGGGGCTTTTCTGGGAATTGAACCTGAGAACTTCTGATTGCTAGACAGGTGCTCTAACCATTGAGCAACAAGGCTATACTGACAGTGGTAGTAATTAGGGTTTGTGCCAGGTTTATAACTAAATCGCTTCTGACTTGAAGGAGCATTGAAAATGGTATCTGGGAAGTACCACTATCAATCGACCGCTTCTGTAATGTATGCAATTAATATGCGTATGACGTCAGACTCCCCGTAGGCAAGCTTAACAATAGTAACTAGGTCCGGCAAGCTCCGGCAAATTTAGCTTGCCGGACCTAGTTACTATTGTTAAGCTTGCCAACGGGGGGAATATGTCATACGCATATTATTTGCATACATTACAGAAGCGGTCTATTGGTCCTTGTGGCTCAGTAGTAATAGCCTAGTCCCACTGCACTGCTTCTCCTTCCATTTCCTATCCGACCAAAATGTGGCAAAACGGTCAGTAGGCTATCTAGCAAACTTTGAAACTCTGTGACGTTTCGTTTCACATGAAATGGAACCGAATTAAAAGTATCCTACTAGTCCAGTCCGAACTTGGTCCGCATCATTTTGTTTCCTGCTAGTACCTTTCAGATGTCAAAAATAAAATGAACTAAAAAATAAGATAATCACAATAACGATTTTGATTCCATGTCAGAGGAGAATATCAAGTAATTGCCTGTTCCAGGAAAACACGAAAATCACTTTTCATTGATGATTCAAGCAACATAACAATTTACAACAATCACACTCGTGATGCTTAATGACTTTGGTCCCAGGGTATGATGCCACATTACACAATATCCTGCTTCCAAATCCAACTTGCAATTTGCATTTCTGACAGATCATTCAAAAGCTGATGATTATCTCAGCCACCCTGACTTTCCCCCTTCTATCCCCTAGAAATGTTGTTAGTTTCTGAAGCATACTTCTAATGCTCCCATTGGTAAGGCTCTTGATTGGATTTTACATGTATTCAAACACAATAAAAACAAAATCAATTGACTCGTTGAAGACTGTTTAATTATAATAATAATAAAAATAGCTTACAGAGCGCATTATACCATGTTTTATGCATTATATTATAATATTTGTTTTTCAGTGTAACTCATACTCTCGATGGATCCTAGCCTGAGTATTTTTTATTTTCTGGACAAGTCCTGAATGGATTAAATCAAGGTCATTCAAAGGCAAAGTCAATGGAGAATAACAAATAACCTTACTGTTTTCAAAGAAAACAACATGACAAACTTTTAATCACGCACTCAAGGATATGAAACAAACCCCGTGTTCACACACAAAAATGTCATCGTATAGCTAGTCAAGAGCTGACTAGCTATACCGTTCTCGACTAGCTATACAATGAAATTGTGTGTATGAACGCTCACTAACGATACGTCGTATAAAGAAGCATCGTATAGCGAAATGGGGGTTTGAGCATCGTTTCGAACTAGAGCTGACTAAAGAATCACACTCGTTTTGTGTGTGAATGCTCGGCGACTCCAAGGTTATACGACAAAGTATAACTGGGCGGGGCTTAAAATGACCGCGTGTTACTTCACTCAGATTTGCGCTCGCTCACAGAAGACAGCAGACAGAAAAAAAGACACCACACTGTGCACCTATATGATGTTTCGTTGTAGCTGTTTCGGGATCTTATTTTTGTGTGTGTGAACGCTCGATGTTTCTTCTCTATACAACGTTTCGTTAATCATGATTCTTTATACAACGTTTCGGGATATAAATTTGTTGTGTGTGAACACGCTGAAAGATTATACTCACGTATATAATCTTGATCATAGCTTGAAGGTAGAAGAAAGTATTACAAATAAGACCAATCAATTTCACCAATGCAAACCAATCAGACAACGTCAAGAGAGAATATAAAGTAATCTCCACTTTCCAAACAAACGACAATCCCTTTTCTTTCACATTTCAAGCAAATGAAGCAATGGAATAATAATTATAACGATGGTGATCATACACATGATGACTATGATCCCATGGTATGATGCACATCGTGCAACATCCTGCTCCAAATCGTACTTCCACTTTCCTCATCCTCGTAGCTCATTCATAAGCATTATCCAATTTCCTAACCCCGAATTCCAGCTCCCCTAGCTCCCCGTTAGTTTCCAAACCATCTCCATTTATTTTCCCTAAAATCCTAAAAGCGGCTTTCTTCATTTTATTTTGAGGCATCACTATACAGGACATTCACTTCAGGTTCTTCCTCCTTGTTTGTGCGTCTTCTACCCCCTCACTCCTTCCCCATCACTCCTTCCCACTCACTACTCCACCCCACAATTCCTTCCCCCTCACACCTTCCCCCTAACCCCTTCCCACTCACTCCCCCCCCCCCCCCCCCCACTCCTTCCCCCTCACTACTCCCCCCACCCCAAAAGTTTGTTTGTATCATTCAATAGATTATATGAGGGGTGAGCTTCACCCAAATGCAGCATTATCACTTCAGCTACTTCTTCCTCCCTGGTTGTGCCCCTTCCTCTTCCCCTACCCCCTCAACAGAAGGGACATGTTAACCGTCAAGATTAGGCCCTGGCCCCACACGCACTCATTGTTGGGTCAACCATCTCAGTCAACCATCTCAGTGGAGTACGTAGATTTGAACATTTGGGCATTCATATTCAACCGAGATGGTTGAAAATCATGCCGTTATCATCACACAGAGCAGTCCACTAGTGAACAAGTCAATAACAAAATTCCCTATTATTTCTAAGTATTATACAAACATTATCACCTTTTTATCATCTTGTTGCTATGAGCCTGTACTCCCTTGCCACCCCCCCCCCCCCCCCTCAATTTTATTTTAAATAATTATTTTAAATCATCACCACTTTGTATAATTTTTGACAGAATTATCTCTTTATCCCCTCCCACCTTCCCACCCAATCAAATATTTAAATCATCGTTCAAGGGAAATCCACAATTTATCTAGTCCGGACCCCTTTCTTGTTTATCTGCCCCTTTCCCTCTCCCAATCAGTTTTCTGTTTTAATAATCATTCCAGCAAAATCACTTTATCCTTTTTTTTTCTTTTTTTTTGGTGTGATTCTGCCCTTATGCATCCCTCTTTCCCCTCGATGTTCAAATTCAATGCAATGTCGCTAAGACACAGTTTCCCCCCCCCCCCCCCCGCCTTTTGTGTCCCCTCCACCCCCACCTTTCTCATCCATAACAAGTACCCCTTCCCCCTCTCCATCTGCATCAACGGACTTCCTTCCCTCTTTACTACAGAAATACCTTCCATGAAAGTGGAAAAGGGACATTTCTGATTCACAACTCGGAAGAACGAAAAAATACTTTTGACAAGTGACATTTCAAGTGTACGGGTCAAATTAAAATCAAATTTGCCAGAAGAAATCAAAATGACGCATAACTTGTTGGCAGGGGAGGGGGGCATCATCGTCCAACGAGCTTCCTTATTTCTCAACGCAAAATACATTCATGTGTTATCAATATCCATATCTTCCCCCAAAATAGGAAGTCGGGCTCCTGCCATATGACTTCTCACGATGTATGTGTGATGAATAACGTGCATCAATGCCTCAAGTTGCACTGGTTGTTAGAAATACAATTGATGCTATTATAAGAACAGATTTCCAGAAAATAAGAAATTTACTAGGAGTAACATATTGCAATTGGATCAACCAGAATAGCATAGTATTTCTTCTTATAGCTGCACTTTCCTGCGGTGATGATGAATTTGCAATACTGTGTGCCAGATTTTAAAAAGATATTTTAAGTGCATTGTGCAATGTTTTCTGTAAAAAAAAAATACAAATAATTAGTGTTATTTTACATCCACACTGTATACAAGGCTATCTCCAACAGGGAACAAGACAATAACTTTGCACAACATTCTAAACCAGATAAGACCAGTATTAACATGATATGACTGGTCTAAACTTGAAGCCAGAGAAATCATGACTCGAGATCAACAAGACATGACTGACGTCTGTAAAGTTAAAGAGGAAGAACATCCACACTGTATACAAGGCTATTCTCCAACAGGGCACAAGACAATAACTTTTCACAACATTCTTAACTAGATAAAAACCAGTCTTAACTGGAGAAGACTGGTCTAAACTTGAAGCCAGAAATCAAGACTCGAGATCAACGAGACATCACTGACGTCTGTAAAGTTAAAGAGGAAGAACATCCACACTGTATACCGGTACAAGGCTATTCTCCAACAGGGAACAAGACATCAACTTTTCACAACGTTCTCAAATACAGATAAGACCAATCATAACTTGATAAGACTGGTCTAAACTTGAAGGCAGCGGAATCAAGACTCATGATCAATGAGACATCACTGATGTCTGAAAAGTTAAAGAGGAAGAACATCAACATTGTATACAAGGCTATTCTCCAACAGCTATGGAAGTACCAATAACTTTTTACATTGATCATTCTAAACCAGAAAAGACCAGTTTTAACTTGATATGACTGGTCTAAACTTGAAGCCAGAGAAATCATGACTCAAGATCAACGAGACATGATTACTGACATTTGTGTAGTAAACAAGGAAGAACAACCACACTGTATACAAGGCTATTCTCCAACAGGGCATGGGACAATAACTTTTCTCATCCAGATAAGGCTGGTTTAAACTTGAAGCCAGAGAAATCAAGACTGGAGGTCAACGATGAGACAACACCGACGACGTCTGCGAAGTCAAAGAGGATTCAGGAAGAACATCCACACTGTATACAAGGCTATTCTCCAACAGGGGATGAGAAGATAACCTCCATGCACTTCCTTAGCTGGAGGACAATAAACCTTTGGGGCCTCCATCTGCCAAGCGTTGTAGGAAAGAAAGTCCCCTAACCCGTTCCTTACTAGATTTTGCAATCCCCATAGAGTTAATACAGGACCCACCAGGTACCCATAGTTAATGGGTTTACAACTAATATTGTACCTATGTTATGCATGTGAGGCAAGAATACTGGATATGCAATAAGATCTTTAACTTCAAAGGTCATGTTTAAACAGTTTTGTGTATGTAGTATTCTCTCTGTTTTAATTTAAGTTTCCCAGTATAGGAGGACTAGCAAAACACTGAAATGTGAAATATGATCAAATGAAATTCGGTTTGGGAATCTATCAAATTAAATGATCATCACCCAAATCAGTTAGCCTTATGCTTTTGGATCCTAATACAAGTTGCATATTTCCGCATTTGTCAGAGGGTACCTTTAAATCATACTAAATGAGTACATGTACTTATCAACAACTTGTCTGACCAAAGGTTCAATGATATTACCATCCATGGAACTTCAAACTTGACAGACTGGCCTATCTACGAGCAGTTGTTCTTTTGAGTGCAATGAATAATTCAAACGGGTCACTTTGACAGGTGTCTTGACAAGTGAAGCCTTCAAGTAACAAGATACATGTACATGTATGTGCTTGAAAAGGGTGATTATGCCTCGGTCACACCTTTGCGTATGTTGCTGCGTATTGCTGCGCTAGGCGGGGTATATCAATACGCAGCCTTACCCAGCAATACGCGGCAAATTGGAAGTTAGCAGTCACACTATTGCGTATCTAGCTCATACATGCTGCTCGTACAAAGACTGCCTATGATTGCCTAGACTCGCAGTGTAGCGAGTGGCTAGCGCAACGGTTCGCGCTGCTGCGAGCAGTGTGCGAGCAACAGCGTGGCAATTATCGCAATCATGCCAACGACAACGAGCTAAAGCGAGGTAAATCGTGCGGGAAGCGCAACTATAGGCAGTGACACGAACATCCGCTCGTAGACGATTTGACCTTGCGTTTGCTTGCGATAGTTTAGAAAATTTTAAAACTAGCGAGCGAGAATGCAGACATCTGCACTAGTCTGCGTATTGAGTACGTAGTGAGCACGTTTCATTGCGCTTTATTGGGTATGTCTGCCTATGTCTGCGTTCTGGCAATACGCAGCAATACGCAAGCCAAATACGCAAAGGTGTGACCTAGGCATTATTACAGGGTAGTGGGCTCTCTCTTCTGACTTTGGCAAAGTATCGGTCAGCTAAAAGTTCTACAACTGAAACTATTGCCACTGACAAGTGTGGCAAAAATGGTTACAGGTCAAGATTCTAGTTAAAGTTATGTTGATGAATCAAATAGAAGGCACACATTTGCCTTATTGACGTGTGTGCATAGAATTGCCTATTTGCTTTACAGAGAGATCAAAGGAAGTACAGTACTGGCCCCCTGGCCCAGGCCAACAAAAGTGACAAGTATCCTACTAATTGTTGATTGTCTAGAGCTCTAGGCAACCAATATATTAATAATGTAAGTAATTTTCTGTCTTGGAGGAGGGGGCAGAGGAAGGGGCACTGACAATGGTGCTGGGGGGCATCAAACATAGAAATTATACTTTTTACTTGACTGACATTGCCAATGGAGAACATTGTTAATTAGCTGGGGAAATATCTCCTTGATGGATTCAGTTGACCTAGGAATAGTAGGTAAATGCAATCTGATATTCAATCACTACTTGATATTGATAGAAACCTAAAAAAGACAGGAACAGATGTAGGGGTACTGTAATATACATGACCAGCATCCCCCACCCCCCCCCCCCCCCCCCTCTATTATACTGGGGCCAATTTATGTACGAGGCTTTACTTTGAGAAAAGTGTTCTATTTCCTGTCTCAATACTAAATGCTTGATGAATGGAACAAGTACATTGTAGCTCAAATGAACTCTGTGAATAAGGACGCAAATGAATGTTATACAGCGACTATTCGCAAATTTAGATGAAATGCAGGCGCAAGAAGTGCTTAGATGAGTTAATATAGAAGGCAATTTTAAAAGGTTTCTGAGACTTCAGGAAGAAGATTTAGGACACCCTAATTCTACAAAATTCACTTCTAGGACATCCTGAGATCATGATACTTTGCGGGAATTCCTTTTCGGTTTAACTCTGTAGTATCGCTGAAACTATTTTGGCATCAATTAGATTGTAGTCTTAGGGCAGATTATGGACAGATTGGCAAATTACCAGCTTTTTCAACAAATTAATTTGTCAAAAGTTCACCAAAATCTTTCTTTGTCGGAAAATATATATATGGTTACTAAATATTCTACTAAACGAGTAAGTCTACAAACAATGCTGAACCATTAACCAAATATGTTGTTGAGCTGCATTCAAGAAAATTATAGTGGGCTATGTACAAAGTCTATGGGGATTTTAGAATCTCAAAGTGAACGGGTGGGTTAAAGGGGAGAAGAGAAAAAAAGGGGGATGGAGAGAAAGAAAACTGAAGTACGAACTGATGGTAAAGAGAACAGCACTGACATCATATTTCATAGTAAACAATAATTTCATAAATATTCCCCCTTTCCTAATATCTTCAAGAGCCCAGAGACAAGTTAATGGACAATCTAATATCCTCATTTCTAAATAAAGATTTGGTTTCTTGATAAGAAAGGGCTCTGAATGACAAGTGATATCCGATGATGAATACGTCAATCTTGAATATATGGAACTGCTTGCAGTGATAGCCATCACAATCGAGGGGTTCCGGTGATTCAAACAGAAAAGGAACATCATATAAGTGAAAAAAACATATTGAATAAATAAATTGAAGCGATGGTCATAAGATTGGCTTATTTCAAGTATACGGCACTATTGAAACTGAAGAAAGAAATATTCTTAATTTCCCTCTTAAGTTAAGTGCTTAGACCCGCTGACGTAAGACTTTGATAGTTCAGTCCGTACAGCACAGGTCCGGCAATTAGGAGTTTAAAAGTTCAAATCCTGCCAAAATCAAGATTTCTATAGTTTTGTTTTTGTTTTGAAGCTCTTGTTGCTCTGTTCTCCCAGAGGGACCTACATCTATTTTTTTTTCTTGAATACTCATTGATTTAATAAGTAATCATTTTCATTGCAGAGCTTGTATACTACCACCTGAAGCTTTTGTATTCTTAAGATCTTTGCGTTCATAATATCTTATTATCTTTACTCATCTTATACTTAATTGTTTACAGCTATACGGCTTATCGCTACCAGGGCCTATTGCATTCTTACAGAACATTATTACAAACACAGATCACGCTTACCTCAAAGTAATCCTAATGAGCAGAGAAAAAAAATCTAAATAAATAGTTACCAACGATCGTGGCTAGAATTTGATGACCTGCCAATTTTGTGACATTATCAATTACAACGATTTTTCCTTGCTCAATATTGGGAAGCTATAATTAAATGATTTGGGTCAAGAAGAATGTGTGCAACCCGAACGAACCTGACATTTACGATTCCACATGGGGCTGTTATGTTATGACGTCACAAAGAACTGGCTCCATTTGGAGAAAAAAAAAAACAGAACGTCAATGACGTAGCGCTCATCCGCCATCTCGCAACATCAAATATCGCAATTTTCATGTGATACACTTTTCAACTGGTTTTTTTTTGTGATTTCGAATAAATTTGCATAAATTACCATAGATAATGAATTTCACGATTCTGTGTAGAAGTTTTAAATCCCCCTCATAGCCCTATCATATGAAACAATCAGAATCAAAATCGGTTGAAAAATAACGAAGAAGAAGCATTTTGAAAACTGTGGACGGACGGACGGAAGGACGGACGGCGGACGGATGCCACGCCATGGCATAAGCTCATCGGGCACTTCGGGCCGGATGAGCTAATAAGCAGGCTTTAATGTTGATGAAATATGATTAATTAAACAAAAGTATACAGATAATATCAAATTCAGCAACTTTAAGACTTACCCAAAGATATACCCAAATTCAATTTCTTTTTAATTCTAGAAATGATTAAAGGGGTAGTTTAGTTTTGGTAAGGCTGAACTTTAGTAGCCAAAACCTGCACAGTAATATTATGAACTAATAGTTATAACTCCACCATGCTTGAAAGGTATACAAAATTACAAATGACTAAGTAAAAAGCCTGTTATCATTCAAAAAGAGCCATTAAAACACAAGAGGGCGCTTTTAAAAAAGGCATTGGTTTCAACCATTTTTCATACAAAATTATGCACAGGTGATGTTTTATTGATATAATGAGTAGACAGCGAGATCATCAACAACTATTTTTAAAACGCTTTTGAAAATTTTTGAAAAAGTGCAAGCATTTTTTTTTTTTTTTCTAAAAATCATCTAATTATTTGGGCCCCAAATAATTATAAGATCAGATATATTTATTGATATTTCAGCCGTTTCTGGGTCGATTTTGACCAAATAAAGTTTATTCTGCCATTAAAATTGCATATTCTCTCAAATTCGACACTCAGTTTTTCATTACCTCACAAACAAATTGTGATGTGCAGCGCCCTCTCTACCAAAACTAAACTACCCCTGTAAGACATCATGTCAAATCAGTAAACCATGTAAATATTGTTAATAGGTTCATGGCACGCATCCCTCAAATCCCAACTAATTGGAAGAGAACTGAAAGGTATCTGAATTTATATAGATATTCATTTCAATTCCTGGTTTGATCCTACACATCTTCCCTAAAGTTATTTTTAGAGGTAGTTGAAAAAAAGTTTTCAAGTCATCATTACCATGCCAATTTGGCACATAATGCAGTGCCTAGCTCAGTGCCTAGCTCTAGCTCTAGCTCTAGCTCTAACCCTAACCCTAACCCTAACCCTAACCCTAACCCTAACCCTAACCCTAACCCTAGATTCTGTATCCTTAGGACACATGTTTACTATAAACAGTGAAGGGGGCAAGTCCTCTGGTAACTGTGTGTGTTTAAATTCCCTTTCTCCATTCGACAATGTATATATACAGAGCACCGAGCTAAAAGGCAGAAGGTACTATTTTAAAGGCTTCGGTATTACCCAGACAGGGTTTGAACCTAGGACCTCCCATACATGAGGCGAACACTATAACCGCTAAGCCATGTACCATGCCCCTGTGTCATCTGAGGGTGACTTGTCGGTTGGCCTATACCCATTTGATATAGATACTCCCTGTTTTCGGCTACAAGCAAAATCAAGACTCGGAGAATTAGTATTGAGATTATAGATTAGGATTAGGGTAAAAGAGATGGGATTAAGGTTAGGGTTATGTTTAGTGTTGGGGGTCCAGTTTGGAGTTGGGGAAATGGGAAGTTTTAGGCACCGTGCAGTAGACCAAATGGGTGTAGACCAGGCAAAGGAAACATATTAGCCCATCTGAGTCAGTGAGTGGCCTAATTGGACTGATGACCGACAATGACCCTTCAGGTGTGAACCACTTTGTTAGGCTGTTGTGGGCTGGACAGTACAGGAGGGATACAGGTACATTATGTTCATATTGTGAGAATGGGAGGTGGCACCCTATTACGCAATATCTGTGGTTGATTGTTCACAACTTGAGCATGCATGATTTGTGAATAGTGATTTCAAGCATTTATTCATTCCATTTGGAATATAACAGGAAACTGTTAAAGGGACTTACTAACATTGTCCAAATCCTCAAAATAAAATTATAATTCTAGTGGTTCCCTTAAATACCTTGTTGTATTCGTATTAACAATAAAATCATGGGACAGGTTTCGGTTTTTCAAATTTCCCTTTCGTTACAAAGATATGATTGAAGCATTCAGATAAGAAAAACTCCGGGTGAGTTTTTCTTCTGTGTACAAAGTGAGTGCAGTGAGTTACTGAATATCACTTTGCATTTTCGCTCATTACTTGGCCATACGATGTCCATTTGACTTGAAATTTTCACACAATACCCTGTGGACATATGAGATAACAACAATATACATTGCATCAACCATTCATCACTTTTTGCACATGTCAACAAAGTTACTAGATCCCTTTAATCTATGACTATAGCTCTTCCCTCCTAGCTAGGGTAATCCCCATAGAATATGTATAGACATGATACCATGGCCCCATATCCATAAAACCCCTCTAGCTTAGTTTCATGCTAAGTCTATCGTTGATGACGTGGCTAAGTATTTGACACATACGATCTTATTGTTGCTTACTAGGGTTAACTTGGTGAGACCCCAAGGCTTACCCAGCTAACCCTGAGTGGGGACAAGGAAATGGTTTGCTGCTTACTAAACTGTATGATTGCCCCGTAACATAAAGATTCACAATCAATTGTACGATTGATCAATTGATCATACAATCAATTAATTGGTCTTACGATTAATCTTGAATCTTTAACTATAAGGCCCAGAAATAGTTTTAGCATGGAACTAATCTATCAGGGTTTAATGAATATGGGCCTGGGTTCCTATTGGATACGGGTATCCATGGACCTAGGCCCTACTACTCTAGATAGGTCATGATTGCTCGGCACAATATCATTGATCATCGCAAGTAGGCCTCTTAAATCTTAATCCCCTGCAAATGTAGGACATCCTGTCAGGTCCAGGACAATGATGATATCAAGACCTAACATGCATGCATGTCATCATCTCACCCAGTACAACCAAGGAGGTATAAAACAGACTTGAACAGTCTCACCATTAAAGGGATCTAGTAACTTTGTTGACAAGTGCAAAAAGTGATGAATGGTTGAAGAAATGTGCATGTTTGTGATGTGATGTCCACTGAGTAATGTGTGACAATTTCACGTTAAATGGATGTGATATGGCCGAGTAACGAGCGAAAATGCGAAGTGATATTTGCAAACTCATTGCACTGGCTTTGTACACGGTTATGACTATCCAGTAGATAAAAATAAAAAAGATAAAAATCTGAGCATTTCAATCGTTAATATCTTTTTAACGAAAGGGAAATTTAAAAAAATAAAAACCTGTTCCATGCTTCTATTGGTAATATGGATACAACACGGTAAGAGAGAACCTCTATATTTCTAATTAAGTTTTGTGGAGTTGGACAATGTTACTAGATCCCTTTAAATCTCCTGGAGACACTTGCCTTTCAGACCAATCAACTTGCATCATTATTGAAGGATAACGTGCAACCATGGATAGTACTAGGAGGTGCAACTGCATATTCTTTCAAACAGTCTTGGAACTTCTGGAGACACAAGCCTTTTAAACCAACCAAATTGCATCCATATTTAAGCGGACAAATTGTCTGGCTAATTGCTTCATCCAAAAGGCAATGCAGGAATTTTTTTTTTTTTAGGGGGCTACTTTTCCAATCTGATGGATATCCAGACATTTTTCACATAATACCCTGTGGTAATTTTAGGGGCTACCTACTGATTTCAGGGGGATATATTGAAAATTAGGGGGCAAAATTGCCCTCAGCCCCCGTTTATTTCCTACCCTGCCAAAAGGTCACATACGGAAGTCCAGTATGTAGCAATTACATTCTTCTCCTAATGAGTAACAGAAAAAGTGTTTCTCATAAAATGTTGAAGTCTTAAATCTCAAGGTTATAAATTAATGCATTCTGAAATCTATACTCAGCAATTGGTTGGCTTGCTAGCTTCTTGTAGAAACAGGTCTCTTTCACTGATACTTTAATTGTTTTCTTGCAATTTAGAAGAAAAAAATGAGATTTTCCCCACATAACATCACCAGGGAATCATGGGATGTAAATACAATTTAATCTTCCATTCAATCTAAAAAGTCTGTACCATACATTGTTCATGATGAAGCTTATTGCAATCTATCTATTCTTGCAATTAAAAAAGCTTATTACTAATTACAAATAGTATGCACAGGCAGCATAAACATGTCCAATGGTAATTCTAAAATTGTTGAACTTATTATAGTTTGATTATTTAGTTTGATGAAGATCTACATTGAAAATTCACTTTGGCAAATATTAGGTGGAAAAAGTGCAACATACAGAATGGTTACAATAACAATGAATTTCAAATTCAATTCATTACCTTTCTTTGCATGTTTCCAGCAGTTTAACCAACTCTTTCTTCCCATTTCAAAATGATAAAAGTCAAACACAATATTTCAGGTCCAAAGAATCTGATTCAATCCAATCACGGAAGTCGTCCTTATCCAACTTTGATCCAACATGTACGCAAAAAACAAGAGTTTCTATTCTCATGTGATCCTCTTAATCCCAGCCCTTCAAATTGCCGTCATGAAAAATTTGTCCAACTCGGTTGGTTGGCAACAAGTGGGTCGCAGGTTATCCTTAAAGGTCTAGCTAGCTGGGCGGTTGTCAGGGAAGAGCCTGTCACAAGTATCAGAGCTGACTCCTGATTGGCTGTATTCTCCTACTACTCGCATCAGCGGAACAAGCATAGTAAGTTTAAGACACTACGGCACTGAAGAGTTTTGCTTGTGGTTGCGAGCAAGATGACATCACTTATCGCAGGTTCTCTTTATATAAGAAATTCCTCCTCGCACGAAATTCAATCAGACGCAGATATCAATGGGAGTACCAGAAACACGTCACAGCCTTAATTGCCGATGCCTACCTGGAAGTTGCGATCCGTCGTGTATATGTCAACAAAAATCTCCAAATTTGAATTTCAATCTGTGCCACAACTTTCTCTTGCAAGATTTAAAAAAAAGTGACCCTGCACTTTCATCACTTGCTATAAATGGTTAATTTTCACTCTACCCGCAAACTGATTTAAAAACTTACAGGCCAGGAAAGAACCATTACTATCTTGAAAACTGCTGCACAAATATATATTCAAGTCTTGGGATAAGTATCGTGTACAATTTGAGGGTTTCAAAATACTTGAATGCGCAGCTTTGGCAAACGCACAATCAGAAATAGGTTGGAGTCATTACCACGCTCTTGACTAACAAACACATTTCTAAGATTCTACTACTGTAAGGGGGCATGCGGGCGCTAAAATTAAGACTGCTAGGAAGTACATGAGTCACAGGAATTGTCAAGTCTATTCCCGCCTCTCCCCTTTTCCCCCACCACATTTTCTTGCTGTTGCCCGTTACAAATCAGTGGCAAGGCTAAGGTGGATGGGGTGGGGAAAGAGGATGGGGGTGGGGGTCACTGTTGAAATCTTTTCCTCTCACAATTTCCCCCCCCCACACCCCCCCCCCCCCTCCCTTCAATGTGGTTAAAATAAACAAATACCTAATAATATTGTAATTGTATGTCTAGACAGACACTTTCATGGGAATATCATATGTACCCCTCCTTTACCCTCTATTTTCCGACCACTTGCCCCCCCCCCCCCCCCTTGCCCCTTTATGGATTGACCCTGGGTCCGCCACTGTTGCAAATACAATGTACAAACACATTGGTTATGTGACTTCCTCCACCATGTCCCCTAAGAAAGTGTTCGCAGACCACACGCTAGAATTCCCGAAACCTAGGGGACAGGGGCTCCACACCGATGCAGGACCAGCACCATATGACACAGTTCTTAACATGGATGAGCCTATTAAAGATTGTTTTGGGTTGGGAGGCTAGTTTGTGCGCACTGCATATTAAACTCGGAGCCAGAGTGTGTTATTATTGTATTTTGCACCGTGCGCAAGACATTTGCAAGATGGCAATGCATGTCTGATTTACCGATCTGAACCACATATTAAAGTTGTGGTTTTGAAAGAGTGAAGATGGCTCTTGTGCTCAAGACACATTCTTTGGGAGTAATTTGCAATAAATTGCTCCAAGCTTGTGGAAAAAAATAATGCCAAGAGATTGCTCATACTTTTGTATTCACCTTGGTAATCGTAGAGTTATTCAACTTTTATGCAGACCTACTTTTAAACAAAAGGTTGCCACTGACAACAACAAACCTGGCTGAAGCTTACCAGACATATTAACAAACTAATTGCTAAAATAACAAGTTTTACAATCAGGCCTGCTTACAATCTATTTTGACAAGGAAGAAGTTTCAACAGGGTTGTAAATTAGCTTATTATTAACTCCTTGAGTGCCAAGCTCGCATTTTTGCGAGTTACAATATAGACAAATGCCATAGAGAATTAAATCCCTGGCACTCCTAGTGTTAATGCGCAGTTTGTATTTAAATGATGCGTACCAACGTACCATAAGAAGAGTCTGATACATGAAGAAACTGGTTCATTATGCTGGGCCGGTGTTGTGCCCTCACCCCCTGGTTACTAGAGTCTTATCCCCTTCACGCTATGTTTCTTATTGTCTCCCACACTTTCCGTATCATTTCCTTGCAAGCGAATAAAAATGTTTCCAGAGAAATATCACAGATAAGCGCTCATAAAAAAAAAAAAATAGAGAGAATTCAATATTCCTATATCAAATGTCCATAAAGCATAGACAATAACATAACATAAGTGCTACTTCAAAAATGGCATTCCAGGATATAATTTTTAGGCTTGTTTATAAACCAGACAGTTATTTTAATAACAAGGTCTACATTAAATGTCTACAAAGATAATTACAAGCCACCATATGTGTATAAGGCTGGGTGGGGGGGGGGGGGGGGGGGGGGGGGGGGGGGCTACAGGGTCTGTAGCCCCCTAAGAGTTTTGAAAAGGGCAATGTTTGGGCGAAAGGCACATACAATTTGGGAAAAAACATGTCATTTTGGGGGCAAATGGCACCTACAAATTTGGGCAAAGCATGTATAAACGTTCATGCAAAGGGCACCTCATATCAAAACATGTCAATTTGAAGCAAATTATCCTAAATTTAAAAAACAAATCATTTCATGTTTGGGTAGCTCAGTATTCAGAGAGAAGAAATTGTTTCTTTTCTTGTCAGGTTAAAAGGGAAGAAAGACGTTTGGGCAAAATAGACCTATGCAAGCCCCCTCCCCCTGCTTCCAAGTGCCTGTATGCCAAAGCAATGAGCAGAAATCAATGAGAAGCCCAATATATACACGTATTTTAGAAAACTAATTTCGAATTCGTGACAGGCATGAACAAGGAAAACAGTGGGATGAAATTGCACAGTACCGTATTTGCTGGTGTATTAACCGCACCTTTAAAAAAAATTAAAATTTGCAAAATAGGGGGTGCGGTTAATACACGGGTGCGGTTTATAGCGTATTAACCACACTTTTTTCAATTTTTTTTTTTTGTTAATGTTTATACACATGTGCGGTTTATACACCGGCAAATACGGTATGTGTTTTGCCTTGAGTTGTATCTCGTGACCAAGCTTAATAATAGCCCGTTTCTGCAGAGCTTAAAAACTGTAGTACACTATAAACATGTTGTCTATTTTTATCCTTATTTTAAAACATATTGCCTAGTTCTAGAATATAATTAGTAGCATGGTTTGCATTATATCCAGGCACGTCAAACGATGTCACATAAATACAATGTACATGATCGGTAACATGAAACACAAATGCGGGACGATCTCCCTGCACTTTTACATCGATTAACCACTAATTAAGTTATTGCTGCTGAGGCTCGGTGTGAAAGATTTGATCAAGGTCAAGGCTTTTACACAAAATATCACCGAGCAAAAACGGAACACAGCTAGATTATAAAATTACCTATTTTTGGAAATAATATCCACAGATCCTAAATCCTTTAACCCATTATCTACTAAATTGTGTACTTCCCAAGGAGATACATGTATGCATGTAGGCAAATTTGAGTAAATTAATATTGAGGTATCAATCTTCAAATACGTGTAGTTACACAAATTCTGAATAAATATATCATTTTAATATAAATAATTTTAATAATAAATAATTTAATATATAAACATGTTGGCAGAGGCATAATTAAAAGCACTTGGTAGAAAATGCAAGGATGTAGAAAGTGCAAGGATGCAGTTGGGGCAGTTAACATTCATGTGATGTGCCACCTGCAAAATTCTTTCATGAATCATGTCAATAAAGTCACATGGCAGCATTTGAACAGCCCAGACATTCAATGGTCTTGAATGTTAGACACATACTGACATGAGACTAACGCCCACTGCACACTACACTATCGGACCCAGGGCTCCACACTTACATTTTTTGTCAGTGGCCCGGTCGGGCCAGGAAAATGATTTCTTCCCCTTTTCTGGTGGCCCAATCAAACCTGATCAAACCAGTGATTATAAATGAAGCATGACATGGAAGAAAACAAGATTTTAAAATTTTGTCAATGTCGGGTTTACAATCTTCTTGCCTGATCGGGCCACCAAAATATGACTTTTTACATTTTTGCTGGCCCAAAGTGCAATTTTACTGGCCCCGGGCCAGCGGGCCACTGCGAGTGTCGAGCCCTGACTATCCAATCCGAACAACTAACTGAGGATCTGAACTATAATGCATGCTTTGAATATGCATGTCTTGCTTTTGTTCAGATACACAATTTTGTTTACGGATCGGAACGGGATTATGTATATAGTTTGCCGTGTGATTTAGAGTCAATTTTCCCAAAAGTTCAGTGGTTGCCGACCCAACCCATTTTCAACCCACTTATATTTCAAAAACATTAGACTTTGTCCTATATTAAAATGTAATCCATGTTATTGTTCATTATTTGTTCACCCTAAATGTAAACTAGATTAAGAAAATACTGCTGAAAACTGCTTAATATAAACTAAAACAAGGATTGATTTTAATATTCACTTCCAGATTTTGCAATCCCCATTGAGCTAATACAGGACCAACAAGGTCCAGGTAAGTTAATAACTTGGGTTAATAAATAATTATGCTTTATTACGATTTGCAAGATGGTTTACGATCGATCGCTTGAACAACACCATTCATTGGTGTTAAAAATACAAATAGAGCCTTGGCAAGAACACAGAATTTCATCTAAGAAACACTTTATAATAGACAGATAGGGTCACAGGCGTAAATGTCACATGCAAATTGTTATCCAAGGTTCTAACACAAAACGCTCACCCCTATAGTGTTTACAGACGTAAATGTCAGTTGTTATCCAAGGACCCATCACGATCTAGTCTGTTCCTGCCTGAGCCAGTGGTGCAGCAAGGCAAGGTTGAGTTCAGGAATGGGGAGGGGTGTGTGGAGGGGGCTGATTTAAATAGGAGCAAAGATCCCTCTGAAAGGGAAGCTAGTCTCAACAAAATATCTCAGCTTTTACTTTTATTTCATTCTATGACTTGGATCCTGTCAAACCCAGTGGTGCGGTAAACTTAAATGCAGGAAAGGGTAGGGGGGGGGGGGGGGGGGGTTGAGTGGAGGTGTTCATATCTAGGAGCAAAGATCCCTCTGAAATAGGGAGCCAGTCTCAAAACCATATCTCTACTTCTCCATTCCTTTTACTTCTATTATTGATTCTCATCCTGCCAGTGCCAGTGGTAGTGGCATAGCTTTGTTAGACCCATCATGGGGGGTGGGGGCCTACTCAATGGCGAAGAATCCATAAGATTCCAATAAAAAAGGAAGCTAGAGTCGAAAAAACATGAATCAAATTTCTTTTATTTCTATCTGGCAAATAATTCTGATGCTGTCAGTGCCAGTTGTGCAGCTACAAATAATGTAGGTTCAGCTCAGAAAGGAGGAGAGGGGTGAGGGGTAATAAGACTAAGCTTGAGCAAAGATTCCTATGAAAAAGGAAGCTATAGTCTCAAAATCATCTTTATTTTGTATTTCTTACATTTCTATCTAGCTACCGACTCTGATCCAGTGGCATGGCCAGGTTCAACCAAGAGAAGGGGATGCAAATAGGAGGAAAAGGGTCCTCATGGAGTAGGAAGCTTATCTCAAAATCCAAGAGAGGGGGTAGGCAGATAGACTGTAAGGATTCCCTTATGAAAGGTAACCATCACTCTCAAAATCTAAATTCAATTTTTTTTTTTTTATTTGATAAGGGCCCGAAACTTATTTTTCGTACACCATTTTCTAGCCACTTGTTCTTGCACCAACACAGTCAGTTTAGAGCGAGTGATAGTCAAGTTGACACGTGATAGTAAAGTTGACGCACATAGTATTTCAGGGAATTAGGTCGCCTTAAAGAGACAGCCCCTGTGTATGTTTTCACTGCATGATAGTGATTGCAGGGCATGTGAATTTTAAACCAGGCAGTCGCCTCAAAGTCAAAAGACAGACAGCTAGCATGTGATAATTATATTTATCCTGAAATTTTAGCAAGAGGATTAAAAAGTGCATCCTAAAAATAACACTTATTCAACCTCGCATAAATTATACTTTTGCACACATCCTGTAATAAATTCAAATGACATCATACTGCGTGAGAAAATGTATGTTTGTGTACATGTTTTTTGTTTTGGTTATGATGTGTTTGTTTTAGAAGACTTTGAGGCTATATAAGCATGGTTGAGTAATAATCTAAGTATCTCTGAGACCGAACAAAAATCTAAAAAGATACAGTTAACATAATCTTACAAAAAAGGATGATTCTAACCTTTATCTTATCAGGTAACATCTAATGCTATTTTCTTTGATACATGCTTTTATTTTGAGCCTGAAAACAAGGCACAACCTTACAATGTTATACAAAGTATATGTTTTACACCTTGATAATTGTCACAAAACTTGTTGTTTTACCAAGTCACTAGAAATCATTCATAAACGTATGAATGTACTGATATTTTACCTTCCATTCAACAGTTTTGGACTTTGTCCTTTTACAATGTTATAAAGTATCTTAACCCCTTCACTACGGTAACCGGGTGACCTGCGTACAAAGTCTTCGGGGATTTCAGAATCTTGTAGGGAACGGGTCAAATGTAAGATGTCTTCAACTAGGCTATCTCTTTAAAAAACCTCAGTTTTTATGAAGGAAATTGCCAATAACTTTTTTAGTTTGCATCTATAGGGAACATCTTAACTACTATCCTGGAGCTATTACTCTGGGATCTAGATATAGATGGAGAATGCATTTTACAGCGAAATAAAGTTTTCAATGGGTTAAGGTCCAATGTAAAAGGTTTCTGTCAACTTTTATTCAAAAATGCAATGTGTGAAGCAGCTGCAATATATGGCATTCATGTACACCAATTGCAGCATCCTTTCTCCCAAAATGACTTGATACTTTCTAATATGTGAAATCTTTAACTCACTGCCTATGGGAAACTGGTGGGTCCTATATATTAACTCTTTGGGGATTACCAAGTCTAGAATGGAACAGGTTGATTAATAGTTTCAGTGCTTGACCACATTTGCCAATGTGTGATGAAGACAAACACTATGCATGAGGTTCATTTGAAATTCAAATAAAATATATTTTGAACTAAAAATATCTCTCTCATTAAGAACATTATTCCCAAAAGTGCAACCACTTTTTATATTGATTGCGTAATTTAAATATCAAGAGTAATTAACGGAAAATGCCCATTAAAATTTGAATCATCACAATTTATATACTTTATTAAATTTTCCCGCTTAAATACATGAGCTCTAGAGAATCTATAAACATACACATCCTACAAAATCTTGTGCCAACAAATTTTCGAGGTATTTCTCTGCCTTGATCTTCAAGATTAAAGACAGGTCTGTTACTCATTTCACGGTCTATTTATGCAGCCATTTTGTGCAGCGTAAAAAGAAAGATGAAGAGTCTATAACTCCAGGCTGTAATTAATATCCTCCTCCAAGCTGAGTAGAATTGAGTCACGTTTCCTGACAGCCAACCCGCCCGTCAGGCCGCTAATCCTGCGATCACAAGTTTAATAGGGAGTTCTGCGAGTAGTGCTCTCTCATTTCATGTGTGGCGCCCTCTACTGATGTAATCAGAACAACTCTGACATCCAAATTCATGATTTTATTAATTTTAACTTGCTAGAATTTCCGATCTAACATAGACACAGTTCCACATTCAATATAAGAAGCGTTAACCACCAATTGTTTTCTCTCTCCTATCTTGCCCACTCCCAGTAAAAAGAGAAAATACAGAAGCTTAGGGCGATTTAGCCCCGCAATGCCGAAACTGTTCCCCAAAATCATACAACACTTTTCACAATTTCAGTGAACCAGTACTCATATTTATCACATTTCATGCGACAATCACATCTTTGCCAACTTCTACAAAAAACAACGAATGTCTAAATTCATTAACGATGAATTTCAAAACTCAAAAGTTTAAGTGTGAATTTAAGTTGATTCATTATTTTTTTAAATACTGATATGAAGTATGCTTACCTGTATTAAAAGATGGCTTCCACAGTCTGGCTATCAATATACGTGCACCCTATTCCTTGGACTTGGAGTACTGGTATGAATGTGCAGTCAGCTGGTCAATGTATTACTGTCTCTAAGATAAACCTACTGCACTGGCACAGGCACGGATATTGAAGTTGCGCACTGTCCCTGTAAATAAAACGATAACAAGGGATACAAAGAGGCTGTAAGAAAATAACTAATTGTCATTCAATTGTTTTCTCTAGAAAAGTTGATTTAATTAACCTTGGGTTAGTGCCCGGCTTATATAGGTTCTGACTAATCGAGCAATGAAAAGGGTTTCATGGGAAATGTCCCCCATTCAAGAGTCTTCGTGGCTCAATGGTTGAGCACCGGTCTAGCAATCCGGAGGTCTCGGGTTCGATTCCCGGCGAAGCCTATTATTCTTTGCTCATTTTCAATCATTTAAAATATTTCTAGTCAGTTTCCTTTATATGTTTGAATTCAATTTTTTTATAACGCTCTTCAAAGAAACATTTCACATCAATGACATGGCAAGGGCTAGCCAAGGCAAGAGGTGAAGTCAAGATGCAGTCCCCCGAAATGCCAAAAAAGAGCCCCCTGGCAAAATGTGAGGGGGGGAGGGGGAGAGAACTACATGTAGATGCCTTTCAGAGTCCAGACCAATCACATTTCATTGCTATTACACATCCAGAGTAGTGCCCTTTCAAAAAGTTTGCCACAACATCATTCCCACAAAACACGCCGTTTGAAAGAGTGCAAAGAAATTTACCAAAGAGAAACAGTGATGAAACTGCATAATCAGAAGAAGTGCTCCATCTTATTAAATGGTGCATCAATATCACTGACTCCATATTCCAATCAGTCAAAAGTCTCCAGCCAGCCTGACCAATGAACATTGTATCACAGCTCCACTACCAGCAGATCAAATGTGAGGATCATAACTTCTAAAAAGTGCTGCTTGCAAAAAATATTAATTGATGTGACACCAGTTACAGTCAGACTGAAAAGAAGGGGGAAAACAAATTATTTCATGGAATTAAGCTCAAGTCCGAATGGCAAACACTAATTGTACTATTTATCATCATTCATTAAATAATAATTCTATAGATCTGTTTTTCAATGGTGTTACACAAGTTAGTATGAAAGTTGTTGTGTGAAAGTCTGAAAAGTTAATATTAAATTAAAAGGATATGATTGTTTTAGAACTCCCCATGGGGGTTCAGTTTGTGGGCAAACATCCAGGATGAACACAAGTTCCTCTTTAAAAGATCCATTACTTATCTACAACAGACCAGAATACCCCACTCAACTCAAGACATTGAGTCAGTGAATCTTTAAAAACAACAGAAGGACCACCACGAAAATAACAACACATGCAATAATGTTTCAGTACCGTTATTCGATATTGAATTCATATCCAACATTTTACAAGGGGTTTTGTAATAAACAATGCAATTAATCACCCAAACTAACATAACTTAATTTAGGCCTTATATTCCGTAATGTGCCCATCATTTGCGAGTTCATAAGCTCTTTACACACGTATGTTAGGAGACAATAGAACGAGTAGTTACGTACGTCCTAGACAATAGACTAGACTCTTCTTCTGCAGAGACTCATGAACACATAATTCAGTATGATGAGTTTTCAAATGATATAATTTTTCTGGAAACCTAATTATCTTAACTTTTTGATGGAATGTACTTCTAAAACTTCAAAAACTATTGTCTCATATTAATTAGAAAGTTACCTTTTAGGTGTTGGATCCCTTTAAATAGGGGTCAACATCCTTTTCTCCTCATGACGGGGAAGGTCAATGACAGGGCAAAAATCTCAAGAGAAAGTCAAGACAAATAAATTTAGCTCGCTGAGAGTAGAACAAAGATCTATACTTCAATGTCAAGTGAATCTTTCAATGGAAAGAGCGCCAGCTTCTAGTTCAATGTCAGAAGAAGTTTAGTCAGCTTGGGCGGATAGATTGAGGGGGGGGCACATAAATTATTGGGGGGCACACCTTATGTATTTCTTTGATTTTTCAACAACAAAAATGTCCTCCAAATTACCACCACCACCACCACCACCACCACCACCACCACCACCACCACCACCACCACCTTAGCTACACCACTGAGTGTAGTGTCAGAGAGAAATATGCCTTTAAATTATAATTTGTAGTATATCTTTTCCTGGGTCAAGATACACATACAAATTTTAAAAACATGATCATAATCAATAGCAAAAGTCTTGGCACGGACGGACGTATTATACATTAAAGGGACTTAGTAACATTGTCCAAATCCTCAAAATAAAATTTTTATTCTAGCGGTTCCCTTATACCTTGTTGTATTCGTATTAACAATAAAATCACGGGACAGGTTTCAGTTTTTCAAATTTCCCTTTCGTTACAAAGATATGTATGATTGAAGTATTCAGATAAGAAAAACTCTGGGCGAGTTTTTCTTCCGTGGCCATACAAATTGAGTGCAGTGAGTTACTGAATATCACTTTGCATTTTCGCTCATTACTTGGCCATACAATGTCCATTTGACTTGAACATTTTCACACAATACCCTGTGGACATATGAGATAACAACAATATACATTGTATCAACCATTCATCACTTTTTGCACATGTCAACAAAGTTACTAGATCCCTTTAAACTCTACACACACCCACTTGCTTTCTTGCCCGGGGCAATTTATTTAGGACAAAATTATTATGAAAATAATTTTGAATTTTACTGGATATTTTATGTTAATAAAATTCAAAAAAATTGTTCGAAGTTTTTTTCCATTGTCAATCCCTAATTTCTTCAAAATGTTCTTTGCAAATATTGCACATTTAGTGTTCTTTGCCAAAAGTAACGTTTGATTTTAGCAAGGTATATATTTTTGTAGAGCCATTATAACAAATATATTGAATCAGGTAGCCATCTACTTGCAAGTTATAATCCATTGATTGCCTACAGGAATCAGGTGGGCCCTTGTGTTGGGAGTTGAACATGGGTATTACAAACTCTAGTAGGGAACAGGTTAAGAATTGTTTGCTTGAACTACAAGGTCTGTATCACCTAGTTTGGCAAAAACAGCGGTTTGTATACTTTGCATTTCAAACTTGATGAAAGAAAAACATTTTGGTTACCGTACATGCAATGGAACTTGAAGGGGTAGTACAGTTTTGGTAAAGCTGAGCTTTAGTAAACAAAACCTGCACAATAACATTAAAAACTAATCGTTATAACTCCACCATGCTTGAAAGGTATAGAAAATTACAAACGACTAAGTAAAAAACATGTTATCATTCAAAAAGAGCCATTAAAACACAAGAGGGTGCTCTCTGAAAAAAGCATTGGTTTCAACCATTTTCATACAAAATTATGCATGTGATGTTTTGTTGAAATAACATTAAATAGAGAGATCATCAACAACTAATTCAAAACCTCTTTTGAAAATTTTTGAAAAAGTGTAAGCATTTTTTGATTTATAAAAAAAATCATCAAATAAATCTGGGCCCCAGATTTATTCCGATCGAATATATTTATTGATATTTCAGGCGTATCTGAACCGATTTTGATAAAATAAAGTTTATTCTGCCATTAAAGTTGTATGCTCTTTCAAATTTTACACTTAGTTTTCCAATATCTCACACAAAACCCTCTATACCAAAACTGAACTACCCCTTTAAATTAAAATCAAAATTTAGCAAGAAAACAAACTCTAGAGCAGAAATGTCCCACTACTCAGTTTTCCTCTACCTTGTATTTCTTTAACTCACCTTTTTAACCAGAACTTTAATATCCCTTTAATGTCAAGGGTGATTATAAATCTTAAAAAATGACAAGGTTGTAGCTTGTGGAACAAGTTCAATAAGTCACTAAATTAAACCGATTTTAAATTCACTAAAAGTAGGAAAAAACAGCAACCTTCATGAGGACTCTTTTAAGAGACTAGTTTAACATTATAATAGGTTATACATTTCTTTTTTTTCTGTATGGGTCCCAAGGAGATCATAGAAAATCATGTTGTGTCAAGGGCGATTATAAATTTGGGATATGACAAGGTAGAAGCTTGTGGAACAAGTTCAAAAAGTTAGTAAATTTTCATTGGGCTTAAATCTATTGCAAATTCACTACAACTAGATTAAAACAAAAACCTTCACGAGGACCCTTTAAGAAATTATGCAGCATATGTTAGTATCTGTATGAGTGCCCAGAAGAAATTACAAAAAAACATGTTGCTTCATCAATGATCAATGTCAAGGGTGATTATAAATCTGGGATATGACAAGGTAGTCTCTTGCGGAATAAGTTCAAGAAGTCACTAAATTTTCATGGGGCTTAAATTTATTTTAAATTCACTATTAGTAGGTTAAAACAACAACCTTTTTTAGGTCTCTTTAAGAAAGTATACTGGTACAGCATAGATCTGTACATGAAGGTTACCGTATTTGTCGGTGTATTAACCGCTCCGGTGTATTAACCGCACCCCCTAAAAAAAAAAAATAAAAAATAAATAAAAAAAAAAAAAGTGCATTTAATATGGTCGTGTATTAACCGCACCCCTTTTTTTTTTTTTTTTTTTTTGAAAAAAGGTGCGGGTAATACACCGACAAATACGGTACACATTTTGTGGGTTTTTCCTGCATGAATGCCAAGGATAATTATCCACAACATGACATGTGGTGGCTAGTGGTCTTGTGGGAAGTTCAGGGGGGGGGGGGGGTATCAAAGTCAAACTTTCAGTATACAGGGTGGCCCAGAAATAACGGAACGGGGTACTTGCCATACTAAAGACTCATGATGCTTGCCATACTGCATCGAGTAACGATCAACCGTGCGCCATTGTGAGTGTGCGTTCAGCAGTGTATAGAGAAGAAGGGGTACTAACAATGGCACACGCATTGAACGTTACTAGTTGCTATGACGGGCATCATGTGTCTTCATTATAGCAAGCACCCCGTTCCGTTATTTCTGGGCCACCCTGTATAGTGTAAAACAACGAAGGGAAGAAACAGGGAAAATGTTAATATTTATTTTTCGGTGGCTACTTTTCCAGTTTGCCTGGCTGCCTGCATGATTCTGAAAATAACACTCTCAAATTTGTTTTGCATTGAATCTAGATGCAAATTTATGGGGGCTCTGAGGGGCATTTCAGGGCGAATTCACGCTGAGCCCCTGTATATTTCTTCACTGGGAACATAATATCAAACTTTGGTTGCTTCTCAACAGTGAGCATACCAAGCTTTCCTGCAGTTTTGATAGCACTCCTAAATTCATTGCCCCTTTAATAATAAGATAAATTTACAGCGGCTCTTTTAATCTCATCAAAGGCTCTCAGAACTGTTAATTGCGTCTTTTTCTCTTTTTTTTTTTTTTTTTTTTTTTGGAGGGGGGGGGAGGGGGGGGGGGTAAATTTCACAGAGCCTTGCCCCCGGCAACAAAGCATTCTGGTAAGATATTCTCATTACCACATGATGTCACGAACATCAACATTGGCAAGGGTTATTACATGTAGTTTGGAGATGACAAGGCAGTGGGTTGTGGAACAAGTTCAAAGGGTATCAAACTTTCAGGACTAACAAACACTTAGGGGCCATCTAAAAAGTATGTACGCACTTTAGGGGGGCAGGGGGGGGGGGGTTCACGCCGATGCGTACGGTGTGCGTACAGGGGGGGGGGGGTCCCACCATTAGCGTACGCAAAAAAGCGTACACAGTCTTTGTGTCACAACGGCAGTTGGAGTCATATTTCTATGGTCAGTACCCGGGCTCATAATGAACCTGTCCCTACTAGATTTTGCAATCCCCATATCTAGAGTGAATACTAGACCCATCAGGTTCCAGTTGGGTTGTACTCTTCCATTGAAACAGAGGAGATACACAAACAAAAAAGTGTTTGAAAACTGCGCATGTACTTGAGCACTGGAACTCATCCGAAAAATTTGCGTATGTGCGTACGCGGGGGGGGGGGAGGGGGGTTGAACCACATGCGTCCGGGGTGCGTACAGGGGGGGAGGGGGGTAAATTTCGGACCAAAATGTGCATACGTACTTTGTAGATGGCCCCTTAAAGGCGTCTATTAAATTTGTTGACAATGTGCAGAGTCTGTTTCAATTGACCAACTCACTAGCATCTCTAGTGGTTCTTTCATGCCTGGTTGTTTTCCTCTTAAGTAGTCGAAGAACGTAACACCAGCATTGGTTTTGCAAAATATTGTTTTTTAAATCGATATTTATGATTTAATTTGACAAAATTCCTGGGGATCATTTCAACTGTATAAAAACCCAGTTAGCAATTTATGTCACTCTGCATTTTCACTCATTACTCTGCCATATCACATCAATTCAATATGGAAGTTTCACACATCACCCAGCGGACAGATCAGATCGAAGAAATACACATTGTATCAACCTTATTCATTGTTTGCATTTAAAACAACATATAATGTAGTTTAAATATTGGATCCCTTTAAATCTCAGGACTCAGTAACATGGGCTTGTGGTAACATATATATCTACAATTCAATGACCTTTGAATTCTTGGTGCTGGGTGGGTTAATAGCAGTATCCACTCAAACTTTCACTACGAACACAGAGCTTTGAGCTTTACGTACATGCAAGAGCAATAGGAACTCTGAATCTCCTAAAGAGATCAACAGCTGGGGGGTGACCAAATATTTTCATATCGCTGATGCACTGTGGATGCTGTGAGCATCACAATGGGTTGTACTTTTCTCTTGAAATCTACCATAACAGGTGCTTGAGGTTCACCATGACCACAGTGGTCAAAAGTGACTGATTTAGTATGTCATATGATAAGCACATGTATGTATGTACATGTACATGACCAATATCAAGTTAGTTTCAAGTCTACATGTAGGATGGAAGGGCATCAACAGCTTTTCATAAGTGGGGGGGGGGGGGGGGGGGGGGGGACATAAGAGGGAGCGAAGCGACCAAGCAGGGGAGGGTGTGGATTTGTTTAGCAATAATGTACAAATACAATTCTGCGATTGGGTGCATACCTGAGAAACTTCACATTATATGGAGTGTAGCTCTATGGAATCAAACATACATAATAATTAAGGCTGAGTCGGTTCGGTCGATCACACCGGTTACCGACCGTTTCAATCGGGACCCGGTTTCGTTATATCGGTAACGGTGCCCCGAAAAAAATAAATAAATAAATAAAATGTTAAAAAAGAAATTAAGATTATCACTTAATGTAGCGGAATTCAAGTAAAAACGGGGCAATTGATATATTTACTTTAAAGAGTGGTTATTTTCGAGAAATTCTTGGTTCGTTACTTCGTTTGACAGTCAGAAATTGAACAGGAAGCGCAAAATTGCTAGTCATTTGAACGATATTGTTGGCGGATGTGCACACAAAGTTAGTCTGATACTCCAGGGGAGTTGTCTGATGGATCTTCGTATGATCCAGCTGATGAGCCAGTGCATTCAAAAAGTGGCTCAAAATACGTATTTTGGTCATTTGCAACATTTTAAAATGTTTTGATATTCTACTTTCATGGCGTTTGATAGCTGAACAGAAACAAAAATGAGCCCCAAAACAATGAAAACAATTACGCAAAATATCGATAAAAAACGGCTACATGTATGGCAGATGAATTAACATAGCTCCGTCGCGGAAGGATCTCGTGTAAGAAAAAAGACCCGTAACCTGCACGCAAAGTATACGAGCGATATGCATGAAACAGCGGCTCAAAGTTTCTGTTTCTGTGAAACGTGTGGCGTAATGCTGAACCAACGATCGATTTCTTATACTATAGGTCCAATTTACTTCGGAAAAAATACTTTTCTTGCAAAACTGAGTTAATTCTGGATAGTCTGTAACTATTTTCCCGTAAAGATTGATATGTAAATTCATAAAAGCCTCAGTATTTGTTATGTTATTTGCATATAAAAAGAGCAATATAAGCCCCAAACAGTGCATTTTTGCCGATGCTTGCACGATTGCGTGATTTTACCCGTCCGAGTTTCGACGGTAAAAATTTATCGGGATACCGGTTCCCGACCGGTAAAAGTTTATCGGGACCCGGTTCCGAATATATCCGACATGACTCAGGCTTAATAATAATGTGATATGAAAAACTGAGGGGGACAATCCCCTCAACTTTCAAATGTGGGGGGGGGGGGGGGGGGGGTGCGCCTGTTGATGCCCATGGTGGGATGGCATGCAAAGGGAGTTCAACCATTTTTGTTTATTTGGTACACAGAAGTAAAAACATTGTCAAGGTGTGCCATTTTTGAAATCTGGAAGGGTTATCATATTTTCAATATCCACTCCCCCCCCCCCCATCTTTACCCTACCCCTTTTGCATTCGTACACTACTGGATACAGGTAGTTCCATCACTTTGCTGCTTCCTGATATAGGCGTACCGAGGGGGTGTTTGGGGTGTTCAAACACCCCCCTTAGCAAAAAATGTACTGTTTTAGGTATTCATACACACCCTACTACGCCACTGAATGAAGCTAAAACACCTTGAAAAATCCTGGGTACGACTAGATGCTTCATACTATATATGACGTCAGCTTTCAGCATCTGCCTAGACTTGAGTCATGAATAGCCCTTTTCGCATCAAGGTCCTGCAACTTGTGCGATTAAATTGTTCCATACAAATAATAATTCAAGAAGAAAGATAAAAGTCCTACAGAATCATCTGGTCAAGTGAGAAATTTCAATAATAGGTAGCTTGGTCACTCTGCTAGTGCTTCAAGTCTTTACGGCTAAAACTCCAATCATTAAATATTAAACAGGCCTACCCTGCAGTTTAAAATAAATACAATAAATAAATAAATAAAAAACATTTAATATAACTCTAGATGACCTTAGCTTACCTTTGCTTACTATTTGAGACGGACTCATTTGAAATAGAGGTCCTAAACTTTGAATTGTTCCATATAATTAATCATTTGTACTATGACTTCTGACTTGCTGAATTCACCATGAATTCTGTAATTACCTGTACTCCAATGAGATCATCTGAGATGTGACCTCATGCCATAGGCATACATGTAGGCACATGTACACTTGAGTCATAGAGTACAGTATTTTCATCAATGATTCTAATGTGTAATCTTCTAATCTGTGCTACCCTGGGGATATCAACAGCTATTTATGCTACCCTGGGGATATCTGAACCCCAGCCAGTTCAGCCATCAGCTATGTGTGCTACCATAGGGCTGTTTTGATAGCTTGTGGCTTAATGGCCAATATGTAATATAAATGTGAACAGGACACGAGCTTGGAAACATATACCGCGCAGGGTGTTTCACAAAGATTTTAAAGGGACTTAGTAACATTGTCCAAATCCTCAAAACTTACTTGGAACTCTAGTGGTACTCTCATACCTTGTCATATATTCCAATAAAAGCATGGGACAGGTTTCAGTTTTTCAAATTTCCCTTTCGTTAAAAAGATATCTACGATTGAAGTGTTCAGATATTAAATTATCCACTGGACCATCAAAACCGTGTACAAAGTGAGTGCAATGAGTTAGTGAATATCACTTTGCATTTTTGCTCATTAGTCATTACTCGGCCATATAACGTCCGTTTAACTTGAAATTTGGACATATCAGATAACAACAATATATTTTGTATCAACCAATCATAACTAATTGCACATCAATAAAGTTACGTACTAGATCCCTAAGTTACAGGTTTTCTAAGCGCAAGTATGATTACCCATGGTCATCAGGTACAGTTCAAACCCACACAATGATATTGTGTACTTTCTCTTCTCAACTCTCCGAGGAGCATACTAGCCATATGCTGCCAATGGCGCGAAGGCTAATTGACACAGACCATGGTACCCATTTATACACCTGGGTAGAGAGCGGCAGCCCCATATTCTAGGGGTGGATCACATCTACACTGTAAGATGGTTCTGTATATACATACAGTAACCATTTACCTTACACTAGTGCTAATCGCGGTCGAAGTAACTTTTACGTTTTTTCTCTCTCACATACCTTCTCTTTCTCACTTCTTTTGCACTCCATCAATACATGAATGTATTGTGCCACTTTTTTATTATTTGTTATTATATAAATGCGAATACAATACGTTCTGCTATACTCACCAAATCTGCATTTTCAGCGGTAAAATGTTGTGGGTCCGGCTTCCTTCGGGAATTGGCAGGAAATGGCCGCGTACACACGCCACCTATGGCTGGCTATGGCATAACATATCGCGCGGTACGGTAGCTCTATATCGATATCATGTAAACATGAAAGTTCGTTTACTAGTCTTTTACAAAGCGTACTTGAATGTATGTTGGTAGCAGAGCGTGATGACAGGCTTCACATAATTACGGCGTTAATAGTCAACGTCTTGATGGAAGATCAACATCCGATCTCGAATGGTCAACACTCGAAGAGACCAGCGTCACGTAACTAACATCGCCAGGCAATGCATTGTCTCGCATGTACGTAATTGTGGCGTAGAGAGCGCACTCTGACTCGGACCAGAAAAATACTGAGTCGCCATTATAACACAGGAAGCATGCTAGAAAGAGGCTTGATACGTTGATGTATCTTCGAAAATGGGCTAATTTCTACCTTTTTGCCAATATTTTCCCAAATTAAAGTGCCATCAGGAGTAAAATGGTGAGTTAATGCGTTCAACATGTTTCTTAGAGTATGAATGTGAAGCATAATTTTCATGCTTTGGTTGTGTTAAGTTAACATAATTTTCGGAAGATGTAGTGCATGGTTCCCTTACGTTCATACCACGTAAGTGAATGGCAATGAGTGTATGTGTGGGGTGGATAGAGAGCAGCGATTGTGGGTTAGTTGTCTTGCTAAAGGACAAGGGGAGTGGTCTGGGTTCGAATGCGGGAGCTCACGATCGAAAAGTTCCCGCTCTACCAATCTTGCATGCCGCATGCACCACGTCCAACAAACAGCACGCCTGCAAGTCAAGGGGCATATATGCTTGGAAACCATGGGCGTCAGCAGGCCACTACTTTGTTAAATTTATATTGGTTTTGAAGGCACAAACGTTTTCAACGTGACTTAAATCAGATCTGAGATATAAGACAATTTTCTGTCAACCTGAGGTAAAGAATTTAATGATATTAATCCCTGATGGAAAATGAAGTTCCATGCTTCGATAAATCCTAGCTACTACATGTACGCACACAAATATATGAATACCTGGGAAATACTTGAAGCAGATCCTCCAACATTTATTTACATTGTCATTGTGTACTCTAGCATTCAGAATAAACATCACTTTTGCTTGCAAACATCACATTTTTGGCAAAAATAGACCTGTGCAATATTTACTGTACATTGAATTCGATTTCAGTTTGAAGACCATCAATCTGGTCAAATGATTTGACACTAAATCGATGTGACTAGATCACGACATCCTTGTATGTGCATTTTTTACACTCCCTTTAGAGCATTCAAGTCATCCCCAGCCCTGTCGATGTTTCAACAATTACCATTACACACATCATTCGTCAAAAACTCATTGCCACATGAGAATGCTTTAGTTGAAGTTGAATTGTATATAGTATACGCATGAAGAATTTACACAAAGCCAAAGAAATACAGTTATATCAATATTATTGAACAACCATTTGCATCACAATCGTGCATATACTACATACTTAATTTAATTCCCACACACCTTGCATGATATGAGCCAATATGATAACAAAACTAGAAGGCCGACAAAGTCAGCATACCCACGCCTCCCATTAGCCCTGTTCTACCCCTTCGTCGGCCTCAACCCTGTTTTGCTTACCGATGCATCCTAAAAACATAGTGATCAACCGTTGAACAGAACGAGTGTATGAACTGTATGTTTATCTTACGTTGCTGAGAGTTGATGCACAGACGTACGTTGTATCGCATACAGCAGGCTAACCAGCGCGTTTTAGGCACGATTTGGTGAAAATGCCTAGGCCAGGGTGTAGGCCGCTTGCTTGCGGCGCGGCAGCCCCATGGCGAGGCAGTGTACAAAATTATTGACAACTAGATGTATTCAATATGTAAAAATGAACATCTGTTCATCTTCACATTAGTGTCGGGTCAATAATAATTATTAAATAAATAAATGTATTTTTCGGAAACTTACCAATTTCTTGGCGCTTCAAAGTTCAGATCAGCGTGTTGCAATTCAATTCCGTTCCGTATTAATTAACCCGGAATCGAAAGTACCGTACCATAACATATGGTACCGTGCGCGCGATCGCGATGCACACCTGGACTAAACTTGTTAGTTGCTGCTCGATTGGATTCAGCGAGGTTACCGTACCGCGCCTATAACGTGCAGATATTATTTAGGCACACACGTGCATTAAATACATACTCAAACTTCAAGGTTCCACAGAATTTGCAGGGGTCAACCAATCATCACCAAAATCTAATCGATTCTTCCATGTCACTATCCAAACATTCCCTGAAAATTTGGTGCAAATCCGTTCACCCGTTCTCTAGTTATCTTGTACACAAACAAACAAACAAACAAAAAAAAAAAAAAAAAAACAGACAAACAAACAAACATACGGAACCCTTTACATAACCCCCTGCCGATTTCATCGGCGTGGGTAACTAGAAGGCCGACAAAGTCAGCATACCCACGCCTCCCATTAGCCCTGTTCTACCCCTTCGTCGGCCTCAACCCTGTTTTGCTTACCGATGCATCCTAAAAACATAGTGATCAACCGTTGAACAGAACGAGTGTATGAACTGTATGTTTATCTTAAGCGTATAAGTTTAAATTGCATGTAAATTGTCCACTTGAGAGGATCATCACCATTGTTCTGGTCATTGGGCCAGGATGTGTGCATTAATGCCATTAATTAATAATTATTAAATAAATAAATGTATTTTTCGGAAACTTACCAATTTCTTGGCGCTTCAAAGTTCAGATCAGCGTGTTGCAATTCAATTCCGTTCCGTATTAATTAACCCGGAATCGAAAGTACCGTACCATAACATATGGTACCGTGCGCGCGATCGCGATGCACACCTGGACTAAACTTGTTAGTTGCTGCTCGATTGGATTCAGCGAGGTTACCGTACCGCGCCTATAACGTGCAGATATTATTTAGGCACACACGTGCATTAAATACATACTCAAACTTCAAGGTTCCACAGAATTTGCAGGGGTCAACCAATCATCACCAAAATCTAATCGATTCTTCCATGTCACTATCCAAACATTCCCTGAAAATTTGGTGCAAATCCGTTCACCCGTTCTCTAGTTATCTTGTACACAAACAAACAAACAAACAAAAAAAAAAAAAAAAAAACAGACAAACAAACAAACATACGGAACCCTTTACATAACCCCCTGCCGATTTCATCGGCGTGGGTAATAATACCCCGATTGACTCACCCACTCCAAGTCAATAGAGTATAGACGCTCGTATGTCCAGATGTCACTCAGTCTTCTAAAGAAGGCAGCACAGACCTATAGAATTGCAATCAGAGGTGTTTAACACACATTCATGAGGTTGTTGTAGTATTCCATTGTCATAGTAATTGTAATCAACTGATTTGGGTAGATTGCACACCAGCACAGAAGTCTCGTCAATAAAATACCAGCCTCACAATTTAGTCACAAAACCGTTTTCCCGATGCTCCAATGCCAAATTGGCACCGACAACGCAAATTCCAAAGCCACGAAGCCACACAACTATGCACGCTTTTGTAGCTAGCGCTGCATTGTTTACCTCTGTTACACGGGATCCACGCGTAGCATAGCGTATGGGTGTGTACGTGTACCCCCAAATGGTTTCACACCGTTTCAGATGGTAATTTTCTTACCCCCAATCCTTTCTATCGTGCATTTAACAGTTACCCTACTCACGCTCCAGTGAGGAACACACCTTTCTTCATTCTTGTCATTCTTTCTTTCGTATCACTCCCATTTTTCAAAGGGGGGGGGGGGGGGTTATGTAACAGAGGCATTGGGACAAGGTATGTATTTATTGCAAGAGGGCATGTTGGGGAATAATATTTATACCCGACCAAAGAACCCATCAAACTCCTCCTGAAATAAATGTATTGCTGAAGGACATCAATTGGTTTTCAACTTTCTAGACTCTATCCCATGATAATGATTTTGAGTCAGGCACCCATAGATAGATAAATAGTCGATAGATAGATAGATAGATAGATAGATAGATAGATAGATAGATAGATAGATAGATAGATAGATAGATAGATAGATAGATAGATAGATAGATAGATAGATAGATAGATAGATAGATAGATAGATAGATAGATAGATAGATAGATAGATAGATAGATAGATAGATAGATAGATAGATAGATATAGACATAAATAAATATATATCTAGACAGATAGATAGATCGATAGATAGATACATAGATATACAATATTAGATACATCTATCTATGTATATATATAGACAGACAGATAAATAGATGTGGAACTACACATGGGAGGAAGCATGGCGTTGCGAACCCTTTTTCTTTCATCAATCACACCATAGTACTAACCATGATCACATTCTCGAATGTATCATTTCCACATAAAGGGGAGGGAAGTTCCCCTTTACGCGCTCCTGGGGATGCGACCAATAAATGTACAATGGGGTACATGCACGTGGTAGGTGGTACTGGTAGCTCATGCACAAGAGCAAACGGTGCTATTTGCAACTCACGCGTTGTGCTCACTGCATGCAGCGCTCGAGCCTGGGGGAGGTAGAATAGTCAGCAGGTGGAAGTTCAGACCCAACACCCGACCAAACTTGAGCTGAAAATATTATTCTACACGAAGAAGAGGTTATACAGAGGTAACTATGTATGCTTCTAAAGTTCTAGATGTAAAGAGGGAATATTTCTTAATATTATAATAAGTTTGAAAGGGAAAAGAAGAATTGAAAGACAATTGTCAATTGATTGTAGTTCCTCCACAAAACAATGCCAATGGTGACTGCATGCATACATGTGCTTGGGTTGTGCTCTATGCATGGATAGTACTAGGAGAAGGATCGTCAACTCTATAATCCCCTGCCCCAGGCAAACCCAAGTCGTAAAACTCACTGCGAGCTCGACCACGCTTCAAACGATATGCCGCCAAGCGAAACATTGGGACACTTGCGTTACACGATATCCCCGCTCGTAAAACCGAGGCCGTCAGCTTCCTCATATCTTCCATCCGTGGCACCGCCAAAAAGCGTTCTAGCGCATGATAAGAATGAAGTGATGTAAAAATGAATATGACATCAACCACGTCTGGCTTAAATATCTCGTCATACAAACTGTATGGAGCAATGTCAACATAACACACGGGTAGCTGACAACGGTACCTACGTGCACGTGTAAAAATGGTCCGCATTGGATAATACATTACAAAGTTAGCTTTGTGCGAATCGAGGAATCTATGAATTGACATGCCTGCCTTTCCAATAATTTTGCCTAACTTTCCGGTTTTCGCCGGAAATACATATATATACGGATCAAAAGAGTAGAAAATTACCTTTATTTTGATAGTAGTCTGAATCGTGCGTTCCGATGCGTTCTCTTCAAATTTTAACTTCAGTTTGGTGTTTTGGTCATTCTTCTTGACCGAAAGTTACGATTCACCGGAACCGCAAACTTCATTTCTACAGCCCCACCGTGGTGTTTAGTATTTCTTATTCAGTAATTTTCGCACCTTTTATCCTTGTTTATTTGCATTTATAACAATAACATGAGCGAAAAGTAAAATAAAGATGATATAAACTGATTGATAGATAGATAGATAGATAAATAAATATAATATAAAGATTGATAGATAGATAGATATATCGATATATATAGATAGATCTAGAGCGAAATATAAGGTTAGAATAAGGGGATGGCAAGTTAAAGAAAGATATGAAAATCGATAGATAGATAGATAGATAGATAGATAGATAGATAGATAGATAGATAGATAGATAGATAGATAGATAAATAAATAGATATATAATGGCAATATCGTGTATTAGGCCCCACCACTGCTACACTGTATACACTTATGTAGCCAATAAATCTAACTTATAGCCACTAAATCTGACCTATAGCCACTAAATCTGACCTATAGCCACTAATCTGACCTATAGCCACCAAATTAGGGTTAGGGTTGGGGTTAGGGTTAGGGTTTAGGGTTAGGGTTAGGTTATGTTAGTGTATACAGTATAGCAGTGGTGGGGCCTAATACACGATTATGCCTATATAATTATATAGATAGATAATTATATAGATAGAGAGATAGAGATGGAGATATAAATATAGATAGATAGATAGATAGATAGATAGATAGATAGATAGATAGGTAGATGGATGGATGGATGGATGGATGGATAGATATATAGATGGATGGATGGATGGATGGATGGATGGATGGATGGATGGATGGATGGATGGATGGATGGATGGATGGATGGATGGATGGATGGATGGATGGATGGATGGATGGATGGATGGATGGATGGATGGATGGATGGATGGATGGATGGATGGATGGATGGATGGATGGATGGATGGATGGATGGATGGATGGATGGATGGATGGATGGATGGATGGATGGATGGATGGATGGATGGATGGATGGATGGATGGATGGATGGATGGATGGATGGATGGATGGATAGATAGATCGATCTAGAGCGAAATATAAGGTGAATGATATAATGATAATAAGAACCAAACCAGGCAAGGATAATCGCAAAATTGCATGTTTGTCCATGGTTTGTCTTTTCAATCTTGGACATTTTTGCCATGATTACAATCCCACAATGCAATTCCCGCGCCTATCGTCTGCTACTGCACATGCGTACTTTCGAATCCGGCCGCCCCAGCAAGCTGACCGATGTCAGAAGAGAAGTGATTTACGAGCGAAAGTTTCGGCATCGATATCTGGACTCCCGCTGCGAAGCTCTCGCGGTGCATAGGATAGTTCCTCTGTTCTTTATAGAGTTTACGATCCTTCTACTAGTACTATCCATGCTCTATGTTATTATTGGTTCTACTCAACACTAACCTAACCAGGTGGCGCACGTCACATTGAGCATAATGTCCCTAACATTGTTGGTTAGATTTATGAGCCATTTTCTGGGCCGCCTAGGAGCTTCGGTATAGAGGGCGCTACACAAAATATTTTTTTGTGAGATAATGATGAACTGAGTGTCAAATTCGAAAGAGCATACAATTTTAATGACAGAATAAACTTTATTTGTTCAAAATTGGTTCAGAAACCGCTGAAATATCCATAAACAGAGCCATTTGTCATAATTGTGATGCCCCACAAATATTCAATCATTTTGAACCAGCCGTTAACAAAATCTAAAAAATGCTTTCTCTTTTCAAAAATTTACAAAAGAGGTTTTTAAATAGTAGTTGATTATCTCTCTATCTAATCACTATTTCAACAAAACATCACAGGTACAATATTTTATTTTACATGGTTGAAACCATTGAGATTTTAGAGAGCGCCCTCTTAAGTTTGTATGACTCTTTTTGAATGATAACAGGCTTTTTACTTAGTCGTTTGTAATTATGTATTCCTTTCTAGCATGGTGGAGTTATGTAATGTAATGGTGCAGGTTTTGGTTACTAAAATTCAGTTTGACCAAAACTGTACTTTCTTTACCTAAACTCAACTTTCCCATTAAGTCGGGGCGGGGTTTGGTATGAAAGTGCCAGATTTATTGATCTAGGATAGTTATAGTCTTTGTAATTGTATTTTTAGTTTTGCACATGGGGGGGGGGGGGGGGGGGAGGGGGAATGTCCGTCACCAAAAATGTTAGAGACAGAGACTCACAAGTTTGATCAGAAAAGAGTAGTATTTGAATTAGTAAAAAGTTTACTCATAAAATGAAATTTTCGGCCTGTTTAGGGCCACCAGAAAAGGGGAAGAAATTATTTTACTGGCCCGACCGGGTATATGCATGTGAACAATCTTCTTGAGCCCATGAGCGCTTGGAAGGAATGCTCCCCAGGGAGTGGAGATTGTGCTCACAATGTGTGCTGGTTTGCAATGCATTGTATCCTATGACCGGGGTAATAATTATTTTGCAAAGCACTATGAAACATTTATGTATTTAGCACTAGTATATAAGAAACTGTTTATTTATTTCTTTACCTGTAGATGACAACAACTACAACACAAGCCATGTAGATGAACAAGTGTTAGTTATATTAGCCAAGTCAATCCTTTCTGGGGCCAAAGCTGGCTATCTGTTTGGGCCGCGTAAAGCCTTTTGTCAGGGCTGTATATTTACACACGCTTGTCGAGCGGTTTGAAAGGTGTTTTAGGCCAATCTCTCGTCGCACGGAGATTGTGTATTATAAAAAATGACCAAGGTGAAAGTTCATCTACACAAAAAAAGAGGTAAAAAAACATACGAGGAATACAAATCCAAAATGTTACAATTGTATACAAAATATGTACAAAAGTACTATAAACTGAAGAAGTCATTACTCATTAGAAAGGCTGTATAATATTAAAACTGCATATGACCCCAGTTAAACAGCGACATTCAAATAGGTAAACATCTAGAATGAAGTATGCCCCTGGGATCTTTCAAATTTATCTTTTCACTGCATTACTGTAGTTTTAGACTTTTTTGATGCATCATTAATATTTGTAAATGGCTAATCATATATGATTATATAACCCTCGAAATTAACTTTTTTTGTTGGTGTCCCGGTCGGGCCAGTAGAATTAGTATTTTTCCAAATTTGGTGGCCCGAAACCAAAATCTACTGGCCCGAAAAAAAATAAGGAAAAACAAAAGTAAAATTAATACATTAACCATATTGATAGTTTCAGGCCTACTAGGCAATACTTTTTTTCATTCCCCTTTGTTTCATTGTAAGATGAATTAAATAAACATGAATTAGGATGAATGTGTGTGTTTCATGTCTTTTTATTCATTGTCTTGAACATCAACAAATCACAGCGCTACACACGAGTGACAATTACACTTCAACTTTGGAATGCTTAAATACCACTAGTCTAGCACTCATCAACATACATTTTCTCACGTAAAAAATGAGTGGTTAGTACAAAAATTGCACATTTATTGGGTAGTTGTATGAATATTCATGAGTAACATATATTTATGATGCTCATTAGATATGCAAAATATGCAAATAACTGAAATTACTTTTTAATATGAAATTTTTGTTTACAACAACTGGTTAGAAAATGAGTATGGCTGCTCAAGAATGTATGAGTATTCATCAGCAGCAGTATTACTATTACTTGCTCAATTTACTTGAAACTTTTTAACTAACTAATATTTTGTATGTGAGAAAAGGGTATAACTTGCTGAATGCTACATTTAAAAGCAAGCTCTTGTCATGCCATAGACAAAACTAAACATGACTACTGGGTATCTGCACCAAAAGAATTTTTTTTTTTTTTTTTTTTTTTGCTGGCCCAGTCGGGCCACCAAATTTTTTTTTTACTGGCCCGGCGGCAATTTTTAGTGGCCCCGGGCCATCGGGCCTATGCTAATTTCGAGGGTTGGATTATATATATATTTGAATATCTCTCCTTCATCTTCAGATGGCATCAACTACAGCTATGTCACAAGACTTTGAGATCAGAACACAGTGGGATGGAGCGCCGATCTCGCACACCCCCGTCAAACTTTCCCTATCCAAGTGTCTTGATGTCGGTGGTGGAGTGAGAATAGAAGTTGTGGCACCTTTTCACGATGACCCACCCCCTCCCGGTCCCTCTGGCAAGCCGCAGACAGGGTTGTGGGATTATGAAGGTATATTAAATCTTAACCCGTTCACTACGAGATTTGAAATCCCCATAGACTTTGTACATAGCCCACCCGGTTCCTGTCAGCAACGGGTTAAGTAGGACTACGAAAAATTATATAATTCATGGAAAATATACTTTCTGTCTCCATGTTATTCCGTCAGAAAGCTAAAGAAATTTTCAACCGAGAATGAACGAGGTATGCTTATCACAAAACCATAGAAATGCACTTGAATGAGCATTACGTAAGGTGCTCAATAGAGCGGACCTTTCATTAAATACCAAACAGAAATGGCACATTTTAGGGAGATCAAACATTTCTATTTAAATACATTTTATAACATTTTCTTGGATCTAGAAAAGACTAGTTAGCCCCATGTTCAAAGGGGGAGAAAAAAACTAGGGATTGTGGTAGCAGACTATAAACATTGGCCTGAATTCTCATCCATGGCTCAACTTAAGCCTGGCCTAAAAAGACAAAGACTACTTGTAACCAGTTAACCCACTTTGCACCACAGTAGACCTCATTGCTATGGTCCCCTGAGATATTCTAATGGTTTTCTTTCATCATCCATTTTATCCCCCAGTTCTGATTATAAGCATCAGGACAATGGACCCTTTGAAATTCAGTCATAGTATAACGGTCACCAGCAATACAGTGTCCAGGATGATCCAGGACGCAATTTGGCTGATGACTGAATTTCAAAATGGCTCATTGTCCTGATGCTTATAATCAGAACTCAAGGGATTGACTTGATAATGAAAGGAAACCATGAGAATAGCAACTACACAATAGGTCTGCTGGTGCAAAGTGTTACCGGTAGTCTTTGTTGTTTTAGGCTGGGCGCAAGTTGAGCCACTGATGAGAATTCGGGCCATTGATTTTTACAATCTTGCATAGACCGAGCCTGTGGATTTTTAAGTCTAGTTTGTGAATTATTATCAATGATTTGATTAACTTTTGACAAATAATATTGATGTTACATTAGATCGCAGCCCAGTATCTGATTGTCTTCTGTATTAATAAAGTTCCTTTTGTAGGCTTCTAGACTTATATATTCTGTACCCTTTTCTCTTCATTGTTTTTGTCCTAGTTGTGGAAGCATTTTTCTTGGGAGCAGACGACGAGTATCTTGAAGTGGAGCTTTGTCCGTAAGTTTCATCACATTTACCTCTCCTTGGCCCTATTGCAGAAAGAGATATAATCCAAATTGTAAGTTACAGTCAGAAAATTTGTGCATTTCAACCAATGAGATTTGTGCATTTGGAACACATGATCTGACTTGCAATTAATTGTAACTTACAATCGATTGTATCTCTTTTTGCAACAGGGCCATGATGTAACATTCCTATCAGAAATCATGTATGCAACATTGCAATTTGTTTAGACTTCCAGTGATCAAGGCAGCTAAGTTGGTTCCCATGTAGAGTACTTTAGAGTGACATCACATCTATTCGCTTTAATGGGTATCTGATTTTAAAATGTCAGGGAATCCATAAAATATTACCTAGCAGTTGCTAAGAACGCAGTCATCGTGCTCCAACCCGCCATCGAAAGCCCACAATAAAGAACCATTACTATATAACAATAAAAGAATGTGACATCACTACTTTGGCACTCTCAACTAAACAGGTTCACATAGACTCACAACTTTTACATCTCTCTTCAAAGGTCACACAGAATGACATGATGCTATGTTGTTGCTAGGCAATGGATTTGAACTTGCATGTACATCATACATGTATATATAGATTTGCAAGTTACAGGCATTGGTCACAAACTAATCTACCACAATGTCTCAAGTCACATGACACACTACCGACATATGACATTTGTTTTAGTCAGGTGACATGAGTCAAGGCAGCTGTAGTCAGCCAGGTGACAGTTGGTTGCAGACAGTTGCTGGCAGCACCCCCTTACCTGCCTGTGTAAAGGGGCCTCATAGCCGGTCTGTAAAATCCTGTCTGGCACCATGTATAATGCCTTTAATCTGTCAAGATCAAATGTTGTACATGAAAACAAAGTTTGGCAAAAGTCTGGTATTATATACCTGTCTGTTTAGCCCCCACAAGAACTTAATTCTAGCTCGGTTTGTAGAGCAGCGGTCTAACAATTCGGAGGTCTCAAATTCAATATCCAGGGAAGCCCAGTTTTCTTAGCCCATTTTTATTCATATTAAAAATAATTTGTTTAAGTTATGGTACATCACATCAAATATTCTTTCTTAGAACTTAGGAGAGTGGTGGTCATCTGAAGGACCTACACGTCACTCAATGAAACATGCTAACTAAAACATTATGCAATGATTGGATCCTTCTCGAGACTACTACTGTTATATGAAAATATATTCAACTATTTTATAATATAACTTTTGAAAAATATTGTTAGTGCTGTAATTAAAAGGATAACTGTTTGTAGCGTATCCGCTATCGTCTCGGGTCAAAACCATAATTATGTTTATAATAAAATAAAGCTGAATGTAGGTCAACCGATAACTGCCAATTTGTTCTTGCGATGGGTTATCATTTTTAGAAATAATGGGAATTATACTGCAGCATGAATAATAATACTCCTTAACACACCCACCTCTTTAAGACTTCAGAAAAGCAAACAAGTGGGCACGAATGTAGTCCTAGTTCGTGAATGGCCCAGTCTAATTGATGCACTTTCTTCAGGAAGTGCAGTTGTTTATAATACATGTCATATAATCCCACATAGTGACAGTTCAAACCAAGAAATGTAGTGAAGGGGCTTTGCAGTTCCCATGTCAAACTAATGCTCTTTTCACTCAAAGTAAACTTCTTTTTTTTATCCATTGAAAACTTTTTCTTTTTGGGGGGTACTACATGTATGAAATGCATTCTCCATAAACACATTCGTGGCTAGCCCCGAACGGGTTAACCCATTGCCTACATGAACCTGGGTGGATATTGTATTAATGCCTTTGTCTATGGGCATTGCAAAATCTAGTTGGGAACGGGTTAATAGGAATACCTGTCTTATTCTACCGCTTGTCTAAAGCTTAATAGGAATGGACCAGTTGTTGTAAATTGATCTGTCAAACTGATAAACCATTTCCTGCAACTGTTATGCATTCTTGTCCAATCCTATCAGCTTGTCCCAGACTTGGAGACTTGGAAGGTAGACTGCAGCTACTGGAAGTCCTGAGCGCAGATCTAGTTTATAAACTAGTTGACTCAATCTACATGTATGTTCTCCCCTTTCATGAAAACTGATGCATGTACTGGGCATTTGGAGACCTAAAATATGTTAGAAATCTATAGGCATCAACTTGTGAAGGAATTCTTTTGTTATGGGGATTGCCCTGTTGTCCCCCCCCCCCCCCCTGATTAACCTGTTCTCTACTAGCTTCTGCAATTCCTATAGAGGACCCACACAGGACCCACCAAGTTCCTGTTGGCAATGGGTTCAACAGCATAATAACACAAGATGTTCTAAATAATAATTGTTTACAAATTAATGTAAGAGTATTTGCTATTATATCTCTGATCCGCTTGTTTCAATAACCAATTCAGTTTTAAGTGATATATTTAGTTCTCATAGTGCGCGCCTCAAGGCTGTGATTATATTTGCAAGATGGGATTAGACCCATCTTTCACCTCGTTAATTAGAGAAATCCTGAATGCGTTCCCAAATGAATTAGAAATTTGTGTCCCCCCTTATCCTAGCCTCCTAGCTTGTGGGCGTAGGATGTGATATTTACCCATTCCCTTCGAGATTCTGAAATATCCATAGACTTTGTACATAGCCCACCCAGTTCCCATAAACGACGGGTTAAGCAGGGCTCGACACAAGCAATTGCCCGGGGCAAGTAAAAATTGATGTGTGACATGTAAAATTTCATAAATTGTCTAGTTTGCTTGCCCCCTCGCCTCTGGCAACTGAATAATTGTTCACCTACAAGTAATTTCAATCTTGTGTAGAAGTAAGAGGGCAAGTAATTTTTCTATTGGGGCAAGTAAAATATAAGCATTTAGTATGATTTTACTTGCCCAAATGGGCCAGTACAGAAAAAAAGTTAGTTAGGAGGCTTGTATTATGTATACATTAGTATGCGGTAATGTACATGATATCCCAAGCATCTACAGTCTACTCGTGCATAAAAACATGCATAGTTTTCAAACATGTCTGTGCACATGTTACAGAGAGGAAATTGATTGGAGTCTGGCTTGAATGACATGACTGTATTGATCCACAATGTTTGCTATGTCACTTTCTCTCAGTTTTTAAAAATATAGGCTATTGCACTGCATGTAATTTCTTACTCTGATTTCTTCTTTTTTTCTCCATCGATTTTGTGAATTTATTTTATTACATATTCTACTTAAGTCTAGACTTGAGCGTTGATAATGGATTATTGATATCGGTGTCTTATATTCTTTTACATGTAGCTCAATACATCTCCCAATATAAACAGATTTTCTTTTTTGTTTGTTGCTCATTCGCAGGCATGGTCAGCACTTGGTTCTCCTTCTACATGGCGTCAGGAATATTAGCAAGGTAACCGAGGGTGTGTTTTACACTTCATTATTAAAACCAACGTACACAATGCGTGAAAGTGACAGCATGATATTAGTCATAATAATAGACCCGTTTGCTAACCACTTATGTGGTTGTGTTCATTGCTCGATGGTCTATAGACAAGCCACATGTATGTATTCATTGAACCTCTTCCTAAATGAATGCTATTCAAGACTTAGAATTCACATTGCATGCATAAGTTGTTGACATGTCGGCAAACCTCTGGCAAGCTATCGGGTTGCCAGGAACAACTGTTGTTAATGAAATAATCATACAATCTTGATTTTAAGGGAACCATTCTATTACAAATAATGCATTGTGGACAGCATCTGAGACTATTTTCTCCATGGATACTGTAACCAAGATGCATGTATCTCCGGCTGAGGGTGTCACACAAATATGAATATATCACTTATTAACTTTTTATAGTTTGCTGTCACCTATTTTACTTGTGCCTGTGCTATAATTATCTAATTGGTCGAGGGATATTTTATATTATTGGTTTTACAACTGTTAGTGAAATAGTAAAGTTACCTGATCCGCTCAATAGCTGAATTTATTAACAAAATGTTGCTCTGTCCTGTATAATATGTAGGCATGATAGTGAGCTTGAAAACATATCCTAATAAAATGAATACAAATCTAAGTGAATTGAAACTTCCCTATAAACCACCTTGTTATTTATCCCTCTATGTTCAACACCACCCCTATGCTCCTAGCAGCAAAAATGTATTTATAATACTTGCTTTTGGGGCCTACATTGCATGATATCACTGTAGACGGGTCACTCCATGAGGAAAGGGTTTTGAATGGGTTTCTGCAGTGTGAGGATTACTAAGCATCCACCTGCCTGCAAGCTCACTAGTTTTTAAAGACTCGTACGTGCATAGTCCTAAATAATGAGCTCCATGTACATATAAAATGCTTAGATGAGAGAACTGTCTCGCTATTCTCAAGTTAAGAAAATTATTTGTTTAATTACGTAAAATCATAAATGTTAGAATGAGATGAATAAACATTTCTTTTCATTCTGAAAGTAAAGGAACTTTTAATCATAAATAAACAGATCCTCATAGATTTATGTAAAGAGTAAGAAAATAATCTTGTAACAAATTTGTTTACACTCCAGAATAACAACCTTTTTATTATTTTCAACATGCAAAATCAAACTGAAATGAAACTTCACTCACCACTTTAATTGTAAAGCCTCCCTCCAGATTTCAACACCACCACTAAGCTTGGAGCAACACAAAAATTGATTGAAATATCATCAGCTTTTCGTGCCTATCAACGCGTGATATCACGGTAGTCCGAGTTACTCCATTAGGAGAAGGGCTTGAGTGGGTTCCTATGCGGATTACTCGGGATTCACCTGCCTGTGTGCTCGTGCTATAGGCTCGTAGACACGTTCTAGGTGGGATAGGGCTCTGTGCGAGCATTGTAGAGTGGAGAAGGGGTGATTCGCTAGCGGTGAATCATCCGCGGCATGTTGAGGCAAATGAAACACAGGAAGAAGAATCCCCCTGGAAATGCGAGGCAGCCCTTTTTTTTTAAACTCTGGATTGCTTTTTGCTATGCTCACTCCTTTATGCTTTATTCCTCTTTTACTCTGTTTCTGTTATTCCTTTAAAGGGGTAGTTTAGTTTTGGTAGAGAGGGCGCTGCACATCACAATTTTTTTGTGAGCTAATGAAAAACTGAGTGTCGAATTTGAGAGAACATGCAATTTTAGTAGCAGAATAAACTTTATTTGGTCAAAATCGACCCAGAAACGGCTGAAATATTAATAAATATATCCGATCTTATAATTATTTGGGGCCCAAATAATTAGATGATTTTTTGAAAAAAATAAAAAAATACTTGCACTTTTTCAAAAAATTTCAAAAGCGTTTCTTAAATAGTTGTTGATGATCTCTCTATTCAATCATTATATCAATAAAACATCACATGCATAATTTTGTATGAAAAATGGTTGAAACCAATGCCTATTTAAAAAGCGCCCTCTTGTGTTTAAATGGCTCTTTTTGAATGATAACAGGCTTTTTACTTAGTCATTTGTAATTTTGTATACCTTTCGAGCATGGTGGAGTTATAACTATTAGTTTATAATGTTACTGTGCAGGTTTTGGCTACTAAAGTTCAGCCTTACCAAAACTAAACTACCCCTTTAATATATATATTTTTTGTTATGTATTCTTTGCTTTATTTCTCTGTTTCTCTGCATTATCTATGCTTTATTTCTCTTTTGCTGTCTTCTTTATGCTTTATTCACACATTGCCTTAAATAAGGCATATAGATACCAATCAACATTGTACATCATTAAAACTCCTGTGGTTGGCTAGAATGTATGAAATGCATCATTTTGTATTTTATGTTATTTACCCATTCAGGGCTGGGTATGGAAATATTCAGGCTGGAGTCTTTTTTGAAAATACATTTTATTTTGAAGTCTTGAACCTGAAAGGGATAATAAGTTCGCTCCCCCCCCCCCCCCCCCTTAAACCGTCTTATCGCTCCTTTTTTCTTTGGACCTCCCATGTCACCTTTCCTGCCATTTTGTGGTTTTCCTCTGCGCATCTTTAATGACGTTCTTTTGGGTTTGCACATTCTTGTTTCAATCTTTTTATCCCTTTGTGAAACCCTTTTTTCTCTTCTTTCCTGTGCCCCTGAACCTCTACTGCTATCTTCCCTTGAATTTTGTGGTTTTCCTTTTTGGCTGTATTTTTATCCTGGCCTTAACTTTCTGATTTCCTACCCCAAATTAAGATGTAATAAACATACGGACATCCACTCTCATACCCACAAAGGCACCCACGCATGTACCCATGTTGTGCAGCCAGGTTGAAAATCATAAGATTGTGGGCTGATCGAGTTAAGAATTTCAGGCTTATATTAAATAAATAAAAAGAATTATGTATTCTTCCATGTTATTAAGACTCATCCTTATTACAATTGGGTTTCCAAAAATTGATGTGAGATTTTGAATAGTACATTGTCAACTACTGAAATGTAATTTGGGGGCCAGTAAGTTATTGTTGTAAACAGGCCACCAAAAATGTAGAAGAATTTTTTTGACTGGCTAGACCGGGCAACTATAGCCCCAAAAATGTTAGTGTTAAATCTTTATGGTAGAATTATGTACCAAGTATTAAGCTAGCTAGAACCCCTTTAAATAAGGCATGAAGGCAATTCCAAGCAAAGCGTCAGTGTATGCAATCCCTTTGCCGTTTGAATCCTGCAGATATTTATATGGCTACTGCAACATCTCAATACTTAAAATGATAATGGGATCAAAAGGGTTAATTTGTTGGTAACACTGACATTTTGTCCATGCTTGCTCGGAATTGCCCATCGGTATTTTATGTGCATGTGTGTAGAAACTGGACATGAAACAGACAGACTCATCCATGCTTGCCTGCTTTCGAGGTTACCAGAAGAACTGATTACATTTTATGCAATGTCATCAATTTGAATGTTTAAAACTTCATTAAATCGATGAATGAGCTTGTGTGGGTAATTTGTTGCTATGGGGCAATTCCAAGGTAACAGCGTGACGGTCGGAGGGTGTTTCTCACAATGAAAGTCTAAATAACTCACAAAATAAAAATGTCCAGTACCAAATTTTGATATGCATCTGTTACCACTATCCTACCAATTATTTATAATAGGAAAGAAAATCAAAATTCCCACTAAATTATGAATTATGAATATCAATATCTGCGGTAACAGCGTGACGGCAAAAAGACATGGGTTTCTTACATGGTAAGAAACTAAGCAAACTCTGTGAACTACAGGAACATTTTGCAATTTCGTCACATTGATTCTTTGTACTAGACATCAAGCTAGAACATCCAAAAAAAAATGTAGAAAAAATCCAATGTTCATAGTAAATATGATATCATAAACGTATCTGTGCACGGTAACAGCGTGACGGTAACAGCGTGACCTCTGAATTGTACATGTTATATGTATGGGAGATATTGATGAGATGAATAAGATTATATAATTTTGATGTAGTCATCCAGAATCTTTACAGAACTAGATGAATGGGTAATATAACCCAGATGCTCTGAAATGATGGTTCGCATGACACAAATTTGCAGCCTAGCGCCCTCTATTGATCAAAAAATGTTTTTGGACATAACTGAAATTCTTATTTTTTTAAGAATTTAGTTTGTGGAACCATCAAATATCAAAACCAAAATACATACTTAATTGCAACAATGAAATATTAGACCTTTGACATCTGACCTTTGACCTTATTTCTCAAATTAGCATACAACTGTTTAATTTTATGTCGGCACAGTGCATATCTACAAGTGATTTGTTTCATCTAACATGATTTCAATGTCAGTAAGCTTTTGTGTTTGAATTGGTAATTATCCGAGTGACCTTTGACCTGTGCTCCAAACATTTTCATAGAATTTTCTTTTACCTACAGTACTCTTTCTAACATTAATTCTGGCATTTTTTTGTGAGATAAAAAATAAACTACAATAATTTGACCTGTTGACCTTTGACCCCATGACCAAATTCTATAATCAGGTCATCTACTTCACTGAACGCATTCCAGTATTAATTATCATGTCATCCTTCAAGGATTCTTGAAATATCTTGAGAATAATATATATTTTTTTTTGCATATTAATTAGCTATGTGACCTTTGACCTTTGACCTCATGGCCCCAAAATGTATCAGATAATCCGTACCTCTGAATACATGTCTTGTACAAAGTTTGAACAGAATCCATCCAACGATTCTTGAGATATTGCAAAAAAAAGAACACTAATTATGTATGCACATACAGAAAGACGGACATACAACCCCTACACATTTATGACTCGGGTAACTTTGTGATGGAAACATTATCAACTGACCCTATTCATATAATCAAAGCATGAGCAATGCCCGAGCATACCTTAAAAAAACATATTTCATTATTTAATTTTGTCTAGTGTATTATATCAATGGAAATCAAGTAGGTTGCGTCACGCTGTTACCCAAAAAGTAACAGCGTGACCAAATTGATATTGCTTAGATTAATAAGTGGTAAAAGATAATGCTGCTATTTAGCATCCATAATATAGCCCTATGGGCGAATGAAGAAGAAACAAAAAATGATTTTATTCCCATTCATATTTTTCCAGAAATATTAAAAATACCTGTTTTTAGGGTAACAGCGTGACATATTGATGACTATAAATGAAACAGTTACTGAAGCAGAACAAAGAGCGAAAATGCCGAAATAGATATTTATCTGATAAATTGAAGTAATGTTCTTACCAACACTGAAAGAAAATGTTATGAAAACCTATTTTTGCAGCTCTTTTAAGCTTAATATTTACAAGCATATTTTGTGAAAATAATTGAAAATTAATTTATGCTAATTAATTCCTATGAAATAATAGTTTACGCAAAAAAATTTTTTGAACAAAATGCATTTCTGAATAGTTTAATCTTTTAGCTTTAATTTGATACCAAATATGTTATGATTCGACGAGTTTGAAAAATGGGTGCTTATGTCAATGTTTGCTTGGAATTGCCCTATGACAATTTGCATAACAAATATTTCAGCAATGTATGAAGTAGATGATTGGATAATTGACGTTGGGACCGGTAGATATTTATTTTTATTTTTTGGCACTCTAGACGGGACAGGAATTAATGTATTAATTCCTACCAGATACTCCACAATTTCCACAGCTGTCCGTTAATCCTGTCGGTACCAAGTCATGCATATGTAGCATTCGGTCAGTATATAGTCAACCACGTCTTAGTGGCCACCCGTCTACAGCAGGCAACCTACCTATAGTGGCCACTTCAAGTGACCCCCTGCAGAGAATTGTTATAGAACCTGTCTAAAGAGGTCAACCGTCTACAGTGGCCACTTGCCTTGTTTCCCGTGGGTGGTCACTATATGCAGACTACATATTGTGGTCTATTATGGTAATGCAAGGGTTAAACGGCACTGTGATATCTTATTTGACAGCTGTTACCCCTCTGCCCTTCCTCTTCCTTACCAACCCCCTTCCTTGTGACCCTATTAAACTCCCTCTCCCCCTCCTCCCCACCCCCACCCCACCCTCACATCAAGGAGGAGTCATAAATTTAATGCTTTTATGCTGTCATAAATTATTTTGACAGAGCTAGACAATTATGATAATTATGACTGTTCAAATTTGAAGACAATTAGGAAATACAACACAACGAACATAGAAGGTTTACTTGTACGTTATTCATGAGCATGTTATCAAAGGCTCTTAACAAATGATACTCATCTTTGTCTGCGAGGATGGCAGTATTAGCATATTCCCACTAAGTGATGGGCCTAAATTCATAAACTTAGGAAGCTTAGTCTCGTCCTTAGTAATTCTAGTTGGCAACTAATAAAGGAACAGCTTTTGAGTACTTATTAAAAATGTACATGTATGTGTATTTTTAAAAGCAGTGTATACATTCAGAAGCAGATTTAGGTTATAATAGTGCCAATGTACATGTAAATGCTCCACCTTTGCCGTACAATCTGATCTGATCAAGAATCTGCAAAATCCAAATTACAGGGCTGTTCGATCTGAAATTTTATGTGGGCGTTACATTCATCCTCATCCGTCTACTGGAAGCTGTACAGACGATTTGTAAAAGGCGGACACTCCATTCAAGACTGGTCCAAAACAATTCTTGGGCTAGGGTTTATTGCGAATGTGCGTTATATACAAAATGAAATGATGTTTATCTTGTATCATATCATAAAAATGCCATTGGAAATGCATATCATGGTTCCATTGACCAGTACTCACAGGGTTAACCTGCACCGTGATATATCTCATAGGACAGATGCTACCCTTCTGCCCTCCTCTTCCCCTTGCCTACTCTTTCATTTCCTCTGCCAGTGGTGTAGCTATATGGGGTGCAAGGGGTTGTAGGCAGGGTAGGAAATACATGGGGCTGAGGGCTAATTTTCAAAATAGCCCCCTGAAATCAGTAGGTAGCCCCTAAAATTACTATAGGATATTATGTCAAATATTTTGTAATAGCCAGCAGATTGAAAAAGTAGCCCCATAAAATGAAAAATGATTTATTTCCTTGGACTTGTAGGCAGCTCTTTACCAGTGTTATAGCTAAGTTTGGGTATTTGGAGAGGGGATATTGGCACCCCCCCCCCCCCCCCCCATGGGCCAAAAATAAAGAATTGTATAACATTTTCCCATCTGCCGGCCAGTGGTGTAACCAAGTGGTGATAAATGGGGCAAATGATGCCCACACCCTACGGAGCCAAAAGTAAAGAAATTTGTAGAAAACGGCTTCCTTTTCTCCTGCAAGTGGAGTGGTGTAGCTCTGTAGCTCGGAGCGTTGACAAGGGTGTGGTGTGCTGTTGGCACCCATCCATCCTGATAATATGGGATAAAACTAAAGAAGTTATTGCGGATAATGTAGATAACAATATCCCTTCTGCCAGTGAAGGGGTGCAATGGAAGTCCCCTCTGGGTCCCCCCCCCCCCCCCCTGGAGGCTGTGGAGCAATTCAAATAGAGAGATAAGTTCTTGAAATTAACACAGGGCCACTAAAAGTTAGATTTGGGGCCACCAAATGTCTTTGGTCCTAAATTCAACTGGCCCGATTGGGAAAGCAAATACATGTATTTATCAGAATTTGTTATGTGTTTCTTTGTTTGGGGGGGGGGGGCACCAGATTTGGAACTCTGGGACGCTAGAATTTGAAGGGGAAAAAATGATTTTACTTGCCTGACTCTGACACAAGGCCAAAAAGATAATTTCTTGTATCTGATAAAGATTTTTATCCTCCTCTAACCACTTGAGGAAATAATTACTTTTTAATTTTAGGGGGCTACTTTTTTTAATCTGATGGATATCACAAAATGTTTCACACAATACCCGAGGGTAATTTTAGGGGCTACCTGCTGATTTCAGGGGGCTATTTTGAAAATCGGGGGGCAAAATCGCCCTCGGCCCTCGTGTATTTCCTACCCTGCCTCTAACCCCCATCTTGGCTGTTCCTGGCTATGCCCCTGTCCTCAGTGACCCTAGCTCTCTTCCTACTTTTAAGTGGTCAGCACAAATTTGAGCCCTTGGCTGTCATAATTTGTTTTGACAGAGAGGAATCGGAATGACTGACTACCGTATACTGGGAGGAAAGTGATGATAGTCACATGCCATGTCTGTCTTTAAGGACTTGAACTCCTAGCTAGCTCAGACCTACTTTTGGTTCAGTCAGATTGCATGTTTAATTTAAGATCTTTGAATTATTTGTTTAATTACATAGAACAATTGAGTCTTGGGATAAAGAAAATGAATAATTATGCTCAATATTTGTATTCCTTTTAATAGACCAAGTTGGGGATGGCAAATTAAATTATTAAACTGCATGATAGGTGAAAAGGATACTCTGACCATATGTCTATGCATGAACAGGGTTTAGACAAGTATATTACAAGAGACCAACTGGGGTAGACCAAATGACATTTTACCTGTATACTAAGAGTATCAATTAATGACATCATATTCTGTTCATTTATATTATAGGTTGTCAGTTTCCATATATATGTTTGAAATGATATTCTTTTGTTATAACAAAGCAATAGTTGAAAACAACTTGTCTTTTGATTTGGCCTCTTGTTTGTAGGTTCAAGCTGGATGATTTCCCCTTCTAGTCACAATTGTTTGGCTTGCCCGACAGGGTTTAGAACCAGCCTCCACGCTAACTTTCTTCTTTACTGGCCCGTTCGGGCAAGTAAATTCATACAGTTCTACATTTTGTTTGCCCCAATATAACATTTACTTGCCCTCTTCTAGAGGAGATTTACATACATTGTTCTCTTTAAGTCGAACAATTATTTAGTTGCCCTATCGGGCAAGCAAACTAAACAATTTATGAAATTTTACTTGCCCGGCATCAATTTTTACTTGCCCTGGGCAAGCGGGCAAGTTCTAGTGTCGAGCCCTGAGTTACACATGGCAATGAATAGCTGTGACAAAACATAAATTAGTACTCTGAATTCCTATTCCATATCTGCCCCACTCAGTTATAAACACTGGAGAAATGTTTTCAAATTCTTAATTCAATTTCGGAAAGAAAAAAAAATCTTTGCTGTTTGCATCACATTGCACATACATCGTGTACGTTTGTGTCATATCTAAGGCTGAGTCATGTCGGTAATTGTCGGAACCGGGTCCCGATAAACTTTTACCGGTCGGGAACCGGTATCCCGATAAATTTTTACCGTCGAAACTCGGACCGGTAAAATCACGCAATCGTGCACGCATCAGCAAAAATGCACTGTTTGGGACTTATATTGCTCTTTTTATATGCAAATAACATTATAAATACTGAGGCTTTTATGGATTTACATATCAATCTTTACGGGAAAATAGTTACAGACTATCCAGAATTAACTCAGTTTCGCATGAAAAGTATTTTTGTTCGAAGTAAATTGGACCTATAAATCGATCATTTGTTCACCATTGCCCATCGCAACGCGGTTCACAGAAACTTAGCCCGCTAGTCGGGGGGAAACGATCGCTTGTGACTGTGAGCCACTGCCCTCAAAAAGTGGCTATAAATTAGCCTTTTCGCAATCAACACCATTTTGGTAGTCTAATTACATGATAACATGGCATTTGAAAGCTGAACAGAATACAAAATCACCCCCAAAACAATGAAAAAACTGTGCTGAATTATCAATAAATTTCCAAGGAACATTCGTGTTCGTGAGGATCGAAGGTTGATGAATTGAGCTACAGCATGCATATGCAGCAAGTTTTCGGGCCGCTGTTTCATGCATATCGCTCGTATACTTTGCGTGCAAGTTACGGGTCTTTTTTTCTTACGCGAGATTCATCCGCCGGCCGGTGGAACTATGTTAATTCCGTTTGCACACAAAGTGTATACGAGCGAATAGGAGCGATGTAGTCGTTTTTTATCGATATTTTGCGTAATTGTTTTCATTGTTTTGGGGCTCATTTTTGTTTCTGTTCAGCTATCAAACGCCATGAAATCATGTAAGTAGAATATCAAAACATTTTTAAATGGTGCAAATGACCAAAAAACGTATTTTGAGCTACTTTTTGAATGCACTGGCTTATCAGCTGGATCATACAAAGATCCATCAGACAACTCCCCTGGAGTATCGGACTAACATTGTGTGCACATCCGCCGACAATATCGTTCAAATGACTAGCAATTTTGCGCTTCCTGTTCAATTTCTGACTGTCAAACGAAGTAAAGAACCAAGAATTTCTCGAAAATAACCACTCTTTAAGTAAATGATATCAATTGCCCTGTTTTTATTTGAATTCCGCTACATTATTGTGATAATCTTAATTTCTTTTTTAACATTGTATTTATTTTTTTTTTTTTTTCGGGGCACCGTTTCCGATATCACGAAACCGGGTCCCGATTGAAACGGTCGGTAACCGGTGTGATCGACCGAACCGACTCAGCCTTAGTCATATCATGCTCCACAGATCACACTTCCGAAATCCATGTGAAACACAAACTCCTTGTTACCCTCCTCCCCAGTCCCAGTTCCCCTCCCCCTCTGGGCTATGTGATACTGCATGTGCACAGTTGAAGAGGGTTTTTTTTGTTCCCCCACAAAGTCGCTTGAGATTTGGAGGCATGTGTGCATGATACACGCTGTCAGGTGTTTCCTAGCTTAGACGGTTGGTTAGAGGGATTTCTTGGCACATGTTTTTACATTTATGCCGTGTAATTGTAACATGAAATATTAAACATTCTGATTTATAAAAGATACTGTTCAGTAAATGAAGAATAGATTTAGAAGGGTTGGCTTATGATCTTAGCATATGAATTGGAAAAAAGTGCTCATTTACTAGGAACAACTTTTAATGAGATGAGCATTTTTTTTTTTTTTTTTTTTTTTTTTGGGGGGGGGGGGGGGGGGCTGCAGCCCCCAAGCCTCCCCTCAACTATGCCAGTGTTCTGATGAATGCCGATCCATACTGTGCACGTATGATGGTCTTATCAGTGCACAGCAAGCCTGTGCTGACTCATTTGTGCATCCTGCCACTCTTCCTTTTCTCGCCAGAATATCTTATTTTGATTCGTCTCCGCACCATTTTGGGAACAATGACTCTTCAGAATAAAGATGGGTGACTTTGTGTAACCATCCAATGCCCTTGCAATACCATCAGTTTTGTTCTCATCCTTAATCTTAGAAACGTATTTGAGTTCCAATCAGGAAGGACTTATTACTCCTTGCGGAATAGGTTTTTAAAGGGACTTGGTAACATTGTCCAAATCCTCAAAATCCAATTGGAATTCTAGCGGTTCCCTCATACCTTGTTGTATTCGTATTAACAATAAAAGCATGGGACAGGTTTCGATTTTTCAATTTCCCTTTGGTTAAAAAGATATTTACGATTGAAGTGTTCAGATGTTAAATTATGTTAACCGTGTACAAAGTGAGTGCAATTAGTTAGTGAATAACACTTTGCATTTTTGCTCATTACTCGGCCATATAACGTCCATTAACTTGAAATTTTCACACAACACCCAATGGACATCAGATAACAACAATATACATTGTATCAACCACTCATCACGTTTTGCACATGTCAACAAAGTTACTAGATCCCTTTAAGAAAGGACAGCTATCATACCCATCAAAAAACGTCTTAGGGAGGGAAATGGAGCTTAAACCCTATTAACTCTAAATTAAACTCATCAAATAACTTCTGAGGATGGCTTTAATATACCCGTCAAATATTTTTCCTGAGAGGAGATTGACTATTATGCTCCTCATGAATAACTTCTTTGGGAGGGGGTTCTGGGGTTTTTGAATGACTTTATCTCTGTGTTAGCTGATATGATATACCTTTCAGGATGGACTACCACTTGAGTTTATGGCTCGCATCCAAGAGGACCAGGTTGTGCGGTTGGGGGTGGCTTGATACCTCTTCAACTCCTACAAATACAAGGGTTAATGCTTACGATGTTGTTGTACTGTATCTCTGTCTTTCATCATTTATCTTTTCACCACCATTATTTTTAACAGATCAATAATTTCCCAACTAGGAAGGACTATCTATGGAGAATCTTACCTAGCATCTAAGAGGCCACAGCTTTATGGATGACTATGAAACCCTCTTCTTTTTGTTTACACTTGTCCCAATACCTTATCTGGAACTTAGATTGCTCATTAGATTCAGCAAATTCTGTCCCTTACTTTTACATTGATCCTGCTTTTTAAAAAGATGATTCCTATTTCCCATGCAGGAAGGACTTCCCCTGTACTTTGTAGCAACCATACAAGAGGACCGGACCATGTAGAAGTGAGTGGCTACAATAACCCTTCAATATCCTATCGGGGGACTGTCCCCCAAGGGGTTTAAAGTTTACCAAACTCTTATCTTAACCTAATCTGTGTCTTATTCTTTAATTCTTGTTTTAGATGATTCTTGTCTCCCATGCAGGAAGGACATCCCCTGGACTTTTTTTATCAATCTTAACATACAAGAGGATAAGACCACATGTGAGGGGGTGGCTACAACAACCCTCTAATACCTATCAGGGTGTTCGATGCTTTCCCAAACTCTACCACTATCTCATCTCATTATTTCTCCTTCAGGAAGGCCTTCCCCTGGACTTTGTAGTAAGCATACAAGAGGACAAGACCATGTGGAAGGGGGTGGCTACAACATCCCTCTAATACCTATCAGGGTGTTTGATGTTTTCCCAAACTCTACCACTATCTCATCTCATTATTTCTCCTTCAGGAAGGCCTACCCCTGGACTTTGTAGCAAGCATACAAGAGGACAAGACCTCGTGGAAGGGGACAGCTAAGATACCCCTTGAATACCTACCTGCGGGACTGAAGGGGTTCAACGCCTATGCCATCCATGGGGTGGGGGATGAGAGGGAGTACCAAGCGCTGCACCCGGCGGAGAAGGGAAAGCATGATCATCCTGACTTGTGAGTACTGACATGATGGACTCTTGTGCTCTTTCCAAGCTGGATGTAAATTTGTTTTTTCACACACAAAAACAAAATAATATTAATTTAAATGAGCAAAGAAAATATGGTTTCCCCCGGGATTCGAACCCAAGACTTCCGGATTGCTTGACCGGTGCTCTACCATTTGAGCTAGAAAGCTCTTGTGCTGGTTGTTCATCCCTATAAGGTTTTTATTGCTCGTGATGATTGGCAACTTGCTCAATCGTGTTAATTGATGCCATAATTTTATCTTATCTCTTAAAGGGACTTAGTAACATTGTCCAAATCCTCAAAACTTATTTGGAACTCTAGTGGTTCTCTCATACCGTATCATATTCATATTAACACTAAAAGCACGGGACAGGTTTCATTTTTTCAAATTTTCCTTTCGTTCAAAAGATATTTACGATTGAAGTGTTCAGATATGAAATTGTCTACGCAATAATTTAAGCCGTGTACAAAGTTAGTGAATGTCACTTTGCATTTTTGCTCATATCTTAGCAAAAAAACATCCAATTAACGTGAAATGTTCCCACATCACTTTGTGGACATATCGGGTCACACCAAAACACATTTTATTAATCACTCATCACTTTTTGCACTCGTCAACAAAGTTAATAGATCCCTTTAAGGAGGCATCCTACATACATTGGTTATAAGTTCAATTACCTTGTTAGGTTTTGTTGTAGGTCATTTATAGTATACTTTTTGGAAGCTTTTAATTTATGGTAATTCTGTTTCAAACTATGGGACCCCATTGATAGATCCTGAAGTAATTAAAGTGGAAGTCTGTCTTATCTCCTCTCTAAGCCGGATCGGCATCGGCATAATACATTACATGGGAAGTCACACATTCTAGTTAAAGAGAACCAACCCCCAAAAAAAACATTCTTTAAGAAATGAAAGGTTGTAGTTTTAGTAGTCCATTCCACCAACAAAAAGTTCAGATAATAAGGTTCCCAGACAAATATTATAAGCCTGTGTTGTTCTTGGCATAGTGGTCCCCTTTAAGACACTCTTTGACATTTTGATACCCCTATCTTGGCACCTAAACAAAAAGGGAAGCAATTAGGATTTAAGAAAAACAAAGTATCATGGACCTATTTTAAGGTACAATATTTCTTTTTAGAGGGGGCATGTGGGGCGTAAGGCATTGAAAAGGCACATTAACCCGTTGCCTCTGTGAACCTGGTGGGTCTTTTATTGACTTGATGGAGATTGTAACATCTAGTAGGGAACAGGTTTAAAAAGTGGTACTGTTTAGGTTGGGGATGGGTGATCATGAAAACTATTTAAAGAACAAAAAACTTGACCATCCTTGGCCTAATTAACTAATTAAAAGCTTGGCCTTGATTAACCTATTAACACACTAAAATGTAGGTCATTTGCCTTTAGAAACACTCTAGTGTTTTGTTTTGTTTTTGTTTTGAGAAATCAAATACAATATTATACAATAACAAATATAATAATTAGCAGGCCTCCATTTTAACTTTATTTTCTACTTGCCCATTTGGGCAAGTTAATTCATGAATTGTCATGTATTTTGTTTCCCTGAAAAAGCAAATTGACTTGCCCCTCAAAACAAAAGAAAATCTAATCACCCTTGCAGGCAACTTTACATGCAAGGAATTTAATTTTCTTTCATATTGAATAGAAATTTTAGTCGCTTGATTGGGCAACCAAACTAGAACAATTATGAAATTTTACTTCAATATATACTTGCTCCGGGCAATAGGACAAGTATACAGTATACACGTGAGTGGAGGTTCTCTCCTGAACCACTTTTCAAAATATTTGTATAGATTTTTCACCAAATTTAGAATTTGACACCCACATTTAAGATTCTATGCTGTGTCTGCCTTTAACCAGTTGCATGTGGGAACCTGGTAGGTCCTGTATTAACTCTATGGGAATTGCCAAATCTAGCAGGGAACAGGTTACCCCAAGCATACACATTGTAAACATTATTTTGAGTGATATAAGCCTTTGCTTTTTACTCTACGAAGGTCAAGTGTGTTCTACATTTGGCCAGAATCCATTTTTGTCAGTGATGCTATCTTTAAGCATGACACATGATGATCAGTCGAAAGCTTTTCGCGGAGCTGTACCTAAAATAGTTTGAAATATGCTGTGGTTTATGTTTGACATGCTGTACAGGTTTTCTGTGCATGGGCAGAGTTGGGATCTTGCCATTTTGGCTGGAGTAGTAGAACGTGCGATGTACATGTATTACATTTGATAATATCGGTGGGAAAATGTGGCTCATGTAGAGTAACTTAAAGGGGACTACCAGGCGAAGAACATCACATAATTATATGTTTTGGTACCGTTTTGTGTTATCAAATAGATACCCAACATTTTGCTAAGGGTTGTGTAATTGATAAACGATGCAAATAATTACCACAACTTACGGAACCACTATTATTATTTCATGGTTTTGTACGCGCCAAACATTTGCCAGTGCGCAAATTCTATTAACGTGTACGTTTGGAGACAAATAGAATCCTGGACGATTCGTTCGCTCTGGACAAAGGTAGTCTTCGTACATGCAGACCCATGAATGCATGTTTTAGAATGGTGATGTATAATGTATAATGTTCAAGTATATTATGTAGGACCACACTTTTTTCCATGAGGGGTCAATAATTTTGGACTGCGTTTTGTTTATTTTAAAAATTATTTCTGCATTTTTCTTATCTATAACAGCCACAGACTAGAGTACTTTCAGGACGTTGACTGGTCCAGCCTGGTGGATGTGTCCTGTCTCCCAGTCTCTTCCTCGGTGTGGACGTAACAACAAACCGACTTTCAGTGGGGCGAAGCTTTATCTGGACCCTTGCGATGGGTTTGTTGAAATAACTTCAAGAGCTGCATTCATACATTTGAAGTAATTTAGAGAGGTTGTATATTAAATGGGTGATATATGATTTAACCATTCGTTAAACCAGCTCAATTCAACATGTACAGTGGGGCAATTTTTTATTTGGACCCTCACGATGGGTTTGTTGAAATAACATAAAGAACTGCATTACATTTGAAGTAATTTAAAGAGGTTGTATTACAGGTGATATTTGATGCAACCATTTCTTGGCTGTCTTGTACTTGATCCCTTGAGGCAGCATCAATGTACATTTCAACTAATGAGTTGTCTGATAGTTTTTACTTCATATTTAAATAGTTGAAGTATATCAACTCAACATACAGTAAGGCAATTTTTTTTAATCAAGACCCTCTTGATGGGTTTGTTGACATAAACTTGAAGAGAAGCGTTAGATTTCAACTTATGAGAGTGGTTTGGTGTTAACCGATACTTGATGCAATAATCCCTGAAGTATCTCAACTCAACATACAGTGGGGTAATTTGTTTTATGTGGACCCTAGTGATGGGTTTGTTGAAATAACTTGAAAGAGCTCCTTAAATTTGAACTAAAGAGAGAGATCGTCAGATACTTGTATGATACTAGATGCAACGATCACCCGAGGCAGCTCAATTGTGAAACTATACTGCTGACATTTACAATAATCTTATAAACTTGCTAGAAGGCTAGTTGGTCTAGTAAACTACATGTAAGTAAAATAATTTTGTTGCGGCCCAAAACAAATGCCTCCAAACTGCATTTTATTGTACCTAAAACCTAAATTTTCTTATTCTGCCATTGTCAGTTAAGAAATTTAGTTTGGCCACAAAATTATAACTTTAATATTTTTGCTGGCCCAAAGAAACATTTTACTGACCAGCAGAACAGTTTTGGTGCTATTGCAACTGTGCTGCTTGTTGCAATTACTCCATGTGCTATAGATTTCAATTTCTTTTTTATTACATTCTTCTTAAATGACATAAATACTATGTATAGAACACTGTATAAAATGCATGAGCACATGGGCGTCGATACTTACGTAATACAATCATCCCCCCCCCCCCGATGAATAGCTATCAATGACAAATCTACGACCATGCATGAGTATATTAAACCATAAAATACAATGACAAACACAAACAAATGGTACAATTTATGAGAATGTGGGTTCAACGAAAAGTGCTTGAAGCCTTATGAAACGTTGACCCTGCTGAGAATATAATGTATAAAAAGAGGCTGCACTCAAGAGGTTTTTCTGGGAAAATGCATGGAAGATAACATGAGGGAGAAGCAAAGCATAGTAAAGATTGCTAAATTGAAATCAAATATGTAATAGAACTGTGAAAATACATGTTACTGTTACATGTTACTTGCTGTTTTCACAGTGTACAATGTTTTGTTGTTTTATAGGCTATCCTATCTAAAAGATTATTTATGCCTGGCTGTACAAATTTTTCTTCTGTACAAATTTTTCTTCGGTGATCATAATATGGCGCTGTTTAATTTTGCTTTCACCACTTCTTTAATCGCTCCTCAAGTTCGTTCAATCGATGGTACAATATATGTATGTATGGAGGTGTACATACAAAGAGAATGTGGAGTTCATCCCGAGAGGTTGAAAGGATAAAGGTTTGTTCCAATCATCGTGGAGCTGCAGGACTTGAAATCATAAACTAGATTTCCATGTCTCGAGTTATCCAAGTCTCTTCTGGAATGGATAAGATTTTCATACTTCCCCCGACGGTTGTTTTCACAGCGATGAAGATCCTTCCATCCATGGACCACGCATGGGAGACTTTGCTGTTCGGTGTCCTCGTTGCAGCAAGAGCATCCCATAGCAAAAAGTCTATTCTTACTGGGGCCATAATGTATTATGTGCCTAACATCTGGGACATGTACACCGAGCCCATATGCCGCAGTTGCCTCAACCACCCTGATATTTCCCTGCAAAAACACATTCATTTTATGACTCTTTTTGTCATCCTCTTGACCAGAATGATACATTTTTACCAAAGACTTCTTTGTTACATTCAAAATAATATAACAAAAAATCAAAACAAATAGATTAAGAAGAAACATATATTATGATCGTTTTGGGGACTGTTACCATGTAGCTTGTTTAAATCATCAATCAGTAACTTAATATTTAACAGAATATCATCCCTAATAGAGGATTGAAAATTACGAAAATATTTGGCCTATCAGGAGGTCTGCAAATCATATGTAAATCAATTCTTGGATGGAATATAGATCCAAAATAATACAAATCATATCACGTGTTAAAGTTGCTGAGCAGAGAAACCAAGGCACATCGAAAGTAGAACGCAAATGTCCGACCCTCAGCGGTGCCGAGGTCCACAGACTTGCCTTCCCCTCAAGAAGCTCACTGGCATCTGCTTCATACCGTGAGAGCTTCATCACTGCCGTTCTGTAGAAGCCGTTCATCTCAAGTGGATGCTTTGCTGACTTTGCACGCTGGAGAAGGGAATTACATATGTAATAATACATAATCGCAAATGCACCTAGCTCTGCTTCGACCTGTTTATCCAAATACAGTTGGTAGACCGAAAGCTCCAGTTTGTTCAGTGTCTTATAATCCTTCAGAGCCTCCAGATACAAGAGTACAACATCATGGGACAGAAGAGTTGGAACAGAATTCATCAAGTGAATCAGGTATCTGTTTCCAACGATTGGCTGGAATAGTTTGGCTGCACTTTCTTCGTACATGTCAACGTCCATTGCAAAAAGTTTGAATGACCTCCCATGACTGTATTCTTTTCTGCTCTGCTCGCATAGAAGTTTGTTTGCCTCATAAATGAGTTTCTTTGCTCCTGTAGACGTTCTTGAGTCAGTGTGTGTGTAGAGGTGTTTGCATGAAGCGTTTGTCATCGCATTCGCCATATTGTCGATTTTATGAGATGCGCATGTCCACTCTCTTATTGCAACCTTTTCTTGTTGTTCCTCCGGTGACAGCCCGGGCCAATCTGCTGAATTTTCACACAGCTGCCTCTTCTGTTCTACCAATCTAGATGTTACCGCCCTCTCATTAGCAGCTCTTTCCGACATTCTCGCACCTATTCTCGCCACCGAGTATGTATTGTCATCATGCTGGATGTCCATCATCTTTGCAATTTCTGTCATCTCTTCCATTTGAGCGGCAAGCTGGTTTATCTGAAGCTTTCCCACTTGCAACTGGACTAACCGTAAGGGTGAAACACTTAGATTCATCATCTACATTGAGCTTGAGGATGTGCGTGCCCCAATGGATGAGAGACTTTGTAGTGCCATCGCTGTGATGTCCCAGGTCACCTTTGTGCTTCGCTAACTCAACAGCAGCTCGTATTTTCACAAGTTCCCCGGCTTCACTCAGCATCCTCTGGGCTGTTGTTCTTGATGGTAGATTTACTTTTTCAGAATCTACTGGTGAAAGGAAATCGATGACGCTTCGAACAATGCTCTGGATTGTATTTGCAGACACATTCTTTGTCAGGAGATTGTAATAAAGGCGCACATTGGCTGTGTACTTCCCATTGTCCATAGTCTCAAGTGTTTGTAGTTCTTGCAGTTGTTTGGCCATTTCATTTGTTGTAGTCTGCTCCTCAGATATTTGGTTTTTAAGATGCTCTACAATCCCATCATGATACATCTCAGCAGCCTCTTTGTCGAGTCGTCCCTCCTCTTTGAACAATGAAATGGTTTTCTGTAGACTCTCCAGCTTGGTGTTTCGTCGTTTCAGTGTCTTCTTTAGATTAGCAGTTTTTTTCTGTCCAGCTTTCACATTTGTCTTTAATAAGAACTTCATTTTCCTTTTCCATAGTCTCTACCTGCAAGATGAGCTGCAGGTTCACCTTTTCCACTTCCTTCACCTTGGCTGCATATTCTGCAAGTTTCAACACGTGGTGTTTTCTATCCACGGACTATAAACAAATAAGATAAAAGAAAATGCCCTTAATTAAGTTCAAAATATAACATAATCCTCTACAATAGAATGACGAATTTAGATACAAATGACATATCTGTCGGTCTTGTAATTGGGAATACATTGACAGGTTTAAATGTAATTTTAATTACCTCCTGTGCTGCGTGTAATTATTGGTCGGCCTCCAAGGAACTTTCCAATGTTTCTACAGCAGAAGGTGGAGTTATACCATCTTCAATCTCACCCTCAGTTAGCTGCAATGAAAAGGGAATGTGAAGGAGAATCAATGGTAACTAATATAGATGAATGATAGCCAAATGGTCATTACTCTGCAATCTTGATAAACTTTTTAATTTCTTAATGTTAAAAAGAATACATACCTTGTCACACCAAATAATCTTGCAGCCTTCATCACAGCCACTCCAAGATTGAAACATGGGTATCGCCGTTTCCATATCTACAGGCTCTTCCAGAGTGTAGAAACACTGGATCAGGTGTACGAGAGATGCAAAAGGGTCCTTCTTGTCTACAGAAACATGATTTCTCCAAATCACCTCTGCAAGGTGTGACTCGAAATTTTTCCGAGAGGTGCCATTGATGTTCTTGATCGGCCTCCAAGGAACTTTCCAAAGTTTCTACAGCAGAAGGTGGAGTTATACCATCTTCAATCTCACCCTCAGTTAGCTGCAATGAAAAGGGAATGTGAAGGAGAATCAATGGTAACTAATATAGATGAATGATAGCCAAATGGTCATTACTCTGCAATCTTGATAAACTTTTTAATTTCTTGATTTTAACTTCTCCTAAAAGAATACATACCTTGTCACACCAAATAATCTTGCAGCCTTCTTCACAGCCACTCCAAGATTGAAACATGGGTATCGCCGTTTCCATATCTACAGGCTCTTCCAGAGTGTAGAAACGCTGGATCAGGTGTATGAGAGATGCGAAAGGGTCCTTCTTGTCTACAGAAACACGATTCCTCCAAATCACCTCTGCAAGGTGTGAATCCCAAAACAGAGCGTGGCCGAAATGTAACAAAATGTCTCTCCATAAGATAGGTGTCTTTACCAATGCAAGACGGTAGCCTACCAAGAGCGATCATTTGAGTTGTGTAGTTTCTCCTCCGGGTGCGTATAGTTCTGGATGGCAGGTTCGTGTTCTTTGTCCTCGAATTCTGTCGTAGCCGTGAATATCTGTAAAAAATTTTAAAAAATCTTAATCAAAATACTTCAGAAATACAAATCAGGAGAGCAAAACAAAAATTATAATTTATACATCTCACACATAATTACAATTACCTATCTAAAATTAAATGTAATTATTATTCTGGCGGCACTCCAGGACTCCTTGCCGCAGGAAAAGGATGGAGGTGAGAGCAGATGTGATATCCAGTCCTCTGTCCGCTATCCGGGCATGGATGGCAGCTGATGCAGTGTTGTGGGGCAGTTGGATTGCCTTCTTAACAAACTTCCGGCTTTCGATATCCAACCTGCCCAGGGTGCCCCTGCCGAATCCCCCTAGAGTCGCAGCATAGCGGACTCGGGCGATTAGAATGTGTTCTAATGCCCGTAGCTTCTGCTACGGCTTAATAGTGTCCTATGGACGCTTCCAAAATGATATCAACTTCTGTTGCTGTTCTAAGATTTCTCTCCAAGGCCGCCTCGTTTATGCCGCTTTCATTAAAGTTGGACCCATGAATGGTTGATAGGATGAACATGTTTGCATGGGCCCGAGTGAGACAGCCAGTCATCATTGGGACAGTGTTGAGATAGATGCCACCTGCATAGCGAGCTGTAATCATGGTGCAATGCTTTGCACATGTGAGCATTATTCTGATGGCTCTTGAGTTGGGTCTTTTCCTCATCAGCCTTTTTCTGCAGATAGAGAATGGCCTGTTGCCAGACATTCTGCATTGCACTGAGCAGTTCCAATCTCCCTCTGTCGATTTGATCTTACAGCATCTAGTGTGGAACCATCTGCAGCTACACTCGATATTGCCGCACTCCACAATGCCGCCTGGTACTTCTACATTATGGAAAATATTGTTTAAATCATTGTAAACACATTTTGAAAGCATGTTTTGTTAAACAATCTTTGACATATTTCTCTGACCACCTACCCAATGTGGTTTAAGAAGGTTTCACACATTTGGCTTGAAACCTTTGCCCTCCTGTGCAGTCTTTGTTGGTGCATGTGTACATGTATTCTCCCCGCTCTTTTCTGCAGATACAGGGTGGCTTGTTGCCAAACATACTGCATTGCGCTCCCCGGTCTCTTAGTGGCTTTGGTTGCTACTCTGGACAGCATGACCTGTGCAAGGGAACAAGCTTTGTCTGCCAAGGGAATTATGATTTCCCATACCTCAGCAAATCTCTGCAAAGGAAAGTCTTGTTGAACGCCAAGGATAGAAATCGGGTTAAAGCAGAAATCTCCAAACAGTTCACAGAGCCGATGCTGAGAAAGACCAGGCTCCTCACGACAACCCAAAAAGCGGAGTCTACACATCATGCGTTCAGTGTTACAAATTGTAAACACTCGTCTACCTTTACTCGTAACTTCAAACATCGAGATGCCAGTGCTATCCACCTCACCAACAGTGGTCCTGGGATTTCAATCAGTGTGAAAGCTGCAGCTGCAAATGTTCCACTTACCGGTGGGAAACGGCTTCGGAAGCAGGTACTTGAAATGCAGACCAGGAGAGACTACTGGCGCAAGAGGAACACAGCAAACAGGACTTCTAGAGCAACTCATCGCCTCTACTGCTGTAACATACGCCTGGGCCATGAAGAGCTCCTGCTAGGCATCTGTCAACTTGTTGAACAGATATCCCAGGGGCAGCCAGTGGATTAATTCCGCTGGGCAGGTCAGTGGCTCCAAGCTGAATGGGATTGCATACTCCCATCCTGCGTAGATTGCAAGGGCTTGCATCTCCTCGGCAATCTCGCACGTGACTGACGAGGAGAGCTCTCCAGGCCAATAGGCGTTAACGTGGTGTACAAGGTCCTTCCCTGAGGATAGTCTGGGCCAGGAACTTGAACCGTCTTACCCTAAGGGGAAGGAAACGATTCCGGTGCGAAACGGCCCAAAGTGGGAACAGATAGCACTCTGGCAGGTGGGTGGTGTCCACCACACCCCTGAATCGGACACAGCTTTAGCTTTCAAACCATCCTGTCCACAACGACTAATTCTTTGCCAATATGAAAGTACATTCTTACTGGGGCCATAATGAATGACATGCTTCACATCTGGGACATGAACCCCTAGCCCATATGCCACAGTTGCCTCAACCACCCTGGCATCTCCCTGCAGAAACATATTCATTGTACGACTCTTTGTGTCATCCTCTTGACCCGAATGGTACATATTTACAAGAGATTAGTTTGTTACATTCAAAATAATATAACGAAATACATCAAAACAAATTGATTTAGAATAAACGTACGTGATCGTAGGGAGAACCTCGAGAAGTGAGCTCAAAGTGAGAGACTAGATTATACTACTAGTGCAAGAGACCCAAGCGCACACAAAAGTAGCTCTGTCTATGGTCCTTAATGGAGGATAGATGTCAAGGACTGCCCTCGAGCAAGAAGTCCAGACTGGCCAGCAAATGGAGCAGTGAAGACATCATTGGTTTACTGGAGGAAAACCATTGTCTGCGAAGTGAGGTGGCTTCACGGACATATAAACTGAGGCATTCTGTGGACTGTGTTCATTTATAAGATTGCCGTCTCTTTGTGTCAGTCAGCCGCAATACATCAACTTCAACATTGAACACGGTCTATGATAAAATGCATGGAAGATAATACTCTTGATTAAGATAACAATGTAACATAGTCCTCTAATCAGAAACTTAAAATTGAACAGAATATCCTCTTAAACAGAGGATTGAAAATCAGGAAACATATTTTGCATACCAGGAGGTCTGCAAATCACTTTCTTTGATGAAACATGAATCTAAAATACTACAAAACATATCACGTGTTAACGTTGCAAAACAGAGAAGCCACGGCACATTGAAAAGAGAAAGTAAATATCCTACCCTCCTGTATGCTGGTCAAAAGTCCTGTTCCTCAATTCATCGAATTGCCATAGATGGTGGCAATATGTACTGCTCAGGATACTGTTTTCGACTATGCCTGATGTCCAGGGTATAACTTTATGTTTATGTAGGAGTTCCTCCTTGTTGCCTTCCCGTTTGCAAATCATCATCCTCATGTGAGGAACGTAGGCTGTTTGATCCTATCCAGCTACCTAATGTGGTTGTGGAAGGTTTCACGCATTTGGCGTGAAACTTGTGCCCTCTTGTGCAGTCTTTGTTGTATGTGTAGTCTTTCTGCTCTTTTCTGCAGATACAGAATGGCCTGTTGCCAGACATTCTGCATTGCGCTGAGCAGTACCATTCTCCCTCGGTAGAGTTGACCTTACAGCATCTAGTGTGGAACCATCTGCGGCTACACTCGATATTGCTGCACTCCACAATGCCGCCTGGTACTTCTACATTATGGTAATTAAATATGAAAACATCATTGTAAACTAAACATGTATTTGGAAGTCTATTTACAGCAAAAAAAGCATCACTCGACAATGTTGGGAGCAGCAATTGTGGAAATACTGCCTCGATGAAGGACACATGTGACGTCTTCTTGTCCAGAATGATACATTTTTACAAGCAACTGTTTTGTCCCATCCAACATAATATAACAAAATACATCAAAACAAATAGATTTAGAAGAAACGTATATGATCATTTTAGTAAAGTTACTACGTAGCTTGTTAAAATCATCAATCATTTCATTTTCATTTCATTTTATTTCGTCCCACAAAAAGGGGAAAATCAATTTGGCAAGTTGCTCTGACATACATGATAAAAACATACATGATAAAAAACATTTAAATTTACAAAACTATAAATATGACTATAGAAATAAAATCTACAAATAAATACAAATATGAATACTACTAACAGTCAACCCCGAAACAAAAATTTCATTGAACTAGAAATATCACTGAATGTGATTAATAACCCTGCAGTACAGGTTTGTGTAGAAGATAAAACAATGATTGATTATTAAGTGAAGAATCAACCAATGGTGCACTGATATTTTTGGAGCATAGTTGTGGTTACTATGGCAACGCCATTTCATAAACAAAGTTTTTTTTAGAACTTGAAATGGAACGAAATATCCTCCCTAACAGAGGATTGAAATTCAAGAAACATATTTGGCCTATCAGGAGGTCTGCAAATCATATGTAAATCACTTTCTTGGATGGAACATGTATCTAGAATAGTAAAAATTATATCCCGCGTTAACGTTGCAGAACAGAGAAGCCTCGGCACGTTGCAGAACAGAGAAGCCTCGGCACATTGAAAAGGGAATGTAAATATCCAACCCACCTGAATGTGGGTCAAAAGTCAATGATATAAAGCCGTCGCCTTTGCGCCGATGTAGCTTTTAAATTATTAAATAGGTTTTCTTTACCTTACAAATCAATCTGTAGCATCTCTAATAAATTACTTAATCCTAGCTAACTTTCAGCCACCCCACATCCCACAATCACACCAATCTTTGCCAGTCGCCCACGGCGAGCTGCGGCTCTGTAGCTGTCGGAGCGAGGAGCTAGCTGCACCAGTCACCCAAGCAAATCGTCCTCAGTGGCTCTCTCCCTGGGTCCCCGGCGAGGTCTCGCGGTCGTTGACGGCCCTCCAGTCCGACACCTAACTCATAGCTGCCAACTGTTACGAAAAATTCGTAATTGTTACGAATTTCCCACCCTCTTTACGAAATTACGAATACTCCTTCTATAATTACGAATTTTGAAAGAAAAAAAAAAAAAAAAAGATTTTTTTTTTTTTTTTTTTTTTTTTTTTTCGTTTTTTTTTCTCGTTTTCACGTTTTTAAACGTATAGAGACAACGTTTAAACGTAAATCTGGCCAAATCATACCTAGTAATTGTAAAAATTATGAAAAATAGGGCCATGGATGCCGGCCGCAATGGACTCCGGCCGCAATGGACTCACGCTCCAGAGCCCTAAAGAGACCCCTGGATCCCGGCTAAAGGGACTTCGCGCTCGTGATGTGTGCTTCGCGCACATGATATTCAGTTTTGCTTAAATGTTACTAATTCAAAATTCCAAATGTTGGCAGCTATGCTAACCTATAATGGCACTCTTTACCCCTTAACCCTATATAGCCCGGGGGGGGGGGGCTAAAATGGCCCCCCCCTCGACATTTTTCGCGATAATTTTTTAAGAGAGACTAGATTATACTACTAGTGCAAGAGACCCAAGCGCACACAAAAGTAGCTCTGTCTATGGTCCTTAATGGAGGATAGATGTCAAGGACTGCCCTCGAGCAAGAAGTCCAGACTGGTCAGCAAATGGAGCAGTGAAGACATCATTGGTTTACTGGAGGAAAACCATTGTCTGCGAAGTGAGGTGGCTTCACGGACATATAAACTGAGGCATTCTGTGGACTGTTCATTTATAAGATTGCCGTCTCTTTGTTTCAGTCAGCCGCAATACATCAGCTTCAACATTGAACACAGTCTATAATAAAACGCATGGAAGGTAATACTCTTGATTAAGATAACAATGTAACATAGTCCTCTAATCAGAAACTTAAAATTGAACAGAATATCCTCTTAAACAGAGGATTAAAAATCAGGAAACATATTTTGCATACCAGGAGGTCTGCAAATCACTTTCTTTGATGAAACATGAATCTAAAATACTACAAAACATATCACGTGTTAACGTTGCAAAACAGAGAAGCCACGGCACATTGAAAAGAGAACGTAAATATCCTACCCTCCTGCATGCTGGTCAAAAGTCCTGTTCCTCAATTCATCGAATTGCCATAGATGGTGGCAATATGTACTGCCCAGGATACTGTTTTCGACTATGCCTGATGTCCAGGGTATAACTTTATGTTTGTGTAGGAGTTCCTCCTTGTTGCCTTCCCGTTTGCAAATCATCATCCTCATGTGAGGAACGTAGGCTGTTTGATCCTATCCAGCTACCTAATGTGGTTGTGGAAGGTTTCACGCATTTGGCGTGAAACTTGTGCCCTCTTGTGCAGTCTTTGTTGTTGTATGTGTAGTCTTTCTGCTCTCTTCTGCAGATACAGAATGGCCTGTTGCCAGACAATCTGCATTGCGCTGAGCAGTACCACTCTCCCTCGGTAGAGTTGACCTTACAGCATCTAGTGTGGAACCATCTGCGGCTACACTCGATATTGCTGCACTCCACAATGCCGCCTGGTACTTCTACATTATGGTAATTAAATATGAAAACATCATTGTAAACTAAACATGTAATTGGAAGTCTATTTACAGCAAAAAAAGCATCACTCGACAATGTTGGGAGCAGCAATTGTGGAAATACTGCCTCGATGAAGGACACATGTGACGTCTTCTTGTCCAGAATGATACATTTTTACAAGCAACTGTTTTGTCCCATCCAACATAATATAACAAAATACATCAAAACAAATAGATTTAGAAGAAACGTATATGATCATTTTAGTAAAGTTACTACGTAGCTTGTTAAAATCATCAATCATTTCATTTTCATTTCATTTTATTTCGTCCCACAAAAAGGGGAAAATCAATTTGGCAAGTTGCTCTGACATACATGATAAAAACATACATGATAAAAAACATTTAAATTTACAAAACAATAAATATGACTATAGAAATAAAATCTACAAATAAATACAAATATGAATACTACTAACAGTCAACCCCGAAACAAAAATTTCATTGAACTAGAAATATCACTGAATGTGATTAATAACCCTGCAGTACAGGTTTGTGTAGAAGATAAAACAATGATTGATTATTAAGTGAAGAATCAACCAATGGTGCACTGATATTTTTGGAGCATAGTTGTGGTTACTATGGCAACGCCATTTCATAAACAAAGTTTTTTTTTAGAACTTGAAATGGAACGGAATATCCTCCCTAACAGAGGATTGAAATTCAAGAAACATATTTGGCCTATCAGGAGGTCTGCAAATCATATGTAAATCACTTTCTTGGATGGAACCTGTATCTAGAATAGTAAAAATTATATCCCGCGTTAACGTTGCAGAACAGAGAAGCCTCGGCACATTTAAAAGGGAATGTAAATATCCAACCCTCCTGAATGTGGGTCAAAAGTCAATGATATAAGTGCTCCTTGTTTTTCTTGTTCCAAAGATGAGGAATTTAGAGTCGCTTTCAACATCTCTTTATAATTCAAATCATCTTTTAATCTTCTATCTAAAGAATAACTTACACCCATGCACATGTGAGCATTATTCTGGATACCTGGCTGAATGTGGGTCAAAAGTAAATGCAAGTGCTCCTTGTTTCTCTTGTTCCAAAGATGAGGAATGTACAGTCGCTATGGGCGGATGATCATCTCCCCATCCCCCTCCTTGATCGCATCTTCAAGCACAACATCAATGCTGCCGTTGTAGTCTTTTAGTGTCTCAATATCCAACCGTAACACTCGTCTCTCAAGATTTTCCTAATTTTGTCCCGAGGTCTCCTCTGGTTACTCTTTACTTTGATTCTGTCCTGAATGGTTCTTGCCCTGGATATCAGTGGCTTTTTAGAAAGCTATTGAAACCTCACTTTTTTATGACGGGTGTGCTTTCATTGGCATCCAGTTTCCCAGACCCTGATATGGCCCTTGTAACGGGCAACACGGGAGAAAGGGGCACTCTTCAGCACAATGCCCCCCCCCCCCCCTGCTGACAGTTGTGACAGTGGTGATAGGGGCAAGCAGCATGCATATGTCCCTCTAATCCACAATTCCAACAACCGTTGTTCCTCCCCCCTTTCCGACTACCTCTTGTAACAAAGAGGTCATCGTCATCCAAGCTTGGGGGGGTCTTGGCTGGAATTTTGTTTATGCACATGTAAGTAACTACAGCGATATGTAAAAACATACCTAGCCGAATATTAAATTGCTCCTAAATGTATAGTATCACATGAACTAAACTGAAGAGCGCCCGTTGCACATCTCCTTTTGGAATCTCTCGGATCGGGAACAGCCAAGAAAGTCCAGATCAGACTGAGCTAAAATGGTGTGAAATGCCATTTTGCAGTAGAGATGCTTTTTCAGCACCCGGGTCCCCTTGTAAGCCACTGTACCACCGTAAAAGTTGGACCGCTGAAGAGACAATCTCCTTGGACTCTTTGCACTGTTGAAAGCCTCGGTGTATTTTTCCTTGTCGAATATATGTGCCGCCTGGCTGCAGCCTATCAATACATTGTATCTGTCAAAGACCTTAGCACTGGGCTGAAGCCCCTTACGCTGGTCCGTCCCGCTGCCCTCAATGACGGCCCGTAACTCGCGAATCTGGGCCAAAATGGCGCGAAATGCCATTTTTCTGTACAGTGGCTCTTTCAGAACTCGGGTACCATTGTACCACCGTAGAAGTTGGGCCGCCGAATACACGCCACCGAGAAGACGAAGGACAAATGATAGAAGGCCTCGGATGTATTTAGCTCTGTCAAAGAGATGTGCAGCTTGGCTGCAGCTTATCAATACATTGTATCTGTCAAAGATCTTGGCACTGGGCTGAAACCCCTTCTGCTGGTCCGCCCCGCTGCCCTCAACGACGGCCCGTAACCTGCGAATCTGGACGCCCAGCTCTTGATTCTGGTGAATCATGGTGTGCAGACACTGAACCAGGCTGTACGCCACTGTGCCGCCGTAAAAGTTGGACCGCGCCAACTCTTGCGTACAAACTCCTTGGGACCCTTGGCTCTATTGAATGCCTCTGTGTACTTGGCCGTGTCGTATAGATGCGCCGCCTGGCTGCAGCCTATCAGGAGCCTATCAGGACGCTGTATTGGTCAAAAGTCCTTCGAACTGGGCTGAAGCTGCTTATGCTCGTCCGTCCCTACTACTACTACTACTACAACCAATATATACCTAACTAAAATTGTTAAACTTTATTCTACAAGAATGCCAGACAGCAAACAATAAAATAGATATAAGACAGTGGACATGAATGGATGACAGATATAACTGAATAGGATGCAACCAGATGTAGGTGAAATGGGGTGATGGTGACCATGGAATTATAAGTTTGCATATCCCTGTGGTGACAAATAGGGCATGAGTGTAATAGATGAACAGAACTAAATACATGTAACACTGTCAAAATAGCAACCCTACAATAGTATTGTAGAAATAACTATGTAGTTTACCTCTTTCAGAATGTTTATTCGCAAGACATCTCATCTAATTCATCATTCCATAATATTTTTCATCAGGCACGTGGCGGGGTCTGGGTGACCTCCACCTGGCAGATGTTCACATCTGATACGTCCACATGCTCCGCCTGTGCGAGCTTGCAGATGTCCTTTCTGGGCTTGCCTTAAATTACCTGCTGAGTATGCTGGTTCCACTGAACCAGCTCAATTGCTTCCTCCGAAAGTCTTTGGGCCTAGCATTAAATGCATATTGACCCGCCTCATTGTCCCGTTGCTCCCTGGCAAGAATTGAATACCACCTGATTTTTGACATATGGACCAGGCAAGCCTGGGTACGCCTGCTTGGACTGGGATCCGCCCAGTCCAAGCATGTCTCGTCGGTTGCTTGCTGAGCATAATTAAACTGCATGGAATGGAAATTACGATATGCAGATTATGTTGCTCGAGATGAAATTTTAGTTAACAAGCAACGGTCCTTTCCAGATCCTTGACAATAAATGGCATGTTTGCGATGGGATGATAATGGCCTAAGATATTCCCATCAAGACTGGGCTTCTTGAGAAGAGGCGGGATGATTGATATCTTGAATGGTTCAGGGACCACACTGGATGACAGAGGAGAGAGGTTTATAATGTACGTTATTGCAGGAAGAAGCTCATTTAGGCTTTCTTTCAAAAGCCAGGTGGGAAGAGGATCCAGACTATATTGCATGATTTGTTCTGATGTCCTAGATGTACAGGGTGTTTATAAAAAAGCGGAACCCAACTTCCATCCGCAATAATTTATTTAATAAACATAATTATATTTATTGCAATATGTCATACCAAAGGTAGATTCATACTCGTTTGATACCAAATATGTTGTGGTAACGTCATGCATCATTGAATAAAACTTACTTTGAAAGGGTTATGTAAAAAGTACTTTGCGCACAAGAGTAGAAAGTAATTGCTAAATGCAGTGTAAATAATGAAAAAGTAGACAAAGTCAAGTGACATTTCATGATGTTTCTTGATTCATAGTTTGACATTTATTCAACTTTGAGAAGAGTTGAGGGTCCATAATCATCCCCAACATCCTTCCACATGCCCCCATGTCTGTCTGCACAGGTTTGTGCTCGTGTTCAGTGGTCAGTTGCATGGTCAGGCAAGGAACCGATTTAAAAAGTATCTCCATGTTAACTTAAGAACGATCGGAACAAAAGGATTACAAGACAAAAGAACACAAGGAGAGGTTTCAATGAATTACCATTGATCAGACTGGGTTGATGAATAGATCTAAATCTTGTGCGCAAAGCAATTTTAACATTGCTCATTTAAAATGCTTGCAATTCGATAACTACAAGCTCAATTATTACAAATATGGTACCAAATGAAAGAGTATTAAATTATCTTTGCGATGATATATTGCAATAAACATAACTTTGTTTAATATTTAAGATATAGCTGGTGGAAGTTGGGTTACGCTTTTTTATAAACACTCTGTATAGCCTATCGGCCCTTTCCACCTGTGGGCCAAAACCGAAAAACTATCATACTTAATAAATGTCCCCGGGAACCTATACACTTCGATGGGGAATCCCAAACTAAAGGGTACAACCTAATAACCCTGGGTAACCCAGGACTTATAGGGCAAGGGGAGTACAAATATAAAATCAAATACTTAATATAATAACTCATCAAAAAACCTTGATCCACTTTAACCCAGGACCCGACCACAAAGTTGGTTAACTCGACATAAGTTGGCTCGTCTCTTGGCCATAAATAACATTTTAGTCCAGCAGTCCACAATAAAATTTTATCGCCTGCTTGGCCTGCTCGTCTCTTGGCAATAAATAACACTTCTTTTTGTTCCCAAGCTATACTAAATATTGACTTAGTCCATAATGTATCATCTATCGCCTGCTGGCTTGCATTGCTACTATACATCTAGTATATGTACCTAATTGCTATTCTCATTCAGGCGCATCTCACAATGTAAGGAATGGGACTGGACCGATGCCTTTTCTGTCCTGCCCCTGATGGGATATAAGTTTGTTTGATTGCGTAACTGTCTTCCAGTGTCTGTTCTCCCTTGTGGGAGCCAGTTCCAGAAGTCATTTGAATTAAGGAGGGATTTACCAAACTTCAAGCATGTTTTATATCGCTCATCTTCTATTGTTTTGACAGTTTAACATTTAAAACATGTGATTCATAAAGGGGACCAAGGATCAGCCTTAGTGCTCTTTTTGGGGACGCTTTCAATAGAGGCTGTCTGCATGCTTGTTAGACTAGGGTGCCAAACAGGCGCACCATACTTTACCAAGGGGCAGATGCCGGATGTAAATAGTAGTCTAAATGGGATCAAAGTTGAAGAATTTGCATTCGCTTATTAGCCTTAATCATAGCATTCACCTGTCCCTCCCACTTATTAAAGATTTTCCTTTATCTGGTTGCCTAGGATTTTCATGGTGCCAACTTAAGAAAGGGTCTGATTATCAAGTGTAACATCAAGTATAAAGCCATTTATAGCCTTGGAATAAAACCTATTCAAAAGCAAAAAAATAAGTATTTGAAATTTCCCAAAGAAATGTATAACAGTAACTTCAATGCTCCTAAATAATAACAAATACATGTATAACTGATTCAAATGAAAATGTATACCTGTAGAACTGTTCCATCAATTTTTACAAAGAAACTAACAGCTTTCCATAATAGTTGGGTTAAACTTTAAATCTTTGTGGTCACCACTGGTCACATTCAGTTCTGCAGTTATTTAGACAATGCTCAATGTGATGGCGCTGTTTAGTTTGTATATTTGCCTCATGTGCCTTTGGTGTAAAGACATGAAGTATAATGCAATGAATAGTGCTTACAACTTTTGTAATTGTGTATGTACAGTACAAGGTGTTTAAAAACATATGTAACTTTTAATTTATTTATTTTGTTAAAGTATTTCACATTGAAGCAAAAGATGTCATATTTGGTTTGATGTTTTATTGTCATATAATACACATTCTCATATTATGAATTCTGATTAGTGTTTGCGGAAGACTGCAACATTTGGTTGTTGAAAATCTGTACAGAATTGAGGAGTTGAGTCAATGAGTATGTGTGGTTGAGTGTTTTCTATATAGATGTAGTCTCTATGTAATGTTTTACCTAAGTTTTCAACTGGCAATAGCATATAATTTAAAAAATTAAAAACATTCATTGAAGTGGCATGAATGATCAAAGCATCTTCATATATTTAATTCATTACATTAGTTTAAGGTGTTACCACTTTAAAGATATATTTATTATAAGATGTTGATTCTCACACAAGTCCCATTCTTACAAATGTGCACTCTCTCATGTGTTGTATGTTCACAGGATCAATGGCTTCTTTAGGGTGTTGTCATATATCACTGCAAAGCGTAACAACAAAAAATTATCGGTGGTGATAGTTGTCTCTATTGCTACATGCAAAAAACAAAACAAAACGGACATCGCCCAACTGTTGACGCTATCTGGTGACGTGTAACAAAGGCCTTACATTCTGTGATACAAAACAAGATATCGAGGAAAAAGATCCTTCACCCTCCTTGTATCAACACAATTAACCCGTTGAGGACGAATTGATTTTGGTATAACACGCATTCTCCATAGACTCAAGAACGAAATATTTCGGGACCAGTCCTCAACGGGTTAATGTACATCATTCACTTCTATAATTCTATTTCATTTTTACTGATATTGATTAGATTTATTAATATATTATTTGGAATATTATGATGTACTGTGCATTGGGACTTATTACGTTGTGTTATAAAGGTAAATTTATGTATGTATTATTATTTGTTTAAATTAGTCAATTTTGTTGTACAGTGTCTTAAATGTATATATGAATGGAGTTTATATTTTGAATAAAGCAAGTGCAAGATTTCTTGCACATACTAAAATTGGAATGATACAGAGATTATAGCAATATCATTTGTTATTTGTCAACCCGTTCAAGACTGGTCCCAAAAATACTCGGGGTCTATGGAGAACGCATGTTTAATGAGTGGCCCCAAAAAAATGGAATGGGGCACTTCCCAAAATATAGTGACAAAATGATTTTGTCCACCAGATAGAGTGTCCTTTCAAATGAAAAACGATACCAAGAACAGTCATTTTGGACAAGTAGTTTTTGTTGTAGGACGTCTTAAGTGAGACCATGTCAGGTTCCCATTTTTGCTACAAGTCATTGCCTGATGAATCGCACTTCCTGCCCGTCATATCATCGAGAAACTATGCCCATAGCTCGATGCTATGAGGGGCAGTAAGTGCGATTTAACAGGCACTGACTTGGTAAAAATTGACCAAAAAAGGAACCTGACATGGTGCCACTCACAGTGCCCTAAAAAAAAACTACACAACCAAAATTACTGTTCTGGTATCGTTTTTCATTGGAAGAGACACCCTATCTAATGGACATAATTATTTTGTGACTACATTTTGGGAAGTGCCCCGTTCTGTTTTTTGGGGGGCCTCCCTGTATAACCCATAATAGCTGTCTATAACCTAACAGCTGTTTAGCTGTTTGTATCCAATAAGACACACAATGAACAAAACAAGAAACAAATGTATTGCTTTTGCAGCAATTGCAAATTTGTGTATTCAAATAAATATGTACAAAGTGGCAACAATTACATGTAGAATCAATCAATTTGGCTCAGATATGAAATAATTTTATCTTTGTCGACTCAGTTCTCAAGGGCATTTCTCAATACCTTTTCAGTTAAATGACAAATTATGCACAAATTATTTACCCCCTGGCCCAATGCTTGTACACGTATGTATCTTTTTATAATCAGTTTGCTACAATGTATGCATGAAAAATCCAGAGCACTTCCAAATCTAAAGAGAAAATAAGTAAGTACAAGATTACTACTTAAATACAGCAATAGCGAGAAGTAATAGATTAAACACTGGGACATACAACGAATATACAATACATGCATGTGATAATATCAACATTAAATTGTACATTAATTCATTCTACATATATGTACCTAATGTATTCTTATACATGTACATACAATGGCAAATAAATATTTTTTTTGTTTTCTTTTACATATTTTTGAAGTGGATATATATGCTTTTTCATTCAGACAGTTGTTCAATAATAGGCATGTATGTGATATGGAGTGCATAACAATTTGTGACCGGCTATAGCAAAACCAGGCACTTGTCGGTAAAAATCAAAATGCAGATTTTCATACCATGACAAAGGCCTTTATCACAAGCTTTCATTTCATGCTTTGTTCTAACTAATTGGCCAATAATTGGCGAAGATATGATTATTTCAATTTTACAATCATAGGTCTTTAACACACATTGTGTAAACTTAAAATGCCCATTTCTCAAAACATGAATTACTGACAAGTGCAAGGTTTTACTATAGCCGGTCACATTTATGTGAGTAAACAAGAAGCATATAATATCAGTTTACATATACATTATGTGATATGATAACTATATGGCTGGAATTCACCAAGGTGCTTTCAGTATAAACCATGGTTTTAAAATAAATGAATTCAGCTATTCAAACTTAAGGAAGATATTGTGAATCATAATTATATTCAAAATTTTACATTTACAACAAAATTTATATTGTTTAGTAGTTTTCACGGCTTGATTCCTGTCCTTTGAGATACGAGTGTGTAGCTCTTCATAAAACAGTATTTTTAAATCCTGGTTTCTGATAAAACTACCTATGTGAATGCCAGCCGTGAAGTTTATCTAACAGTGTGCCAATTACCACATACGCTGGTGTGCTTTACTAGCCAAAAGGCACAGAATTTGCAAATTGCACTGCTCTGATATCTGCTAGTCATAATTTATATTCCGCGTACACATGCAATCTGAATCTTTGCATGCACAACTAACTAATGAGTAATAGATACAGTGGAACCTTGTAAAAAAGAACTCTGAAATACCAAAACCCTCTTATAACAAGGTGATTTTTTACTGGTACAAGTGATTTAGTACACTTTTTTGTGTTTTGCAGTGGGACTAGGCCATTACGAGGTCCGGGGTAATAGTACTATGTAATAGTACACTAATAGTGAATAAGAATTCCATTTTTTTCTTTCTTGCTCAGAAGCAGAACATATCAAATTACTGAGGCACAGGGAGTTCACATACTGGCAAAGAATGAGCTAGATATACAGTCAAGCCTAGTTGTTATATGTAGCTTGGGACTATGAAATAAGCTTGTTGTATCAGGTATCTTGTTATGATTCAATTTATATAGCGCCTAATATATAACAGGGTAATTATAACAGGGTAACAAACAAAAAATAGCTTGGACAGACAAAATTACCTTGTTACAAGAGCTCTTTGTAAGGCTGTTCCACTGTGTAATAATCTCGCTGACATTACATATATGCATTCAGAGATCTTCACAAATATTAAAGGCCCAGGTCACACCGTCAAACCAAGCCCAAACCGACACAAAACTGACATAATCGACCTCCTGAACCAAGTCCAAACAATCTTGAATTGTAGGGCTACATTGACCAAGAATGACGACTGATATCTAACTAGGGTGTAGTAAGCAAATAATTACCGTTGGTGAAGGTGATGGGACAAACTATCACGTCCGAGGCGATCTGGATGTAGCTATCTTTCCGAAGCGAAGCTGAGGAAAGATAGCGTATACATTCAGATCGCCGAGGAAGTGATAGTTTGCCATCGCCTGAAACCAAAAGGTGATTATTTGCTTTATATTCCTCATCTTCTAGATCTTCTAGATCTAGTACTAGTCTACTGTTACTGTGTTACTAGGTTTGATCTACTTACCAATATGTTATTCCATGACAATTCCATAACAGTTCAACATGCAAATTCTTTTCACCCCTGTTCGCAAAATTGGACATAATGTCGATGAAATTGAAAACTTTACGTTGTAGTCCACAAGGAGAGTCCTGGACCTGGTCTAGACTAGACTGTCTTGAATCGTGTTCATGCCGGTTTCACTGACAGGCCGTTTTACATTGGCTTTCCCCTCTTCCTTGAGTTTCCGAAGAACAGTTTTGAACACTCGACCAGGTTTCGCAAAGTTGGTATCCTTGATAATGTCTATGTCTCGCAAATTCAAAAAATGTCTCTGTGCACAGACCACATACCTCAAAGCTTGTAGAGATTTCTTACTGTATGACTCACCATTTCGCGATTTCACACCAGCATACAATCTCCCCAACACTTGGTCTAGCGATTTCAAGTCCATGTCAGACAGTTTGTCAAAATGTATGATTCCCGCATCGCAATAATCTTGGAACACTTTCAGGCTGAACTTAAGTTGTCGCTTTGTATTTTTACTTTCACTCTCCAGTAAAAACGTGTCCATTTCATCCTCATCCAAAAGCTCAAACCTTATGTTTGTGGCCGCCATTTTAGTAGAGTACACAGAACGAGCATGCAAACAGTGTATGTACGATACTACAACAGGGGCGTCGATCTGTTCGGAAAACACAATGCAATTGTTCACAAACAATGCTCGCCCCGGCCAATGCATTGTGTTTTCCGAACAGCTGATCGACGCCTCTGATGTACAGTGCATAGCGTATGTAGTGTACTACGTATACCGTATGCACAACGAATACAATTAAATTTGTAATTCGCGCGCATAGAGTTATCGCGCCACTTATTGGTATTCAATTCAATGCAACCGCGGAGTGTAGATAGTACTTTTTATCTAGTGAGTGCAACGCACTTTCACCCAAGATATCTACAGAGTGTAACGATGGGCGAAACTATATTTCATCACGTGATTAACTTTTGACCAATCGTAGAGCAAGATTCTTAGTATGTGGAATATAATAGGTAATAACAAACCATTTTTATTGTCTCTTTCTGTAGCAAGTGCTCTATTTGGCCTAAGGATCAGTTGCGCAGCTGGAAAGGCATAGAGGACCTCCTGTACCGAGTCCAAGCAATCCTGAGTGGTAGGGCTATGTTGAAGACCGAGAGTGACGACCGATACCTAACTAGGGTGCAAGTGTAATAACTAACCATTTATATTGTCTCTAAGAGAGCTGTTGGTGATTCTTTCAAAACTCTACTTGGGATGATTCCCTAGCCAGCGCTTTATTTGGCCTAGGGAACAGTTGTGCAGCTGGAAAGGCATTGGCAACCTCCTGTACCGAGTCCAAGCAATTCTGAGGGGTAGGGCTACGTTGAACAAGAATGACGACCGATACCGAACTAGGGTGCAAGTGTAATAACTAACCATTTATATTGTCTCTAAGAGAGCTGTTGGTGATTCTTTCAGAACTCTCCTTGAGAGAATTCCGTAGCCAGTGCCCTGTTTGGCCTGAGGATCAGTTGCGCAGCTGGAAAGGCATTAGCAACCTCCTGTACAGAGTCCAAGCAATCCTGAGTGGTAGGGCTATGTTGAAGACCGAGAGTGACAACCGATCGTCGCTTGTTGTCCAGGCGGGTAGACCGTCTGACCGGGGTGACCATCAGGCACGGGGTAGTAGTGACTTGGCCTGGCGTCCGGTGGATTCTGAAAGAGCAATCAAAATGAAACAAACTAAATATCATTCAGAAAGTTAATATTCTAAATTTAAGTGTGATGACCAAGACTGAGGTAGTAGTGGCATGGCTTAGTAGGCAATCGATTTTACACCAAAATGAATAAGTATAAAAGTTAATTCAAATCAGATATTCAATTTAAAGGAGGGGTGCAATCCCGGCTTTGATTCAGGTTTATAGCTTTAAATATGTGCCTTTATTGATATACCACACTCTTTTTTTCAAAGAAATCCTTAAGTTGGGAAAAAAAGGTAAATTTCATGCAACTTTTTTGCTTTATTACGCATCGGCGTTCCATGCTCCTAAAAAAAGTCATTTATAGCAGAGCGGAAATGTGCGCACGTGTCACCCGATTCATGACATCACATGCAGACCGCAACGCGGAGGAATGTGCATTGTTTACATGCAGAGCCTATGACTTGCTTGTAAAACAAACTCGTTTTTGCTTGTAAATTGAGGTTTTACTGAAAATGCTTAAGAATTGCTAAGAAATGAATTGTAGCAGGATGCAGCTACACATCTGAGTGTATATCGTCCCATGATATAAACCTGAACAAATGTTTGCAAATATTGTACAAATGGAAATAATATCTCTGTGTCAACGTGAGTATTGCACTCAGCGTGTACGTCTATGACCGAGCTAAATTGCGATTGCCTGCCGGTGACGTCACAAAGATGACGTCATTTTTTGTTCGCCCGGGACTCAGTTTTTTTACGGGGGTTCCGAAAGTGAATTTACAAGTTGATTTTTTTATTTTACCGGGTTTTCCCACGAGGAAAATATGTTTGTATTAGTAATCTTCATGAAAATCTACCTTAGATACAGTAAAACCCAATTTTGAGGCAGTTTTCTTGTCACCATACCTTTAAAATAAATTAAATAAATTTCAATGTCAATGATGAAAGTAAATGACAATATTAAGTGAATATGGGCTGGTAGGGGTCTCACATTGCTTGGAAAATATTCTGAAGAAAGGTGGACATTTAAGTCAAAATATAAACAATGAAAAAGGACAGTTCCAGAAAATACTCGGGCTGGGGTATATGGAGATAACATTTTATAGACAAATCAATCAGTCCTGAATGGGTTAAAATTAGATTTCAGGCAAATTAAAAAGGACAAAGGAAGGTTAAAACAAAAAGGAGATAACATTAATCTTGAAATTTGACACATCTTACAAAGTAAGGTGTAGTCTTCTTCTGGCTTTATTTTATGCTCAGTCAACTTCAGGCAAATTTAAAAAAGGTAATGGAAGGAACGAAAGGTTTATAAAACACAAGGGTCCCGTTGCAGAAAGAGATACAATCAATTGTTAGTTACAATTGATTGGTTAAAACGTGCAAAGTTTCTGACCTACAATCAGATTCACGCATTTAATTATTAATTAATTGAAACGTACAATCTATTGTATCTCTTTCTGCAACGGGGCCAAGGAGATAACGTTAATATTAAAATTTGACAAACCTTGCAAAGTAAGGTGTGGTCTCCTTCAGGCTATACTTGATGCTCAGGTTGGATGCTTCCACTTCACTCCCGCTGCCGTCCATTTCTTCTGCATCAGACTGGTGCATGACCTCCTCTTCATCAAACTGGAGGTGTGCGACGGGGGTCTGTGGCACGATGCATGGTGATTGGGAACCAGTCTCACGAGGGCTGGATATCCGACCGGCTTCCCATTCAGTCTGAGCATCCTCGGAAGCAAGCTTGAGCTTCAGCCTGTACGCAGCAAGGCTTTCTTCAATATCCTTGGAGGGCTAAATTTGAATTATGATAAGAGGAAAACAAATTCATAATCTGTATCCATACTTCTAGGCTTTTTGCAATTAATTATTGAGGGCTGAATTTGATTGGCATGTAGCAGAACTACAGCAGTATGATACATACTAGAAATTGAGTATATTGAGTTACAGCACTGTTTAAAAATACTCTGAAAGTAATACTATTTACGCAGTTTAAATTGTCAGGGTCTTCTTTTGTTTTACGTTAAATTCAATGCGATAATTCATAATTGATCTATTAAATATGTCAAATTCAAATTAAATCCCATAGAGCTTTCACATTTCTTTTGCATCTTGTTGTTTACCTTATGGAAGAAGTAGAATGAAATGGGTTTTGATTATTCAAATGTCCCCCTACAAATATGGAAATATGAAACTTATGAAAGCGTTCCAGAATACTTTTTGTTTGTTGTCAAAATCAATGAGCAGTAGGTGATAAAATCTGACATCAATTATCAACTTGTCTACAAGTTAAAGGAGGAGTACAGTTTTGGTAAGGCTGAGCTTTAGTAAGCAAAACCTGCACAATAACACTACAAACTAATAGTTATAACTCCACCATGCTTGAAAGGTATAGAAAATTACAAACAACTAAGTAAAAAGCCTGTTATCATTCAAAAAGAGCCATTAAAGCACAAGAGGGCGCTCTCTAAAAAAGCATAGGTTTCAACCATATTTCATACCAAATTATGCATGTGATGTTTTGTTGAAATAATGATTAAATAGAGAGATCATCAACAACTATTTTAAAACCTCTTTTGAACATTTTTGAAAAAGTGTAAGCATTTTTTTAATTTTGTTAAAAATCATCGAATATATCTGGGCCCCAGATTTATTACGATCAGATATTTTTATTGATATTTTAGCCGTTTCTGAACTGATTTTGATCAAATAAAGTTATTTTGCCATTAAAATTGAATGCTCTATCAAATTTTACACTCAGTTTTTCATTATCTCACAAAAAAATTATTTTGTGCAGCGCCCTCTATACCAAAACTGAACTACCCCTTTAAGGAGTTTTCCTTTTCTATGAAACATTCACACATATTTCAGAGAATCTTCTGATTTATAAAATTTAAACAAACACTTTTAGAAAATCTTGTAAAGTTAAATAGATCTCTTCAACAGAAAACTTATATATTAGGCAGGTCTTTAGGGGCATTTAGGGGCTAAATCCCCCTTAGCCCCCATTTTTGAAAATTATTTTGTTTGTACTGTACCTCAGCACCGAACTCTACAGCCTCAAACAGACATTCAAGGGCAGACTGGTCTCCACCTTCCTTCTCGGCTAGTTTGGCCCTGCACAGCCAGTAGGAAGCATTGAGCTGTATGACAGGAACCTTGGTCACCAGTCTGTCCAGCCAGGAAGATATGTAACTAAGTGGACAGCCCTGGCAAAAGAAAGCAGTTTTGACGATCTCAAGTTTGAAAAGAATCTTTATATATCATAAACATATCAATTGAAAAAATATATAATTCGGGACAATTATCACCAGAATTGTCATCATTTCCTCATTGTTGTCCTAATCATCATCACCATCATAATCATTATTTATCACCATTTTCATCATCTTCAACACATCCATCATTAATGTTATCAGTATCATCTTCAGCAGCAGCAGTAGCAGGCGTAGCAATATCATCTTCATCAAATCATCATCATCATCATTATCATCATCATCATCACTTCTCTGAACAGACCAACCAATAATGAAGCCATGCACTATACAATAACAATTTTTTAAAATTAGATTTAACATTCCTGCAAAATAGGTCTTGTGAATAAATCCAGTGAAAATGACCCTTTCAGATATTTGTGAATCAGCAAAATAAAATGTAAACTGTGCTTTTTAATAGTTCTCACCTCGTCCAACATGATGAAGCACTCCGTCATGGCATCCGGGACGGTGCCCCCACCCTCCTGCCGAGCTGCAGGTCCCCTCCCCCTTTCCCCAGGGGTACCAGCACTCCTCCTACCCCTCCCTGATCCTGCGTGGTGGGGCGTCCCGGAGGATGGTCTCCTCTGGCTTTGCCTAGACTGGGTTAGCGAGGACTCATAGCCGAGCAAGTTGCGGAACTGCGAGGGTGTCTTTCCCTTTGAGATGAGCCACTGCTCCAGTCTCTCCCTAGAAGATGCCAAGGACATTTTTTGGGGGAAAATACAACAAAAAAGGTAACATAGGAATTCATCTTTCATGAAGATGTCCTACAAAGAAACGATATAAATGTACTGTCCACTAATAAAAAAGTAGAAAATAATATATCATCAATTATACAAGAGCAAGTACAACAGGACTTTCTGGAGTTTCTGCAACGATAACTTTAAAATAGTAGATCAATCAGAATGATATTTCAGGGTATGAAACTATAACTTATTACCTACATCTTGCAGAAAACCCTATTCGATTTGCTTCAGTGGTCATGGAGAATGAGGATCTTTTGCCAATCATGTCATGTGTCCATTTTCGTTCATAACGCGTGAACACAATGGACAACACGTCTCCTTACATTACAAAACCTGGAGGGAAGGGACATCTGACATGATTAACAAAAGATCCTCATTCTCCATGACCACTGAAGCAAATCGGATAGGGTTTTCTGCAAGATGTAGGTAATAAGTTATAGTTTCATACCCTGAAATATCATTCTGACTGATCTATTATCTTTAAAGTTATCGTTGTAATTAATTTTGGGACATGTTGTATACAGGTAAACAACAAAAATCAAGAAAAAGGGTCTGAATATTTACCCTATATAGTTCTTTTAAGAAACTAGAAATTGCACGCTCGGCGGGTCGCGCAGCCGAGCACATGTATCCCCCGAACCAATTGCATTGCACTTTTGTGGGTTGTAATATTGTGAACTGAACAAGTTTGGATCTCTTATGCCGACTCTCCTCGGTTCTAATCAGAATAGAATCAAACTATTTCGCGCAAACGCATGGAACTGCCGTGTCTCGCACAGACACAGTCTCTCCCGGTCTCTCCCGCACCGGTCCCGTCTTATTTATTTCAAGAAAACAACGCTGGCGTTCGTACGTGTACAGCGCATATACGTACGCATGCATGCAATTCGCAATTCAAGCGATCCAGTTCTAAAAAAAAATGGTTAAAATGCAGTGCATTTGTGGCCCCAAATCCTCTTAAATAAACCAGATTCCTAAATCAATTACTTTTTTGCATTTCTAAAATGATTTCTACGGAAAAATGATATCAAACTGTTCAGATTTACCTCGATTACAAACGCACTGCATTTTAACAATTTTTGTTAGAACTGGATCGCCAGCGCGGTAGGCGATCCGGCGAGTTACCTTCTCACATACACAGAGCTGATTGTGTGATTGTATGAGTTATGTGTACATGTACGCTATACGATCTCAGAACCGATTCTTCTCGGAACCGAGACATGGGTATGGAATCAGAATCGACTCCAAGCTGGGGCAGAACCGCCCAAGCCTACTTCATACCAAATAAGAAAATAATCGGACAAGAACTCGGACCTGTAGAGCGGTCACAAGGTAATCTTAACTATTTCTTTATATCATGGTTACCATGGCAACCATGAATCCGCCCCACACCAAAATCAATAGGCTTCATCCTCTTTCCTTAATACACCTTCATACCAAATAAGAAAATGATCGGACAAGAACTCGGACCAGTAGAGCGTTCACATGGTAATCTTAACTATTTCTTTATATCATGGTTATCATGGTTACCATGGCAACCAGGACTCCGCCCCACACCAAAATCAATAGGCTTCATCCTCTTTCCTTAATACACCTTCATACCAAATTAGAAAATGATCAGACAAGAACTCGGATCTATAGAGCGTTCACAAGGTAATCTTAACTATTTCTTTATATCATGGTTACCATGGCAACCAGGACTCCGCCCCACACCAAAATCAAAAGGCTTCATCCTCTTTCCTTAATACACCTTCATACCAAATTAGAAAATGATCGGACAAGAACTCGGACCTGTAGAGCGTTCACAAGGTAATCTTAACTATTTCTTTATATCATGGTTACCATGGCAACCAGGACTCCGCCCCACACCAAAATCAATAGGCTTCATCCTCTTTCCTTAAGACACCTTCATACCAAATTAGAAAATGATCGGACAAGAACTCGGACCTGTAGAGCGTTCACAAGGTAATCTTAACTATTTCTTTATATCATGGTTACCATGGCAACCAGGACTCCGCCCCACACCAAAATCTAAAGGCTTCATCCTCTTTCCTTAAGACACCTTCATACCAAATTAGAAAATGATCAGACAAGAACTCGGACCTGTAGAGCGTTCACAAGGTAATATTAACTATTTATTTATATCATGGTTACCATGGCAACCAGGACCGCGCCCCACACCAAAATCAATAGGCTTCATCCTCTTTCCTTAATACACCTTCATACCAAATTAGAAAATGATCGGACAAGAACTCGGACCTGTAGAGCGTTCACAAGGTAATCTTAACTATTTCTTTATATCATGGTTACCATGGCAACCAGGGCTCCGCCCCACACCAAAATCAATAGGCTTCATCCTCTTTCCTTAATACACCTTCATACCAAATTAGAAAATGATCGGACAAGAACTCGGACCTGTAGAGCGTTCACAAGGTAATCTTAACTATTTCTTTATATCATGGTTACCATGGCAACCAGGACTCCGCCCCACACCAAAATCAATAGGCTTCATCCTCTTTCCTTAATACACCTTCATACCAAATTAGAAAATGATCGGACAAGAACTCGGACCTGTAGAGCGTTCACAAGGTAATCTTAACTATTTCTTTATATCATGGTTACCATGGCAACCAGGACTCTGCCCCACACCAAAATCAATAGGCTTCATCCTCTTTCCTTAATACACCTTCATACCAAATTAAAAAATGATCGGACAAGAACTCGGACCTGTAGAGCGTTCACAAGGTAATCTTAACTATTTCTTTATATCATGGTTACCATGGCAACCAGGACTCCGCCCCACACCAAACTCAATAGGCTTCATCCTCTTTCCTTAATACATCTTCATACCAAATTAGAAAATGATCGGACAAGAACTCGGACCTGTAGAGCGTTCACAAGAAAATCTCTGCGGCGGACGCGGCGGACGCGGCGGCGGCGCGACGAGGCCAAATCCATAGTATCCCCCGAAGTGGTTCGGGGGATACAATTACAGTCATATGTATTTTTTGTCTATGAAGTGCTTAACGATATTAGAGGCAAAATATGTCCTCACAAATCTTCAGATACTTTAGAGACAATTGACATATATTCATACAAACCTTATTCCTGGCTTGACCGATGATGCCGGTGTGACTGGGACCATCTGGTCACACACTGCTGTGGTCGATTGTTGCACTGATCTTCCACTAGCTTCTTGGGGCGAGATAAAACGAACAGACTTCCTGCCTCCTATCAGTGGTGTCTTGGCCTTCTTTGCAGTATCTTCATATGGTTTCGTAGGGACACTGGCAGCTACTCTAATCTTGTTTGTTCTGTCTGCAAGAGGCAGTCTTTTGCAGTGTAAGTGAAAAATAAAAATCAAGATGATATCATGCTCATTAAATCCTGAATTTGTGCACTTTTAAAAATTGCTTCTCCTTTAATCAATTCTTCATCCCCCCCCCCCCCCCCCAACACGAAAAAGAAAATACAATTTTTATGTCAATGTCTTATTTTACCAAATAACAAAAATCGTTATTTATAATTAAAACTACATTCATACTTTTTTTTCTATTTGACAAAGCAACAAATATTTCTACAAGTTTGTATGCCTCTATAACATAAAAATAAACTATTTGTGATTTCAGCCAATCCAACAGAATTAGCTCTCTTAAAAGCTGTTTGTTAAAATCAGCTTTTAGACCCGAGGAGACAAACACAAGTTGCATAGTTGACTACTTGACTTACACAGTAGACGTTGGAGGAGCCCCTCGTTTATGGCTGGCTTCATGGTGAACCCGTTTCTCTATCCTCATTGGCTGCTTCGAAATGGAACCTGAATTTGTGGTGGGTAGTAGACTCCTTCGTCCAGGCTGTTTCTTTGAAGTACTGCAAGTGGTCCTGATGCGAACTGGCGCTTGATTCTGTCTGTTGTTGTTGTTGTTGGTAGATGAGCCTGGAGTGTCCAGCTTTCTCATCTGTTTGCCGAATCTCTCTGGTTTCTTCTCAGACTGAGACAGATGACTGTGTTTTCTAAATTAACAGAAGAAAAAAAAATGACAAAATTAGAAAGGCAGATTTTGCAGACAGAATGATCTTGTCAGGACTTGGGACTCTTGTTAATCATGGTCTGCTTGAATAATAAATTCAAGATATTGTGTTGTGTAAATTGTAAAAAATGGTTGTCCTTGCCAACCTATGATAACCTATCACAATACCCACCTCTAGAACCTACTCAACAGGCAGAAGCTTTCTCCACAATAGCAGTCCCTCTTTGGAACAACCTACCAGAGGGCAAAGTTGGGGAGATCAACGACTCTGGTGTTCAATCTTTAAAGCGACGAGTACCATTGATGGTGTCACATAGATGAGGCACTATTTAACTAAATTTCCTTAAGCCGCTGTGAGCCCCTGATTGGCCGATGAGGATGTCATTTATGGTGCTTTAATGCCCGTATTTGAGTTTGTGTATGTCTCGCCTTATTGGCTATTGTTCACAATAACACGTTATATACAACCAACACAAAAAAAATGACATTTCTCACAAAAGTTTTGATAACCAGATGGAAATATAAAAACAATCTTTCTTCCTAGTCCCATGCTGTTCTCTAAAAGGGAAGATTCAAAGCTTACATGTACCAAGGTTACAAATAGGTCAGTATGCCAGATTAATAATCTGAGATTATATGCATTTAACCTGACATATAGATACAAACTCTAAGCCTAAATAATGCCAACAGCCTAGGGCTGAGGCCTGAGGGCCTGAGGGGTTGAGGGGTTGAAAACCCAGATCCTGCCCATTCATTACTTAGTCTTACCCTCACCTCCCTAGCTTCACATCTGGCAGGTCTCATTATTATCTGGCCCCAGACTACACTAATTCACCTCTTTGTTTCTTGTTAAATTTAGAAAACATATTCCCCTTTTTTAAATTGTATTTACTTTGCTTGTCTACTATTTGGCTCTGATTTATGTTAAATAGGAAACTTTAGGTACTTTCGCTTGCTCCTGTTAAACCCTTCACTTTGCTGTTTTATGTATAAATAATACTACTAATAATAATAATAACATATAAATTGTATAGCACCTATTGCAGAACAGCCACTTTAGAAGAGCATTCATAATTATTATCCCTGGTCATTTGGTACAGTTCAGACCTGCACAATTATCTTGTACACTTTCTAAACTCCCAAGGGATCTCCATGTTAAGTTGTTTACTTGTCATTTGCCTTTGATAAAGATCCTGATAGGTTGGAAAGCTTAGGCGGCTCCATTTGACTTGAATAACAAATCAATTTACCTACCTCTTTGCCAACTGGGAAGGTGCATTATTCTTGTATGATGGAGTCGATATCGTTTTCTGGTGTTCCTCTTCATATCTTCCAAGAGCAGGTAATCCTTTCTTGGTTCTCCATTCCATCAACCTTTTCCTCATAACCTCTGCAAAAAAAAAACATGGTGAAAAGAGTAAAAGACAACCATGTTATTTTGTTTTAAAAGCCTTAGTCAGGGTTCGACACTAGCACTTGCCCGCTTGCCCGGGGCAAGTTCAAATTGGTGTCAGGCAAGTGAAATGTCATAAATTGTCTGGTTTGCTTGCCCGATCGGGCAACTAGATAATTGTTCAACTATGACTTAGGGAACAATGTAATTTCTTACATCTAAATCTCATCAAGAAGTAAGAGGGGCAAGTAAATTTTATATTGGACAAGTAAACCTTCAATATTTATGATTTTACTTGCCCGAAAGGGCCAGTAGAGGAAAAAGTTAGTGTGGAGGCTTGCCTTAGTTTAAGTAGATCGACAAATCTAGCGCTTACATGGCCTCTTTGACATTATTACGGATATATTTTACTGTCGGCATTCTAGCGCTAGATGCTATAACTGTGATGCAGCGCTGTGCGTAGTACAGCGCTGTGACGCGACGTCGCTCGAAATCTTGCAGGTAGATGTGCGACGACGTAAAAAATCGCCTTTACTTACAAAATTATTTGAATTTGTTTCGCTCCGAAGTACCTTTAGTTATTGAACTTATCGGACATTGCATATAATTTGCTAAAAGAGAAGGATAACTTACCTCAAATCGATGATTTATCAGGGATGTAAGTGGAGCTAAAAAAAAAATCCAGAAACTGGGGGTCCAGGGGGCGGTAGCCCCCTGGCGGGGTTGTAGGGGCAGCGCCCCTGCCCCATAGCGGGGGTCCAGGGGGCAGCAGCCCCCGGCAGGGTTGCAGGGGCAACGCCCCTGCAGGAAAATGTTGCAAATTTGCCTTTGAACTGTGCAGTTTTTAGTAACATGATGGATAGGTTTTGATAGTAATTTGTAATTACGGACACATTTGTCAATCAAAAAAAAAACAAAAAAAAAAACGGAATTTTAGAAAAAATCTGGATTTCCGTCCAAATCCGGAAAACTTACATCCCTGATTTATTACGGTAGTCCTTGTTAGAATCCGGCTTTGTCTTTGACCGATCGCCACTTAATACACGCGGAATATCGAATACCTCCTATCCAGCATGCATTGCCGACGAGTTTTGAGGTGACGTCATCATTGCAGCGATCAAAGACAAAGCCGGATTCTAACAAGGACTACCGTAATAAATCATCGATTTGAGGTAAGTTATCCTTCTTTTTTAGCAAATTATATGCAATGTCCGATAAGTTCAATAACTAAAGGTTCTTCAGAGCGAAACAAATTCAAATAATTTTGTAAGTAAAGGCGATTGTTTACGTCGTCGCACATCTACGAAAATGTACCTGCAAGATTTCGAGCGACGTCGCGTCCCAGCGCTGTGCTACGCACAGCGCTGATCACAGTTAGACGCTATGATTGACGCCCGCTGTTCAAATTAAGAACACCGTCATCCATAACCATTTGTGGATTACGGAAAATCAGTTACTTGCAGTCAAAAATACATTGATTTTCGCTTTTTGCGCGTATTGTGTAGTTTTATTGAAATATTTAGGGGTAATAATATGATACATTAACTCACCGATCTCGTGTTTCCCACTACATGACATGCCATTTTGACGCTTATTTTGTTGTATTTAAAACGCTTTCTAGCAACCGTTGCAAAACTTTTTGCGCACAGCATCGCCAACGAGCGTTCAATATGTGGGTACGGTGACTAGACGGGTCGCCCCGCATCCGGTCGCCCCTGTTACATACTTGCCTCCTACACGAAGATGCTTCTTTACCGAGTCGCCCCTATGTCTAGTCACCGTACCCACATATTGAATGCCGACAGTGAACATGACAATAATAAATTTCAAAAAGGCCATGAAATAAGCGATAGATTTGTCGATCTACTAGTACTATAGACTTAGTCGCGGATCCCCGCGATCATCTTTCCGTCCACACATCATAGGTTCATTACAATAGGGTTGTGCGGAGATCAACCTCTTCCGCCCGCTGCACTATCCAACGGAAACAATTTTTTTTGTCAGCTTATTTCTCCCTCAATTTACCAGCAAATGCAAAAAAACTTTCGTTTATGTGATCCACAATTCATATACTTTGATAACCTAACCAGGCGCCGTACGTAGTACGGCGCCTGGCATACTGAGGTGTGTATACCATGATGGTAACACTTTATAGGCTTTAACGGCAAACACACTTATAAAAAAAAACACAAAATCATACTTTAAAATTTAAATAACATATCTCGGTTCATACTTACAAATTATGTTATGCATGGACATCAATGATCCAAATCCTAAAATGTCTGATGCTCCATTCGTTTTATTTATACTGAAATTTACTATAAAACTGGCAAGATTACAGAAGTGACGAAAATGGTAACCGAATTTGTTCGCTGCATGCAATATCAGGTGATCAAAAACTTGACCTTTGGGATATGTCATTCAATGTGAAGAAATGTGCCCACATGTGCATTTCTTTGAAGCGGCATCCCTTGAACTTTGACCTCAACATCAATGGGAAAGCAGTTCCCAAAGCTACCTCCTATAAATACCTCGGAGTCACAGTGGCAAACAATCTGAGCTGGAACACCCATGCACAGAAGATCCAAGCGAAAGCTGCAAGAACTCTTGGTGTTGTACGCCGAGCCCTTGGGAAATGTGAACAGAAAGTCAAGGACATTGCATACAAGCAGCTTGTAAGACCCCAGTTGGAATATGCCTCATGTGCATGGAATCCACACACCCAAAGGGAGATCAAACTGATAGAGAGCATGCAGAGACAAGCTGCCAGATTCGTCCTCCATGACTATAGAAGAGAATCTAGTGTCACCACCATGCTGTCATCTCTTGGCTGGGACACGCTACAACACCGCCGCTTGCTCAATCAATGCGAGATGCTCTTCAAAGTACACCACAAACTTGTCCAGATCTCCTTGCCTCCTGACATCCGACTTATCACAGGCATCACCAGACCACAACGAGTACAACATCACAGCCACAACTTCAGATTCACCCAACCATTTTGCCGAGTTAACTGCTACATGTACAGCATGTTTCCCAGAGCAGTCCGTGTCTGGAACACTCTCCCAAGCAACGCTGTCACTGCAAATTCAATTCTTGGCTTTAGGGGCGCGGCACTACCTGCCATACAGACTATGGCGCCGCCCCTGCCCCTGAAGATGTTGTAACGAGGGACACACCTGCACCACCTGCACACTGCACCCTGCACATTGTATATAGTGCACGGAGAACAACCACCATCACTTCACCAACACCACATCACCAACAGCACGCAACACAGCACAGCCCTCTCCAGGACAGCGTTAACGCTTTTGGGAGAGTAATTCTTCAAGGTTAAAGGTTCAAGGTTCAAGGTTCAAGGTCGGCAATGCACCCTAGGCCCTGTACCACCCCTACAAGACAAGGGGTTAACAGCATGCTGCATTAACCCCTTACTCCATTGCCTTGAAAAAGCCTGATAGTCAGCTGCCTTCATTGTCCAAGTAAACACTGAGGAATTCCCCTGTCTACCTAGCCTTAAAACTAGATGTTTTTCACACTATTGATCAATTTGATGCTGTGTATGTCTGCATAATTGCTTTGGCCTTTGTTCAACAAACAATTATAGCATGCCTTCATTGAATCATTGTGTTAATCTAATAAGTAGTTCAAAGCTGGTTGTAAAGAATTCCTTAGAGTCACAAATTGACCTATATTCATTGTTATATACTTTGGAATGCGATACAAAAGCCACATGTATTGACTATTGTCTTGTTCAGACACCTATTGAAATGCTGCACCCCTGCAAATAGTACAAGTCAGAGTACTTTGCAGAACCCATTGTTAGTTAGGTCATTCAGACACTAATCTCTGAAATAATCCCTTCAGCCTTTTGATAATACTGGCTGGCAGACAAGCCTAAACATGTAAACAACTGTTCTAAAACCTGTGGTTGAGGGCTGCACAGTCAGAAAGCTCAGGCTCAGATTGGAGCTTCAAGTCATAGATCAAATATTTTAAAAACTGGAATTTAAAGTGCTTCTGACATTGGAAAGCTCATGTAAGTTTTAAATTATATTCAATTCTAACCCCCTGTTATGTAAAGTTTGAT